>CM053583.1:301295350-301315622 GCA_028627135.1 Pseudochirops cupreus
TGAATATTATAATGTTTTGAATGTTTGTCTTGATTTGTAATGGAATAAACAGAGTGTTCACTCTATTTTGTAATCTGAACTCTAAAAGCTGTTCACAGTAGCATTCCTTTGGGAATCTGCTGGTGAATGGCATTACACCATCACAGAGGACAAATTTGTTGCTTGTTTTAGTCTTTGTATCTCAGGTGCCTGGTCTGTTGAATAAAGGATTATTATTGTCAATTTACATATAAAAGAAATTGAGGTTTAGATAGGTTAGTCCTGCCCAATGTCATCCAATGTGAGCAAGTATTCCCTTACTTGTAATTGTAATATGGCTAAACCGGAATGAGAATGCTTTAAACCAGAATCTGGCTCAGAGCCATATTTCAACTCCTCCTCCAAGTTTTTGAGAGCAAACTCTCCTCTAAAGAAATGACACTTGAAAGCCAAAATCTACAGAGTCCTTTAGAGGTTAAGGAAAGAAACTTACTCTCTGGCTGGCAGTGACTTGATTCCTGGTGTGAATTCTTTGGCATGTAGCACTTTCAAGACTGACATACCAAGCTGTGCTCTTCTGTGGATTAGTGGCAATTTGGGCAGAACCGAAAATGTGAAGAGAAAAGAAGTGAAGGAAATAAATGAACTGGTCTGAGCTTCAGAGCACTATGTCAGAATCGATACGGAAGAGTTTGGGGAATGGATTTGACTGTCTGGCCCTAAGACTATCTTTCTTTTATCAAAAGACACTTTATTTAAAACCTACATGAAAGAAGGCTTTTTGGTAAAGTAAAATAAGGGCCAATCAGACTCTCAAGGAAACTTTCCCTTTATTTTAAATCTGTTTTAGGATGTTTTCATCATCAGTAAAAACATTTTTAGGTTACTGGTTTATAAATGTTCTAACCTAGGTGAGGATACTAAGAAAGAAAACCCATTGTACCCATTTATTTAAAATTATAAATGATTTGCTAACTTTTAAATTAGCATAATAGATGTGGCTTAAACCAATAACCGATCCTGTTCCTGAAAAAGAAAGTTTTCTCAATTTACATTTAGGACAAATAATACTAAATAATCTGGGAATATTACGATAGAATTGAACAAGATCCCAATTCACATAGGGATAAACACACTTTTAAATTTTCTTCCTAACAACAACAACAAAATTTAAAAATTGGAACACAGAACATCTTTGGATATGAAACTGGGCATCTGTTTCATCTGCAAAAAGAGAGACTTGACCTATCTGTCTTTGAAGGGCTCTGCCAGTTCTAAAGTTCTGCTTTTATGATCTGTTGAAGAAAGTGAGGCCATTTAGCTTAGAGAAAAGAAAACTTAGTGATGAGGACAGTGTATGATGATTGTCTTCAAATGTCTAGAAAAATATAGGGCTGAGGAAATTCTGCTTGGTTTTACAGTACAGGAGATGAAACAATGGTTTGAAACTGAAAAGAGACAGTAAGTATAAACTTCCTAACAATTAGAATGATCTCAAATTGGAATGGTAAACTCAGGAGATTGTGACTTTCCAGCAATATATATATTTAAGCAAAGGCTAGAACCCGTATGATGGCTTTTTTTTTTTGCAGAAGGGATTCTTGTTCAAGTGACTAGGAAGACTCCGGATTCTCTTCCTACGGTGATCATTCTGTGCCAAAAGTGTGGTGTGCTGTAGCATGATATAAAGGTCATTTGTTTTGGGATCACAGACCTTGCACTTGAGTGCTGTCTCTGATCATGACTAGCTGTAGAATCTCATACAAGGCACTTAATGCTATTATTTTCTAGATCTTTACATTAAAAGTATGCAATGGATTTTTTCTGAGCTCTCTTCCAGCTTTCCATCCCAAAATGTAGTACAGGGGGAAAAAAACATGAATTAACAAGATGAGAAGAGTTAGTGTGGGCATCTCAAACTCATATCAGGTAAACTCTTAATATCTCATTTTGACCTGTGATTTCATTGGCGTAAGGAACTTCCAGTGTATAGCTAGCTGACACAGTGGATAGAGCACCTGCCTTGGAGTTAGGAAGACCTGAGTTCAAATTAAGCCTCACACATTTATGTTGTGACCTTAGGCAAATCACTTAGCCTCTATTTACTTTAGTTTTCTCATCAAAAAGATGAGAATAATAATAGCAGAGTTGTTATGAGGATCAAATAAGATAATAATTTTAAAGTACTTAGCACAGTGTCTTACACCTATTAAGTACTATATAATTACTATTTTGCTGCTATTACCATCATCATCATTATTATTATTGTTGTTATTCCAATGAGGAAACTTATGTTACCAATGCAAATCTGCTCTTTCTCTGTAAGTTACAGTGTTTTAGAGTTTTCCACTGGGGGGAGGGGGGGGGGAGGAAGGAAGGGCATTTCAAGGGAAGTGACCTACCCTGAGTTTCATGGACAGTATTATGTCATAGGCAGATCTTGAACCCAGAATTTCCTAACTCCAAGGCCAGACTTCTACCCACTGTTCTATGCTGAAGTCTTGGTAAAGACTAGAAAATGAATTATCTTCCTCCCCTTGTGTCTGTAATTTGCTGCTTTATCTGATGAAGCTGAATGTTCCAGGTAAACATTTTGGCTCCTCATGTGGCATATTTCTGACTGGTGAGACAGCTAGCCTTTAACACATGCCTCAGATCAGTGAGGCTTATCAACCATATCATTATGTAAAGACAAAATAGCTGGGTTAATATTATTTATGGAATCATTTTAAGGAAGAGCATGAGACATCACAGTGCCTCCTTCTTTAAACTATTTCTATACCTGGGAGTATTAGAGGTCTGTGTCTGCCTCTGTGTATCTCGGTCCAGTTGGCTGCTCACAAGAATCATCCCCCTTGGAGAGAAAGGCAGATTTATGGATGTGAAGACCAAGAAGCCAGTGGTTGTGGCAGCAAAGTAGGAAGAATGAATGGGACTACCAATTTAATGCATTCAGTTCAACATTTATTCAATAAAACAATATTCCATTTAACCATCTCCTTTAAAAATGGCACATTAACCACTAGACCCGATTTAACTAGGAGCTGAAAAGAAACATTTGGAATTAAAGTTACAATTAATTTTTTGTTTGTTTGCTAGTTTTTGTACCAGAGCTGTGAAGTCATTTGTATAAAACACTCCAAGAGAAGAAACTCCCTCTGATATTGCTTAATTGTCACCTACTCTACAACTTGTTGCTTTTGGGAGAGGACAGCAAGAAGTTAAATAACCCGTCCAGTTTGGGTTAGAGGGAAAAATGAACCCAGGCCTTCCTGACTCCAAGGTCAATTTTCTATTCACTACCATATTGCCTCTCAATACATTTTCTTTTAAAACAGCCTGGTAGGATTTGATGGGGAAGAGGTAGAGATCTCTTTCCCTTTCAGTCTCCACTTCTGGCTTCCCATCTTTTGCCACCATGTCTCAGCTGCCATCTCACCTGAATCTTCCTCGGCATGGGACTTCCTTCCCCTAGAACATCCATTAGTCCATGCGACCTCTACACTTTCCTCTATTCCAGTCTCCTCCCATTTGGGAGTATATTGTTAATGTATTTTTGCTTAATGGGAAGATCTTTCCCATCTATTAATAGGCCCATGTGACCTGCTTGAGTAACATGGAAACCTAAGTTATATGAGCCTGTGGTGAGAGGAGCTTGCCCAACAGGTAGAGCAGGAAGAGGTAGGGCAGGAAGGGTGGAGCAGAGGTGAGAGGAAGTTGGTTACAGCATCAGAGCTGGGAATGAGAGCAGTTCGAGTTGAGAGAGAGAGAGGAAGCAGGCAGCAAGCTGTGAGTGAGAGAGTGTTTGTTTATGGGAAGACCCTAGCAGGGGGAAGGCTTGGGGATGGTGGTGCCACTTGAATTGTTATTGTATATAGATTTCTTTGTTGCTATGATGGATTTGATTTCCTGATGTTGGAATTCAGCTTTCTTGTATTTGAATAAATGTTTTGTTCTGTCTTCCATGTGGAGAGTCTATTATAGTTTGCAATTCAGAATTATGCGAGCATATTCATAGTCACTGTAGGTGCTATGAATATTGTGTTGGTGCCAAAGGAAGTTGCTCATTGGGTTTCTATTTTGGAGAGGAGCCCAAACCCAGCAATCTCCATTTCCTACTACTTTTGCTTGTGGCTTTCTAGAATTGACAAAATTCCCCCACTCCCAGCTCTCTGCTATCTGTTGTCTTCCTCCATCAGATTATAAATTCCTTGAATTAGAGACTTTCTGTCTTTCTTTTTACTTGTGTTTCTAATTCCACAGTGCCTAGCACAAAAGAAGTTCTATAATAGTCATAATCATAATACTAACAGTTTAATAGCACTTTAAAGTTTGGAAAGCACTTTGATGTTGTTGTACTTTACATATGTTAATGTATGTGATTCTCAAAACAACCCTTTAAGACAGGTGCTATGATATTATTATCATTTTATGGATAAAGAAATTGAAACTGAAAGAGCTAAAATTAAGTGACTTGCCCAAGGTCCTATAGCTAGTAAGTTTTTGAGGTCAATTTCAAATTCAGTTTCTTAAATCCAAGTCTAGTTTTCTATGAACCCTACTACCTAGCTTAAGGGCTTGTTGCTTTGCTTTATTACCTATTTTATTACATATTCATCTCATAGACATTAGGGTATTTTCTCTATGCCTTCCTGAGAAAAGAAATGGATATGCTATATAATTCTGCCAAAGGAACCTCTGTTTACTCACTCAGACATTTCAAAGGTTATGATTACAGCATCAATAACTGGCTAAGCCAGAGCTGGTGTTCTGGCTGATAAAACAGCTCATTGAACTATGTGAGCCAAGGTAGAGGAGATGCCTTGTAAAGCTTTCCTCAGACTTATGTTCTCAAAAACCTGCCAGTTAGGAACTGGCTGTTTGGGGGGAGGGGCAGTGCAAGTGGAGTAGGGAGAATAAATAATGAAACAGACACAAAAACCTCAAACTGTCAGTGTTACTGGAGTCTGAAATCATGGACACTCTGTGAGACGCAAGGGAACTGATCATTGTTTCCTCTTGACCTGGCCAGCAGTCTTCAATGAGAATACTGTCTAGCTCTGTCTGCCTTTCCCAATTCATTAACTGGGGACAGTCTTCTATAGACCTACTTGTCGATATTACATGGAATGATAAGATAAAAGATAACAATGTTGATGATAACAACAAGACTGATGACACTTATATAGAGTTTTGAGTTAGGCAAAGCACTTAAAAATATTTTGTTCACACAACTTCAACTTGTAGGTACTGTTATTGTGCCTGTTTTATAGATGAGGAAACCAAGGATGGCAAAAGTTAAGTGACTTTTTAAGAATCACACAAGTGCGGTTGAATTTGAATTCAGATCTTCTTAGTCCAGTTTCAGCAGGCAGCAGCTGCCTTTAGGTATAGAGACCACTAATTTGCTTACTTTGATTTTCATTTGGTTAGTTATTTATTTTTTTTTTTGCTTTTTGGAGGGGGAAGACAGGGCAATTGGGGTTAAGTTGACTTGTCCAAGGTAACAAGGCTAGTAAGTGTTAAGTGTCTGAGGTCTGATTTGAACTTGGGTCCTCCTGACTCCAGGGCCGGTGCTCTATTCGCTGGGCCACCTAGCTGCCCCTTTTTAATTTTTTTTCTTTGATTTTTTTTTTATACCTATAAAATCCATGCTTACCTGAGTCTTCTACTCCCTACACTTCTTGCCATTATATAGCAAATGGACTCCCTTTCTTCTCTCTCTGTAACCCTCCCCCCAACACTGCCCATATAATCCAAAAACATCAACACCACCCCCATACTCCTAGACTTTGACAAGAGAGAAACAGAAATATCATTTCATTAGGCATGAAGAGCCCAAATAGGAAAAGTTCCATGTCATTCTTCTCCTGTGGGACATTTTCCAATATTACTTGGAACTGAAAAATAAACAAAAAAACTGGGAGTGGGGAAAGAGAGGAGAAGATTGTCTCACATTGACATATGTGTGTATATATACACATACGCACATACACATTTGTGTACACATATATCTTTACAGATATACACATCTCATTTTGAAATACATACATATAAACACATGTGTGTGTGTATGTGCTCTGTGGAGAATTTCAGCAACCTTTTAATGAGAGTCTAATGAAATTCCATGACAATTTTTCAGACATCAAATTTTGAAAATGATACATCTTGCAAACAAAAGTGGTAGCAATATTATTCTATTAGCAGCTTGAAATTTCACACAAGAAAAATAGGGAGGATACTAAAATGAGGTTAAGAAGATAGTTAATTAGAGTTTAGAGTTGAGAGCAGTTAATGTTTTATATAATCTTTGTTTGATTATCCATCTCTCTAGTCAATATATGTATATTTGTAAGGGGAAAATTACCAGTAATTCAGCTCTGGAGATAGTTCCTGATTTACACATGTTTCATACAAACCAATTTTGGACTTCTCCAGAGGCCCTCTTGCTTTCTCTTTCACTGCCTCCTCCCACATCCTTCCTTTATTTCTGCTTCCTTTGCCATCCCACTTCTTGAGGACAAAAATGGAGCTTTTAGAGAATTACTGCATTCAGATAAATTGCATGCTGCTGACAACTTTATGAATGGGAGTTTGGGGTGGAATGGAGAAGGGAAAAAGATCATTTCACAGTATGGGATACTTGAGTGTAACACAGGCCCAGGGAAAAGATTGTAGTGAAAAACTTGAAATAACATCATGTACCTAGGTGATTTCGATCCTAGAAAGGAGAGGGGACATTAAAATATAGGAGGGTGCCAAAAACAAACTTTCGTCATTTTCATAGTTTCTACTATGGGCAAATCTGTGCCCAAGAAAGAGAAAGACAACTCCCTTTCCTGCCCCTCCTTCTCTTTAGTACAGAATAGCCCCCTGTCCCAGAAACCAGACTGCAAGGGAATGTTTAGTTGTTGGTTTCTATGAACTGAGTGTTGTAACCCGCTCAATACAATACTGTTTCTCTGTGAAAATGTGTTCTGAGTTTTAAACAATGAACTCACAAATGAATTTTTGGAACATCAACCATTCATAAACTGGAGCCTGTCTGAGTCATAAAAGCATGGCAAGAACACAAAGTAACCACTTTGTTAAGTGTTTCATAGCATAGAAATTAAATGAAGCAGTGGTACAATAAAAGATCACTAGGCCTAGAGTAAAAGAATCCAGGTTCAAAGCCCTCCTCTAATACTTAACTACCTTTGTGACCTTGGGCAAGTTACTTTCCCTGGGCCTTGCTTTTCTTATCTACACAATGATAAGGACAGACTAGCTGGTTTCCAAGATACATTCCAGTTATTTCTATAAGAGCTATGGTTTATTTCAACAGACTAGTATTTGTTTATTTCCCCATATCAGTATGTCTCATTAACAAAGACTGAACCCCTTTAACACCTTAACTGGTATACATGAGGGTTTTTTATTACAAAAACTAAAAATAAAAACAATTGACCACTTGACTTCGCAGATAGAATTTAATTTTTAAAAATAACATATATCCTCGGTAATTTGCCTCATAAATACTGGTTTCATATGCACTTTTAATCTAATGGCCATTTTATTTGCTTTTGTCATGGCAAACAGGGGCACACAGGATTGGTAGTTTCCATTGTTCGAGTGAAGTATGGACCAAAGATGTTTTTTGAGCCTTGGGTTAGAAAGTGATGCCAATGAAGAAAGGATTATGTGTCACCTGCCCACTTAACTTTGCACAAATAAGAAAAAAAATCATAGCCATCTATACACATGCCCAGTCTGCATATCTGCCCCTTCCCTATTATCCTTCAATATATTTTACTGTTAAGATGATGCCACAATAAAAACCCTTTACTAATATGAAAAAAAAATTGAAAAAGCATACCATCCTGGATGAATACCACAATCTTTGTACAATATAGATACTGATACTCTACTGACTTAAAGAATTAATATGATAAAGAGAAACTTGAAGCATTGGAGAAAATATGATTCAAAGTGAAATTTCCTTACTAATTTGCTTCTTATATTAAATGAAGGAACATACCACTTAGCAGCTATTGGTTTCATTCACTGGGACTATCCCTGCCAACATATTTAAGGGTCCTATTACAATAGAGCGGTAAGACAGATATACATATTCCCTGTGGTGAAAACTGTTTTTTAGAGAAGTATTCCAAGCTCCTTTGAAGAATGATTTTATTTAATATTTTTAAAAATACATCATTTTTATTGTTGTTATGTCATTCACTTTTGAGTCTCTCTTACTATTTTAGACTTAGGCACGCTTTGAAATTACTCTTGAGATTCTTTTCTTCCAAGGAGGGAAGAAATATCCCTACAACCAGGAAAAAAATGGAGTACTTGAAATTATTAACTACTAATGCAAGTGTTTCAGACAAACTTTATGCTGATGGAGAATCTGGAAACAAGAGGATTCATCAGAGTATTAGAAAAAATAGAAAGAAGAAATTGACTATGCTTATTGATTCAAATTCTTCCAGTATTTATTAAGATATGAAAGCACTTAATGGATATTTTTTTCATTTAATTCAATCTGATTCAACTAAATAGATATTTATTAAGAACCTATTATGTGCAAAGCATTGTGTTAGGCACTGGAGATATAAAGAAAACAACAAAAGAAGCTGCCTTCCCTTACGTTATACTGTGGGAAATTCACACACACACACACACACACACACACACACACACACACACACACACACACACACACCCCAGGGCATTTGTTTTATGTTGTAGAAGGTGGTACAGTGGATAGTAATTTTTGATACAGTAAATTTTGAGAAAGAGATAGCCCTGACTGCTGGGTTGATCAGAAGAGATTGAATGGAGGAGTTTGAACCTGAACTGTAGGTTCCTTGAAGGAAACCAAGTTATCATAGGAAGTAAAGGTGAGGATGTCATACTTTTCAGGTATGGGAACTACATATATAAAGACATGGGCAAGGGAAGTAAATTGTCAGGTTTAAGGACTAACTAGAAAGACAGTTTGACTGGAATGAAGAATTCATGAAGGGAATAATAACAAATAAGACTTGAAAGATAGGTGGTAGTCTTCATAACATAAAGAAATGGGTAAATGTATTTTCTCTATCTCCTTAATTTTCTTCCAGAAATTGTTTATTTCTTAGGAAAAGTTAGTATGTGAGGTTCTATTGTCATTTATATGACATTACAATGACACATGAAGAAATCATTATTACTTTGTGAGATTAATTAAGCTATAGTCATTGACTAATTTGCCCTGTGGAGTTATTTGGCAACTAAGAACAACATAAGTTTAGAGTAGATATTTCTTTGTAAAATCTTAAGGAAAGTACAGTGGAAGATTATGAGTACTATCTTCTCATAAAACAGTGAGTAATGGTGGTAAGAAAACCCACTTTAAAGAAAGCTTGGGTAGAGACTCAACTGAACAAATTCTACTGAGGACATTGAAGCATGACAATAGGAGAACAGTAAACAGAATAATGGGGGGGGAAAATCCACAATATTTTTTTTAAAGTAATAAACACCATCAAGGACAGTGGAGCCACTAAACTTATACTCTAATATCACAGTCTCAGATGTGCCGATGGCACTCAAAAGAACAAATATTGGAGAATGAATTGAACTAGACCAAGGGTATCTAGATGAGCCCCATGATTAAGGTGACACAAATGTAAAAGCATTGAAGTATTGATTCTTAAATTATCCAAAAGAAGAAAAGATATTGAGAGCATGAAGAAAAAAAAAGTTTATCTCATTGCACTGATAAGTGCTTGGAGTCATTAAGAAACATTTTGGCTCTGTTATTTTGTTATTTGGTCATGTCTAATTCTATAACCCCATTTGGGGTTTTCTTGGCAAAGATACTAGAGTGGTTTGCCATTTACTTCTCCAGCGCATTTTGTAGATTAAGAACTGAGGCAACAGTTTTAAATGACTTGCCCAGGATCGCACAGTTGGCAATTGTTTGAGACCAGATTTGAACTCATGAAGTTGAGTCTTTCTGATTCCAGGCCCATCACTCTATCCATTGCATTGCCTAACTCTGTTATTTACTACCTATACAACCTGTGAAAGTGTCACTTAGCATCTCTTTCGCTCCTGTAAAATGAGACGTTGGACAAAATGACTGCTAAGGTTCTTACAAGTTCTAGATCTATATTCCCATTTTTTATTATATAAAGGTCATGGAGAAAAAAAATCAACAACTGTCAATCTATATATCAATTTTCTCATGTATTTTAAATTGCCATATCATAAAAATGTAAAAAAAATCAAGATTACAATGTGCTTAATGTTTCCTGAATATTAAAAAAACTATTTGCTACCTTAAAGTCTTTCTTCTAATAATATATCTCCCATACATATGTCAGAATTATACTCAATTCCTTGAGAGATATAATAGCAAATATGTTCTTATTCAATGATCTTCTAATCATTAATTTGGAGTAAGAATTAAATATGAAAAATATATGCTAACCATGATAATTTCTGTCATGGTGGAGATCCAGCATAGAGGCAAGGTGAAAAAGGAATTTCCTATAGATCTTCCATTGCTGCAATCCTCCAGATGCTCCTGTTTGTGGATGACACTACACTATTTTCAAAAAAGCACTAGAACATTGCAGATCATCTTTAATGGTATACTTAAACACTCAAAAGAGCTTGGCCCTACCATCCACCCAGGAGAAAAAAAAGACTAGATAGGGAATATCTTTTATGGAGAGGGAGAGGAAGAGAGAGAGGGAGGGAGACTGGACATACGCTAAAATGAATTGAGAATAGTGAGCTGAGTTGCCTTGAGGAAGTTATAACATTCTCTTAATGTCCCCAACATCTCCCTAAAATAAGAGTTCTAAACATTAGTACTAACGTTCCCCCCTGTGCTGCTGCATGGTTTTGAGTCACAGAAAAATAGAAATTCTGAAGAAATGAAAATTAATATTGCTCATAAGGCTACAGAGAAATTGGTGATACGTATGAGCAGGCTATGAGAATCAAACAGAAAGGTATAAAGGAGAGCCATATTCAAATATGTCATTAAGGAAATGTATGACTGAAAAAAAAAATAGGTTATGCCCATGAAAAGAGTGAGAGACAAGTCATGGAGAACCCATGTGTTCCATTAGTATCCTCATGTTGGCAAGAGAAAACAATACATACACACAGCACTTCATGTGCAATCTCTGTGGTCCACTGATAGGATGACAGGGCAAAGAGCTACACTAGCTCAGCAGGCATGTTGATACTGTGATTAATATCAATATTGTAATGATATTGTGACCAATATCATTAGCAAGGACACCCACTAGGAGATTATGGGTCCATTTAATTATTTTATTATTAAGTACTCACAAATCTAATGTTTATTGATTTAATGTTCTGAACTTCTGGTTTCCTTAAAAATATTAAAGCAATATGTAAGTCCAATGCAAACTTTCTGAGGTCAGATACTATTTCTTTTGGATTTTGCCGATATCTTTGTATCTGCAGTGTTTACCACAATGCCTTGTACACATTGTATGCTTCATGAATGGTTGTTGATATTCTGGGGAGCAATTTGGGAACTATGTGCAAAGGTCTATAAAACCATACATGCCTTTAACCAAGTGATATCACTACTAACTCTGCATTCCAAAAAGATTTTTTTTAAAGTAAAAGAACCTATATTACACAAACATTTATCATGAATCTTTTAGTGGTGGCAAAGAATTAGAAATTGAAGAGATATACATCAATTGGGGGATGGCCAAAGAAGTGGTGGTATATAATTATGACAGAATACTATTGTGCTATAAGAAATGACAAGCAGGATAATCTCAGAAAAACCTAGACTTACATGAACTGATGCAAAGCAAATTGAGCAGAACCAGAACATTGTATACAGTAATGGCTATATTGTATGATAATCAACTGCAAATGATTTAGCTATTCTTAGCTACGCAATGATCCAAGACAATTCCAAAGACCTTAAAATGAAAATGCTGCCCATCTCTAGAGAAAGAACTGATAGAGTTTAAATGCAGATCAAAACATACTTTTCTTTTTTTGTTTTTTTTTGGTCTGTGTTTTCTTGCACAACTTGACTAACAAAGATATTTGTTTTGTATGACTACGTATGTATAATTTATATAAAATTGCTTGCCTTCTCAATGAGGGGGGAGGGGAAGGAAGCAGGTTGCAAATTTGGAATTCAAAAATTGCAAAAAAATAAACGTAAAATTATTTTTATATGTACTTCTGGGAAAATATTACATTTAAAAAAATGATTGTTGAATTGAAGAAAAAAATTATGACAACCTTAGCACAAAACAAGAAATTTCTATCAGAAACCAAAACAAGGAAAAATAATTTTTCAAGGAAAGGAGAATTACTACCTTTTCATTATCTCTTTTTCAAACTTGTTTAGAAGATTTATAGCAATAAGCCTAAAAAGGTCATGGTATGTGGTCTTGATTGAATTTTGTTTGCATATATAGATATGAGTGTGGATGTGTATATGCACACATGTGCATGTGTCTATATATATATATATATATATATAAAAATATATATATGTGTGTGTGTGTGTGTGTCTGCATGTATATGTATATGCATATGTATGTGTGTGTGTGTATATATATATATATATACACATATATATATGTATGTATATGTTTATATGTTTCATGTTTTCTTTTCTTGATCCAACTGAACCAGGCAATTGCTACTTTCATAGGGTTTCTAAAAGTGAGCAGATATTGGAATTGGCAAAACAAAAAAAAAGAAAGTTCTATCTTTCAGACAAACTATCAAGAATAACTCTTTTAACTCAGAGAGCAATTATCTTTTGCACTCGAAGAACTAACACCAGGAGTCCTTCATGTTAATGAAATCATAGATCCTTCTTTTTTCTCCTTACAGGACCAATGCCTCCAAAATTTATATGGGTTTGGAAATCTAAAATAATCCATCACTATAACTTCTTTCAGACCACAAAATAAAATCAATTTCTTATTCTAACTCTTACCTAAATGATAGTAAGATTGAAATTACCGAATGTGAAACAGTCTTTCCACATAGGAAGAATGAGTGTACTGTATGGAAAGTGCTTTGAGATCCTTAGACAAAAAGCATATAATACTATATAATATTTAACAATGGTCATTTTGTTACATTGTATTCCATTACCCAAGGAATCAGACATTAAAGGGTCTCAGTATCAGCAAACAAAAAGAAAAGGTGGAAAAGGCTGAGAATGAATAAAAAGGCTATATTCCACAACCAGTTAGGATCATTTCTATTTCATACATGTGTGCAAGAAACATCTGGAAAAGGGAGCCAGAATGGGCCACTGAGAGAGGTACATGAGTTAATTCAAAAGGAAATAGTTTCTGCATAAAGCCAGGATGAAGGTTGGAACTAAAGCACACATGCAAAAAGAGAGGAGTGTGAGACCAAGATCTCTGAGCTTTGCCAAAAAGTTTGACGTAGGGAAACTGAAACAGGCATATGGCACCCTTCCTTATTTCCTTAAGCCCCAACACACACACACACACACAAATCAAAAGACCTACATATTTAATTTTGGCAGCAGAAAAGATATATAATTCCCCAGAACATATTCCTGATGGTTTCAACTTTATATTTGCACGTGAAACCACAGAACAATCCTAGTACGTGTGAATGTGTGATTGGATTCCATCAGTGTGAGTGTGTGTGTGTGTGTGTGTGTGTGTGTGTGTGTGTGGTTAGATTACACCACACCTGGCTTTTGAATTTTCTGAAATTTTACTCTTTCAACCAACTCATCCCCAACCATACGCTTACTTCATAGTTATTCCTATCTTGCAGATGAATTTGAAGTTCTCTCCTGCTGGGCTTTCTCAAACTAATTTAGTCAGAGAGTATTTTGGGGTCAAAAAATAGTGGTTGAAGAAGGCTGGAAAAATGAACATTCCTAGGATGATGGCAAGCAGAGTAGGGACATTTTGGAGCAAAATTAGAGGAAATCAAACCTATTTTCACATGGGAAAAATGTTGCATATATTTTTGATATACAGATAATTTCACACATAATGTTCACAAAAATCACAAGCATTGGCAATTTTCCACAGACCACCTAGTCAAAGTTTGCAGAACTTTGGGAAATCTTTGCCTCAACAAAATCAATTAGGCAGATATTATCAATTAAGCATATATCAAGCACATACTTATGCCAGATCTTGTAACAGTCATTGAAGAAACAATTCCAAACAATGATACAAGTCCTACTTTCAAAAAACTTGCATTCTAATAGAGGAGATGTGTATGCATTTGTTGTTGTTGTTGTTCAGTAGTATCTAACTCTTCATGACCTGGTGAACCACACTGTCTATGGGGGTTTTCTTGGCATACATCGAAATGGGTTACCATTTCCTTCTCCAGGGTATTAAAGCAAACAGAGGTTAAGGGACTTGCCCAGAGTCACACAAGTAGAAAGAGTTTGAAGCTGGATTTGAACTCAGGTCTTCCTGACTCCAGACCCCACAGTCATATAGCTGTTCAAAATACATAGGTAATGATACCTATATAATGACATGCAAAACATAAAGAAAATAAACACAAATAAACACAAAATCATTAAATTCAATGTCATTTGAAGGCATTAGCAGTCAGAAAGGTTTAATACAGAATAAATGCCAACAAAAGAACACGTACTGAAAAAGTGTATGTTGGATAAAATCAGTGACTTGAAACATTGATAAGAATTTAATGAAAATTATTCTGAGTTTACAAGTGACTATTTCTAGATTATAATGTAACTTTTGTCATCATATCTGATTCTGTATTCCATCCCATTTCTCCCTTTTGTTGTTTCTAGTAGTTCACATAGAGATAGGGACTGGACCTGTGATTTCATTAGTGTTGGAATCACCTGGAAAAGAATATTCCCTCTACTATTACAAGTTGGCATCTTCTCTGCAAATTTAGCCTTGGAGAATTGCCTAGGACTTAAGCAACTTGTATAGGGTCACAAATCAATATGAGTCAGAGGCAAGATTTAAAGCCAGGTCTGCCTGGCTTCCAAGCTATCTATTGAAGGTTATTGCTTGTCTTTTTTTTTTTTTGAGATAGTTTTAAATATAAAGAGGCAGTGACCCATTGTTAGCCAATTGGCAGGCATGAAAAGCCTTCATTTTGAAATGAAGGCAACGGGAAAAAAAGATGAGAGCTGGTTTCTAGGTAAAGACCCTGTCCACTATATCCATCTATACCCATACATTTCCCAAGCAAACTTCTTGTTTCTGTGTGGATACCACTCTGAGTCCCTTCCCTGGAGGAACAGTAGAGACAGGAATCAATAAATGGCATGGCTTTTTCCTTTCCCTTGAGTTATAACCATCTCCTTTATCCCCTGGTCCTCTTTACATCTTAGTGGGGGGAAAAAAGTACCTTCCAAGATGATGCTGAGAGCACAGAGTGCAGGGCTCTTGTGAGAGCTGAATAAAAACTTGGAGGTACTTACCGCAAACACTAGAGCATGGGCCCTCATGTTCAGTGAATGTTGATGACAGAGGAGGCCACTTCAAACAGATAAAGCTGCATTAGTGCTTTCAAATTTGTCCTTGGGAATACGCTCATCTGGAACAGTGATTGCAGAGACAAAATCAGATGAATGCTGCTTTCAGAACTAAATGACTGCTCCAAGAGAACAGCTCTGAAAGAAATACATTTGAAGAGGCTGGAGAGTAATTTCATAGAAAACAAATTGGGTGCCCAGTTTACAAAAAAAAAAAAAAAGAGGGGAAGTAGAGATGAAAAGGATTGTTAAATATGCTACAAAGTGCCTAGGAAATAAGGTGCATCCATGAATTTAATTTCTGATTATTATGCACAGATTGTTTAGATTCTATGATCCCAAAAGTGGGATTTCTTCCACGTAATTCTATGTAATATTTTGGAATCTTTCTTATGTGCATAAATAAAAGACAAAGAATCCTCTAGGAATATAGTAAAAAGAGATAGACACACACACATACATCAATAGAGCTTCAGTGCTATTAGTGTCAAGCATGCAGGACACTTTCTTACAAACAAAAACCAATAAATATATGAAAAATTACTTAACTAAATGAGTTCCCTTCTTCCTAGCACTGGCACTTCTCCACCCATCCACCCCGGCAAAAAAAAAAAGTTAGATGTTCAGAGAGATACTAAGGCTATGTGTATGCATAAATACAAAAAAAAAAAAAAAGACACTAAATTGACCCCTAGTGATCTGAAAATACTCATGTGCATTAAGGAGAGATATTGGTGTTTGTGGAAAATTGTAGGAAAGAGGAGGAGGAGGATGGGATGAGGAGGAAAAGGTGTAGGAAGAGGAGGAGGAGGAGAAAGAAGAAGAGGAGAAAAAAAGAAGTAGAAGAAAAGAAGAGAAGAATAAAAAGAAAAGAAGAGAAGAAAAGAAGAAGAAGAAGTACAAGAAGAAGAAGAACTAGTAATCCACTAAGGTTCTATCTAATTTTCTAATTTCAGAATCATTATCATATCTCTTGAAAAGACCTAAGAATAGTTTGGAAATTGGAGGAGTCAAATTAAACATCTTATTAACCACTTGATATGGATGACCTGAAGATGTATGGTTCCACAAAAAATAATACATAAACAAGCCCTTCATCTAAAAGAGTCATTCTAATAATATCAAAATCTCGCTAGAATGAATGAATGAACAAATTATTACTAATTTCTTCTATTCTAAGCATTATTTGAAGATACAAATAACAGAGAAGACAGTCTCCACCCTGAAGAAACTTATATTCTAACGAATGAAAATAACAGCCATTGAATAGTGAGGGGTGGGGGCAGACATGACACAAGGGGTTAGAATGTTATAGAGATTGGGAGTGGGGTAGGGGAGACGATTGACATAACTCTTTCAGAACCATGGTGTTGTAAATTGAATCATTGTTCCAAAAATAGAGTGGAGGAGGTAGAAAAAAAGAAGTTAGAAAGACTATCCATAATATATAGAGTAGCAAGTGAAGTCAGGTGTTATAGCTTGGGCTTATCTGAAAGAGTAGTCCAGGCAAGGCAGTCATAGAAATGTACCTGAGTAGAAGTTCTGGGCATTAAAATGTTAAAAAACAAAAAACAAAAAACAACAACTCCAGGCCATGTCTTCTTCTCCATCCAGCAGATCTGGTAGTGAGAGAACATTCCCTTCCTCATTACTTCCCTTTTACTGGACTCAGGCTTCCCAGAACACACACTGATTGCTTGCTCTTACCACTTTGAAGAGATAGAAACCATAAACTGTTTTTTCCTTGAGACAGTGAACCACCAGGCCTTACCATCTGATCTGTCTCTATGGATTCCAAATTGTCACCTGACCTATTAATGCAAATTGATAACTCCAAAGCCTTGAATCTGTCATACCCTGAACTCTTAGTACTTATAAGCTCTTCCATCCACTCCAAATCTGATTCATCTTTTATGTGTTGACTCCCCTAGTTAGAGTGTGAGCTCCTTGAGAGCAGGTATTGTCTTGCTCTCTCTTTCTGTATCCTTAACACTTAGTACAGTTTTTAACTCAAAGCTACAATGTAGCAAGCTCTAGAAACAGAACTTGAATCCAGCTTCCCTAATTCCAGATCTGTACCATATGGCCTTAATTTTTTTTTCCTTATCATGGGTCCATTTCTGTTTATAGTCATACATTTCTCTGATGACATCTTTTACAATGCTTCACCTGATCAATTCTGTACCAGTGCTGTAAAACTCTGTATTGGCAGTTTTGGGAAAACAAGTTGTGAATTGACATTTCCAGGCCAGATAACTGAGAAATAGAGGGAATGGAAACGATCACTAGAAAAGAGCACCATATATGTGGGGGGAAAAGAGCACCATGTATGTGGGGGACTGGACAGTACTGCACCGCACCAGAATATAAGTGCACAGCATTCTACTGGGCACAGTCTGACCACTCAAAAATCAGTTGTGACAGAAACCTAAGCTGGGGAACCATACATTACCCAATGTGTTAAGAGGCTGAGATGTTTTGAGATTTATCCCCAAAAGAAATCACAATCAGAGGGGACAGAGTCAGGAAGTGATAACAAAGATAAGGCATATAAGAGGTAAAAAAAAAATGAAAGTATCAAAGTTTTCAGGAAGAAGAAATTTCAAAGACACTGAACATAAATAGACAAATCAACAGGAAAAACATGACCTCCAGAAGGAAATATAATTTCCAGATCTAGTAAATTAGTTTAGGCATCTATGAATAAATATTGTAAAATGAAGGAAAATGATTCAACACTTAATGATATAAAGAACACAAATGAAGTTGAGAAGAACAAGAAACCATAATATGATATTCCTGAGTACTTTAAAAGAGAAGTGCAAATTATGAGAGCAGAATTTATGTCCTGCATAGCAAAAATAATGAACAGAAGAGAAAATTTTTAATCTTCAATGAGAAGCTCTACAAAGAAACAAAAGAGAGAACAATAAACTGAGAACGCAAATACAGAGAAGTGAAGGACAAATTGGAAGAAGAGAAGCAAAAAATAAGAACAATAAAATACAATATCTTCACTATGCAAGCAAAACATATATAACACTGAAGATAGGATGTATAAAAACAATCTAAGGACCATAAGTCTCCCAGAAGAATATGATAGGGTGACCAAAAAAACAACAACAACTTAATATAATGAAGAAAATAATAAAAGAGAATTTCTTAAAACTTCTGAACATAGAGAATGAAATTCCAATTGAAAGATTTTATGAATTGCCTCCAGAAAACAAACCAACCAACCCAAGGCTGCAATCTCCAAGACATGTAGTGGCTAAATTTAATATTTCAATTCAGATATAAAAGGTTTTGCAAGCTATCAGGAAAAAGACCTTCAAATACAAAGGAAAGGATATTCAAATAATGCAAGGCTCTTCTACACCACCAAGAAAAATGAACAGGGAGTAGAATAACATGTTCCAAAGAGCAATGGAGTTCAGAATGCAGCCTAGGATGACCAGTCTTATAAATCTGAATCTAACTATCCAGGACAAAAGATGGATATTCAATTAAAAAGAAGAGTTTTAAACATTTTTGGAAAGAAAACCACAACCAAAGGTATTACTTTGCTTCTGAAATACCCCAAAAAAGAGGAATGTAGGAGGAGTAAATAAAAGCAGACAGTAAAAGCAGCAGAATAAAATCAGGAAGTCCAGTAAAAGAATTCTTTCTAAATGTACACAGAGACAGGGGCACAGGGAGAAGAAATATGGTAGAAATAACAGTGAAGAGGCAAACAATGGGTATCACAGACAGAACCAAGGGACACCCTGCCTACAGGTTAATGCTTTTTTTGTGGGACTACATTATAACAATGGAGGGGAAAGGGGAAAAGAAAAGGGTGATAAAGAGGAATGAGTGATGCACTGGGGTCAAACCAACATAAGCAATGAGAGGAAAGTGACCTCTGTGGTTCCAGAAAGAGAATAGCCTGAAAAAAATTGGGTGAAGGAAAGGGCAAAAAAAATTTTTTTAAGGTATAGGGAAAGGAAGGAGACTTTAGGAAGGAAGTAGAATGGGGTTGCAGTTCCACCGTTGAATGTTTCCATAGATGAAAGGAGAAAAAGACTTTGCACTGGATGAGGTCTGGGGACTTTGGTACCTGAAAAGTGTTCTTGACTTGGGAAGTAGAGAGTTGGAACTCCTAGAGGCAAATGGCACTTGGAAGAATGGGAAAGAATAAAAAGAAGGAAGAGATTTCCAGGCATTTGTCGGGGTGGGGAGGTCAATAAGAGAGAGTTTAAGTCATTGGTCGGGAGACAGGCTGGGCAACGAGGTACCTTACATTGGGACTGTATCCTTTTAAATAGTTGCAATAATTGGAATTGTGCTGAAAGTGAGACACAATGGAAAAGGAGAATGCATGGGGTAAGCCTTACATGGTAGGGGGCAAAAGTGCCTAGAAGGCAGAGCCTAAAATGGTTACCCTGAAAGCTTCAATTATATGAAGAATAACAGAGAAAAGAGAGAATCTTGATGGGTATAGAAACCTTGAATCAGAGAATGAGAGTCTAAAGAGAAAGTCTGGATGGATAGTGAAAAGAATGAAAATAATCATTTTTTTGAAAGAGCTATAAAAATTAAATTAAAAAATACTAATGAACAAGACAAGCTGAAGAGGAGAGAAAGCAGGAATCCACTTGACTTACTGAAAGGAAAAAAGAGATAGAAAATATATAAACAGATAAAATGTTTGAGAGCAGAACAAATTAAAAGAGAGGATGAGAGGTAAAGAGAAGAGAGACAGAACAGTGCTACATTAAAAAAAAA
>CM053583.1:301316122-301345083 GCA_028627135.1 Pseudochirops cupreus
AAACAAGTTGTGGTATATGAATGTAATGGAATACTATTGTGCTTTAAGAAATGGGGAGGAGACAGTCTTCATATTTACCTGGAGAGGCTTATATAAACTGATGCTAAGTGAGAAGAGCAGAACCAGGAGAAATGTGTACACAATCACAGACACATCATATGTGTGATGACCAACCTTGATAAACTGGACTTTTCTCAGCAACGCACAGCTATAAGACAATTCTACAAGTCCCAGGATGGAAGGAGATACCTACGTTCAGAGAAAGATCTAGAAAGAACAGAGTTTAAATGGAGACTGAAGCAATCTACATGCTATCGCCCTTTTCCATGTTTGGTTTTGTTTCCTTTTTCTATTGTCCACTCCATTGGTTGCAACCCTTCTACACAACCAGACTAATGTCCAGTTTGAAAGTATTTGCAGATTCTATACTTGGCTGCATGCTGCCATGGAGGTAGAAGGGAGAGAGGGAGGGGAGAAAATTTGAAACTCAAAGGACTCTGGAACTGAATCTTATAAACTAAAAGTAAATAAAGATGCCCTTTTAGTATTGAAAAAAAAAAGGAAAGTAGGATGTAAGGGGATATCAGGAGTAGATGACAGAAGGCAGGGCAGATTGGAGGAGGGAGTAGTCAGAATCAAAAACACTTTTGAAAAAGGACATGGTCAAAGGAGAAAATAGAATAAATTGGGGAGGCACATGAAAGGATGGAGGGAAATACAGTTAATGTTTCACACCATGACTATTATGGAAGTGTTTTTGCATAACCACACATGTATAACCTATATTGAATTGCTTGCTTTCTCAATAAGGGTAGGTGGGGAAGGAAGAAGGGAGAGAATTTAGAACTTAAAGTTTTTAAAAACAAATGATAAAAAATGTTCCTACATGCAACTGGGAAATAAGATATACAGGCAATGGAGTATAGAAATCTATCTTGCCATGTAAGAAAGTGAAAGGGAAGGGAATAAGAGGGGGGGTGGGGCGATAGAAAGGAGGGCAGACTAGGGGAAGGGGTTATTCAGAATGCATATCATGTTGGGATGGGGTGGCAGGGAGAGATGGGGAGAAAATCTGGAACTCAAAAACTTTTGAAACTGAATGTTGAAAACTTAAAATAAATAAATAATTTTTTAAAAAAATTCCATGAACATTTGAAACAAAAACAAAAGGAATCAATAAAACTTAAAACAAGGAGAAGAGAGACAGGAACGAGTAAGAAAATTAAATTGTCTATATATTA
The DNA here is from genome assembly GCA_028627135.1 of Pseudochirops cupreus. Taxonomy (NCBI): domain Eukaryota; kingdom Metazoa; phylum Chordata; class Mammalia; order Diprotodontia; family Pseudocheiridae; genus Pseudochirops; species Pseudochirops cupreus. Next base: position 301,317,364 of record CM053583.1, read on the forward strand.
ACAAATAGTAAATAACCAATGTAGAAGTAATTTCTTTATTACTTGCAGTTGGACCACTGAACAGTCTGTTCTAATGCCTAAGTCAAGAAGAGCAATAATAGCGTTGACACCAACACCACCATCACCCACAAAAATGAAGACAAAGGTGAGAAGCACCAAAGGACTTATCATAAGTTATTTTTGACCTCTAGTGCAAAATGGGAAGTAAATGGAGCTATGGGAGCCACATTTTAAGAAGGACCCTAATGTGCTAGAGGGTGTCCAAAGAAGTGAAAAGCAAAAAGGTGAAAGGTCTCCTGATCAAGCCATATGAAAATCAGAAGGAATTAGGAGTGAAAATGTAATTATTGAAAGTTTAAAATGAGGATTCACTAAGCCAAATTATAACAAGATCATTTATAGACCAAAAGATGCCACAGATCTCCTAGCATTTATATATAAATTTATTTCACTAATAAAAAGGGCCAGTTTTAACCTTAATGCCTCAGTCCTCAATGTGCTTCATAATAAATTAGGAATGAGATTTCAGAACAGAAATTTAGGAGAAGTAACTGGACCAGATAAAGCATATGCAAAACAAGACCTGTTTCAAAGTAAAGAGGTCTTAATTTGCAAGCAATTTGAAAGAGGCTAAGTACATAGTTAACAGGCATTTAAAAAGATTAGACAGAATGCCAGGCACTGTGCTAAGTGCTGGAGATACAAAGAAAGTAAAATATACATTCTCTATTATCAAGGAACTTTCATTCTAATGGGGAAACAACTTGCAAACTACACGCAGAAAAGATATATAAATTACCTGGAAGGCTATCTTGTGGGAAGGAACAAGCAGTGGAGGAGACCCAGATAAAAGAGGAAATTTGAGCTAAATCTTCAGGAAAACCAGGGAAGCCAGGAAGTAGAGGTGAGGAATGATAAGGGAAAATCAATGAAAAGGCACAAAGTTGGAGACTGGGTGACATTTGTGAAGAACAGCAAAAACACCAGTTTTGCTAGACTGAAGAATAAGGGGAGTGTGTGAAGGGGAGCAAAGTTCAAAAAGACTGGAAAGGTGGGAAAGGGCCAGGTTATGAAGGGCTTTAAAATTGAAACAGATGATTATCATCTGAAAAATGAGGATATTGGATGAGACTGATGAAATGAATTTTGAGGTCAGCTCTAAACATATAATCTTACCAATATGCCAAATAAATTGGAAAATTTGTAGCTGGTATAATTAATAAAAAAAAGGCAATCAGAAAGACATTAGTAACTATTGACTCTTATGTCTGTTTTTACATCCCTAAACAATCTTTACAAGAATGTTTTACTCATGTATTAGGGATATGATTCATGAAAAAAAAAAACAGAAGAAAAAGAGGTGACTAACAAATGATTTCTAGTGCAAAACCACATCTTCACTGTGATATAACTGAGAGTTCAGGAAACCTAAGATTCCATTGTGTTTACTATTTGTTCTTAAAAACAACAATAATATTTGGCCCAGTATAATAAAATGCCTCTCAAAGGCTCTCCTTCACCAAGGAGCTCTGCTTATGTTAAGATCATAGAAGAGTCCTTGATAGCTATAACCACAGAAATTACTTTGTTCAACAATCCTCTGATTATCAATATCAAAAGAGGAATAAAACCATCACACATATACACACCAGAGCTATTGACCATATTCTTAGAGGATATCTTGCTCATGGGCCAAAGGGAAGAATGATTCTCTATTGATGATTTGTTCTTTCAGTTGTTACTGCTTTCAGAATGTTAATTACATCAAGTTCCATTTCACTACTGGAACCTTTACTCAATGTGATCTGTGCTATGATTATTCAAAATAAATTGATTTAACAAGCCAGAAGAAGACTGCCTAGGTAAACACTTGTGTTTTTGCTGTTTTTCATAAATATCATCCAATCTCCAACTTCGTGCCTTTTCACTGGTTGTCCCCTATTACTCCTCACCTCCACTTCCTGGCTTCCCTGGCTTTCCTCAAGATTCAGCTCAAATTTCATCTTCTGTAGGAAGATTATCTGGGTCACCTCCACTTATGTTCTTTCCCCCAAGATAACCTTCCAGGTACTTTGCATGTCTTTTCTGTGTATAGTTGTTTGCAAGCTGTTTCCCCATTAGAATGAAAGTTCCTTGGCAATAGAGAATATATATTTGACTTTCTTTTTACCTAGGGGGAAAAAAAAAAGAACTGGGCCTAGAATCTAATAGGAGAGGGAGAATAGGCTGAAATACATTTGGAAACTTGTTTGATAACTTGAAAGATTATAACTTGCTCCTGAATATAAAAATCTCACCTTTACTGTTCTCTCTAGTGTAGGGGCAGCAGAGTTTAGTGAATAGAGAGCCAAACTCAAAGTCTGAGAGACCTGAGTTCAAGTTCTACCTCTGATATATACTGATAATGTGACACTGAGCTAGTCATTTAACCTTTCAGTGCCCCCAAGCAACTCACTATGATCACAAGATGCAGAAAAGATATAAATTTTCACTGGTAGTGGGATTCTCCTCAGCAGGGTCTACCTGTGCTATTATTTCATTCATTCATTCATTCATTCATTTATTCATCTATACATGCAGGCATTTATTTGTTTAGGCAAGGCAATCAAGGTTAAGTGACTTGCCCAAGGTCCCATAGGATCCAGTGTCTGAGAAAGGAATTGAACTCCTGACTCCCGGGCCTGTGCTCTATCCACTGCACCACCTAGCTGCCACACCCCCCCCCCCCACCTCGCCCCATCCTCCATGCTTATTAAAACACAATTTATGGCAGAGCCTATAAAAGTCCCCACTTATTTAATTTCATTCTTCCAATGACCCTATATGGCTGTAAGTCACATAAAATCACAACTTCTAAGGAAGTGGTTCTCAACCTTCCTAATGCCGTGATTCTTTAATACTTGTATGTGGGCGTATCTGCATGTGGGTGGACCTGCCTAGAGATGGATAGAGAAGCAGTGTCTTGGTTCCTAAGACCATCAGAAATATGTGTTTTCTGATGGTTTTAGGTGACCAGTGTGACCCCTATGAAAGGTTCATTCAACCCCCAAAGGGGTCGCAAGAACCGCTGTTCTAAAGCATCAAAATTGCAGGTTAACTATAGAGCAGTCAAGAGGCACATGGTGGAAATAAGCAGACTGCAGGATATCCAGTTAAAGAAGCCTTGACAAAGTGCCTACCATGCACAGCAACAATATCTTACAAGCAAGGAGTAGTTTGATAAATAATATTTAGGAAATTACGATGAGAAAAGGAAAGGAGGTGAGACCACTCATCCATCAACTATGAGATGATCAGCCTCTATGTTGCATGGAGAATGATTGGACTGAAGTGGGATATGTGCTTAATAAATGTTTGCTGTGGGGTAGATAGGTGGTGCAGTGAATAGAACACCAGCCCTGGAGTCAAGAGGAACTGAGTTCAAATCTTGCCTCAGACACTTGACGCAACTTACTAGCTATGTGATCATGGACAAGTCTCTTAAACCCAATTGCCTTCCCTTCACCCCCCAAAAAAAATGTTTGCTGAATAAATAGATGAAACAATTTCTACTTCTCTGGCTAGGGCTCCCATTTATTAAAATATGACTGTGATATGATAATTTCATAGTGCTGGTACCCCTACATTAAATGTTTTCTAAGACCACTGACATGATAATCAGGAAAGAAAAATGGCAATATTTTAAATTGACAAATGTTGCCTTCAGATGAAGAAAAAAATAGTATTTAAATGTATTTTATAAGAACTAAATCTTTCAACCAAATTCCATTATGAGCTGTACTTTTCTCACTTTAATATCATTTTTGTAAAATATGAAAATTCAGTACTGAGATTTGTCAGAATATTCACAATCACTGATTTCCCAGGTGATTGAACTAACAGTTAAGCCTTTGAGAAGTTTGCCTTAAGTTTTTCCTTTTTAGTCAAAATTGCTGTTCATTTAAGTTTCCATTTGAGGTTTTAAGACACTTAAGATTCTGGGGTAGATCCCAACAGTGGAAATATTCTGTTACGCCCTTACAATGCTTTCCACCTCCATTCTCTACCTCCTCAAAATCGTTCTTCATACTGCTGCTAGAATTTACTTTTATGTTCTGTTTTTTGTCATTTCATCTCTGTCCAAAATCTTCAATAGTTCCCTATTTGCAATGGAGTTAAACTCAAATTTCCTTGCATTAATATTTGAGGTCCTACTTCCTACACCATCTGATAACCTGGTATCAAGTAGACATTATAGACATTTCCTATTATTCTCCTCTTCTAATGTTACAATATAGTTCAACTGGGCTACTCTCTTTGCATTCACTCTCCCCTCATGTCCCTATAACTAACTTTTGTCAGGTTCTGCTTTTCCTCCCTCCTTTTATTTACAAATTCCTACATATCCTTAAATCTTCAGTGCAAAGGTTACCCTCCCATTCTCTGAGGCAGCACTTTATAATTTACAATTTCTTTTGATAACTTACTATGAGCTATAATTGTGTTGGTTTCTTATCATCATATCACATAGGCAACTAAGTTCCGGGACTCATTTAATCAATCCCATTCACCACTGGCAGGTTAAATCTTCAGAGCAAGGCTAGACACCTCATCCCTCAGGATTCTAGGGGTAAATATGAGATTGGAGTGTGTAAGACTTTTGATCTCCAGCCTCCATCTGATGTGTACCCCTCCAATTCAAGTCAACCAAATAACATTTACCTAATAATCATTGACTAACTGATCTCACCATAATATCAATCAACCAATTAATCTCAATTAGCTTTCATATAGAAATATTTACAAAAAATGATACTGTAGGAACCCAAATACAACAATAACATTAATAGCTTCCCAAGGTAGGAGAATACTTTGCACATCTACTTAGTCTCTATGGGATAGAGTACTCAGATTTAAATAGTGAGTACCAAACATTTGCCTCATAAAATTCACATCTAGCTCTGATTTAGCCAGCGGATGTTAATGATTTCCTTATTTGTAGGAATCAATGCTTACATTGCTAGACTGATGTGTTGCTGGACTGGGTCAAGCAAGTCCTTTCTCAGGGCTCTATGGGTAAATATGAGAGGTTGGAACATTTAAGACTTTGGCTTCTAAGCTTTTGTCTGGTGTCTTCCCCTCCAATACAAGTCAAGGCTGGTGCCTTACTGGAATTGGCTACTGTAGCTAATAGTAGACTCTGTTCCAGACTCAAGTTGCCAGAATTCTCTGGTGGATCTTCTGACATTTTGAAGCTAAAGGGATCCTAACCTGGTCTATTCTCTTTCTTATATACATTCAGCTAAGATTAGCAAAGAATCAACACCAAGAAACCTAAGTTTGGTGATGAAATGGATTCTAGGCTGCTTGGTGGCCCAGATAAGGTGATAAGGTAATTACAGCAATTCCTGCTACTACCTCTTCACCTAAGGCGCATAGCAATTCTTTCTCAAATGATGTCAAGGAAGAAAGAGATTTTTCTGGTTTTGACTTTTGTATGCTTACTCAGTTCCAGCTCTGCAGGCAATTAAAAAGTCTTTTTTGAAGTCAGAAAATTGTAAACCAATAGGAAACAATTATAGAATTCCTATTCCTATTCTAAATTGGAGGTGGTATACTGAACTCAGGAAGACCCGAGTTCAAATCTTATTTTAGACACTTGCTACCTGTGTGACCCTGGGCAAGTCACTTAACCCTATTTGCCTCAATTTCCTCATCTGTAAAAATGACATGGAGAAGGAAATGGCAAACCATTCCAGTATCTTAGCCAATGAAACCCCAAATGGGGTCAGAGTCAGACCCAAATGAAACAATTGAACAACAACAGTAACAACAGCCACACTCAGAATTGGGCAAAAGACTCCTCGCATGTTTGCAAAGGACTCACCAAGCCTCCATGTAGATAACTGTGTATGTCCTAGGTCCTCATTGCCCAGACATTCAAAGTGAAATAAGTATCAAATATGGATTTGGAAGATTTATATATCCTCACTCTGCTACTTAAGTATTATAGTATAGCAGAGAGAGTGCTGAATAGATATGCCAAAGTTCAAATCTTATCTCAGAAATTTACTATGTGACCCTGGACCAGGTCTCTTGGCTTATCTAAACCTTAGTTTCATCACCAATAAAATAGGAATGACAATATCTATAATACCTGATTTTGCGTAATTGTTTTGAAGCTCAGATGAGGTAAAGTGTATAAAGTGCCACATAAATTTTACTTGTTATTTATCTGGATAAACATGGGTGAGTCGATTAACCCCTCTATGCCTCAGTTTTCCCATCTGTAAAATGAAGGATTTAGACTAGATTTTCTCAAGGGTTCCTTCTACCTCTAAATTTAAGATACAATGAAATTTGTGGCTATGTCCTAGGGTTGATGATAGAACTACATGTGGATAAACCCTCTGTTTCCCTGTAGGGTCTTTTCTAATTCTGGTATAGTTAAGAATTCATGCTGAGGGGTCTTTATAGGTAATGACATCAGTTCATAATGATTCCATATCACATCCAAATTTAATTAAATTGACTCTCTCCCTCGAGACCTAGAAATGGTTCAAATCAATGGCACACAGTTCAAGTGACTAGTTATAAATTTTTCTCACTGTCACCATCACTGATCAGCTCTGTCTCACCATATTCCTTGATCATGGCATGAGTCCTGTTGAGTAGAGAATCTCTGTTTATATGTGCCCCCATTTGCAAGATTTTCAAAGGTTCTCCTAAATTCCCCAATATAACTAATTCACACTTTCACAGCTCTCTCCCAATCACATATGGCTATTGTCACATTCTCCCTGCCACATCCAAAAATATCCTTGATAACAGTAACAAAGACACAAGAGACACATACATACTCCAGTCCTCCATTACTCTTCCCACTTACCAGGAAACTGCAAACCACAGTTGCTGTCATTATATCTTCCCATTCCAACTTTCCATGGCCTAATAACCAATAGTGTCTTTAACCTAAAAATCTCTTCTCTTCTATGTATTCCCTATATCCTGCCCTTCCTTGGGTAGTGTCAAGAGTAGGGCTGCTTTTGTATAGGTTAAGTGTGATGTGGGAGACTAGTAAGAGCTCATAAAATCTAAGAAAAATTGGGCTCCTTCTACTTATACCACCACTTCCTGTACCCTCCCCCTCTTTGATTTGTAAAATCCTATGTACACTAGAGACTGGAGGAAAGGGAAATATAGAGCAGCTACAATCATCTGAAGAGAACTACCCTACTAGAAGCTTAAGGCAAGCCCTAAGCCAATTTTCCTCTAGCCCCAGGGTGATCATACTTCAGCCAAACAGAGGAAAATTCTGTTTTCTTCAGGTGGATGGGCAAACAGTAATTTTCATGTCTGATTTAACATTATGTATTTGGGTGCTACTCTGAGGATAGAAGCAATGAAGAGGGCTTCACATTTCTGGGAAGACATAAAAAGATACCATTTTAAGGAATGATGAGGGGGAAAAAAAAACTTTCAGAATTCAATCAAAGTCATGTTTTAATGAAACGTCAACTAACCATGCCCTGCTAAACTAATCAAAAGTATAATTCAATGTATGAAAGACTGAATTTTATTCAGCTTAACCCATCACCCATCCCTATATTCTGTCTGTACAGTAGGAATGTTTATCAGAAGGCTGCAGTTACACAATTTGTGAACTTATTAAAGCTTCTATTTGTTTTTCTCTTTTTCTATTACCCCATTTCTTCGACATACTTAAAAAAAAATCCTTCACCTCTACAGTCCAATTTGTGGATTGTTTCTTGCTAGTAAACATTGCGGCTTCCTTCCCCTTGCTCATTCTATTAGTTATACATTCGAAGTCCATGGCAATGTGGAAACAAATCAACAGCATAACTAAAGAATAAACACTGCAGAAATAATGCCTCCCAAATGTTTCAGGTAAGTCAGGTCCTTATTGGGTTCAGGCAGTCAAAGAAAATTCCTTTAGCAGGGGTCTGTATGTTTTTTTGTTTGGTTGGTTGGTTTTTTTGGCACATCACCTGCTGTACCTTGTTATAAGATTGCAATAAACCAACTTGGATTAAGAAGTTTTCCATGTCAACCCCTTAGGGCAGCTGATTATAGGTCTGACCTTTTGAGATTCTGTGTATTTCCCACTTAATCAGTGCTGGAATGAGCTGCTGCTAAGTAGGATCTATAGCATCCCAATGGGAAAAGGGAAGCCATCTAAAAAATAATGAGTCTCTCTTCCATCCCCTCCCCCTTCCCATTTTTGAGCTCTATTAGGCCATGATAACAGTCTTAATCTGGGCAACACTAAAGCATAACACGGCATGTGATGTTTGCATTATGCCAGGTTAGAGGGAGGCCAGGGAAGGCTTTTTGGCAGCTAAGAATGTAAATGAAGCTTTACCACTTGGTTTAAAAAAAAAAAGCTTCCCTTTCCCTTTTTTGGATAGAAAAAAAATGTTTGGTTAAGAAGAGATCTTGTGAGGCTTTTAAGCTCCAGCACCTCAGATTTTGACAGAGTAATTGGTTCCCTGTTGCTTGGGCAATAATACAAAATTGGCACCATCTCCATTACAGTAACACACTTGGTGGTTTAGATATAATCTCACAAAGTACTCTGGTTTGGTCATCAGTTCATTTCTCAATAGCTGAGGCCTTTATATGTATGGGGCGTGTGTGTTTTTCCTTACAATCTTTTTTTTTAAACCTTTCCCTCCTTCGTCTTCCTTGTCCTCTCTACCACTCCCCCCCCCAACCCCAAACACCCAACCTTCCATGAAACTGAACAGCATAATAGATGTAATTAGACCTTCAGTAATAGGACCGAATGGAGCAAGCAATGAGACTCCTTCTAGGGAAGCAATCAGTGCATTAGGTCCCCAGGACTGAAACTGCATTTAACAAGGTTTGGGGCTTAGGGATTGTCAGTCTAGGCTTCTATTGCTTCCCCAAGAGAAAGGTCTACCCAGAATGCAAATCTTCATTTACCATTGCTACAAAAGGGAGGAAAAGAACATTAGCTACTTTATTACACACATAATGAAGCGAACTGTAGCTGTTAATATATTTTTTTTTCTCTCCTTGGCAGTAAATCAACTGTTCACAAGTGCTCCAAAGGATAAATATGTATTTCATCTGTATTTTAAAACCATTTCCTATGTTTTCATTACCAACTTTTAGGAGAAGATAACACTGAATGGTGTCAAACAAAAGCAGTCTTTTTTGTTTTTGGGAGCCCGCTGACATATTTCTATGCTGAAATAAGGATTAGGCTAATAATATACTAGAAACCTATATTTAAAATCATCATTTCTGATCAAATGTCAATGTATGAGCACATTAAAAAGAAAAAAACCCAGCCGATTTGGTTGTTAGTACTTCTTTTCTATGATACACATGTGCAAACACTTGTAAAGAAAAGTACTCTTCCTATTTATAATATGGAATGAATTTGAATCTCTTTGAATTGAATCTCTTTCTACAGAGAGGCAGCATCAAAGTGGAGAGATAGCTGGCCTCATGGTCAGGAAGACTGGAGTTTGAATCCTTCCCCAGACACTTAGAGACTCTATAGTATAACTACATCACTTAACCTTTCTGGATCTCAGTTTCCTTATCTGGAAAATGAGGGATTGGCTTTGATTACACTAATGTCCTTTCCCACTCTAAAGCCATGATCTCTAAATGACAAGAATATCAATTTTGTCAGTGGAAATTGAATCATCTAATGAGATGCATCAGCTTAGAAAGATCTGAAGTTTGCTTTATATTGTTTTGTTGCGGGAATAGTTTTCTAAAGACACAGCTAAAATCATCAAGATTTGCATGGGCTATTAATAGGGTCCCTGGTGAGCTAGGCAAATGGACTGAACATTATGATACCATATCCAATTAACCTATTCACTGTAAATCCAGTGGAAATGTTGGAATATTTAATTCAACTTAAACAGAGCATCTCCCTTCTCCCAGTGAAAATGTATCCCTTTATTTAGTAGGTGGTTTATGGTTTATGGCAATTCAGGTAGCTAAAAATATTTTTTGCCTTAACAAATCAACAAACATTTATTAAGCACCTACTGTGTGCTAGACATTGTGCTAAGTGTTCAGAATATAAAAAAATGGAAAGAAAAAAGGTGGAGGGGGGAAGATAACATGAAAAGAGATATATACAAATAAGATACAGTTATCCCTTCCACATCATGACTTCCCCATTGTGGTTTCAATAACTCACAGGTTGGCATAAGAAATTGAATAGGAATTTGGGGGGTGTTTTAAAAAAAGCTGCAGATAACACTCAAAGGACAGCTGATGATATATAATAATATACAACACTATATGTAACTAGTATTATATAATTTGAACATGTTTTGTCTTTTTAAAAGATAATAATTTAGAGTTCTCTGGTGTGAAGAGAGGGTCAAAAAATTTTACGTGGATTTCCAGATCACAGAGGTGCCATTCCCATAAACCCCATGATGTGGAAGGGATAATGTATATACAGGATAAAAAGACTGTGAAAGCCTTCTTGTAGAAGGTGGAACTTTAGAGGAGACTCAGGAGAAATAAGGGAAGTCAGGTGTAGAGATGAGGAGGGAGAGAGTTCCAGACATGGTAAGGACTGTCAACCTGAAACCTCTTCTAACTTTGTTGGACTGAATGCCAGTCTGTCATCAGCTTTGTACTTGAACCTTGTCCAGCTTGGTAGATCCTATTGAGCTTAACCTCTATTGGCAAGGGCTTAGAGAATTCAGAGTTCCTTCCACTCCATGATAATGAATTATTCAAGGAAGACTTTAATAGAGAGTTTAAAAAGCTACTCCTTCAAAATCTTTGTTGATTACTTAATTACTTAAATAAATTACTTAAATAAATAAAATACTTAAAAACCATTTTTAAGAGCTTGCCAAATGTAAGGAGTTTTTGTAAGTGAAGTACTATAAATATAATCAAACAAAATAGTACTTACCCTAAAGCAGTTTACATTCTAAAAGATGAAAACTATACATGTAATGAATGGTGACCAAGGAAATGTTTTGGTAAAGGGAAGTCACAAAGAATGGCGATCAAAGTCATAGGGAAAATGATTTACCTTGGAATTCCAGGAATTAATGCCAAAAATGTATTTTAATAAATGTCATTAATACTTTTTTTACAGCATTGTCATTTGTAGTTATACCACCACCATCACCCCCTTCCAAGGAATGTGATGGCAAATATTTAAGAAGTGGCTCCCCAGAAAAGAAATATGAACATGACACACTCAAGTTTAATCAGCATAAATACTTTCCTCATCTCTTTCTTGAGTCCAGACAACCAACAAAACAACAAATCCATTCCTTATTTATAGCCTTTACTGATTTCTAAGATGTAAATAGCCATAATGAAAATTTAACAGTACACCTTTGCCACCACCCTGTCTCCATTCTCAAAACTGAATAATGTTCCCTACTAACAAAATGTAAGGTGGGAAGTGCCTTTTGCTTTCTCCACTCCAATTAAGAGGAATTCACTTTGTTAGGTAATAATACTTCTTGGCTGAATCAATTAGCACTAAGTGTAAGTGTGGAGGGGATGGGAGAGGGATAAGTATTTATATAGCATTTACAATGTTCCTGACACTGTGCTAAGTGCTTCACAATTATTATCTCATTTGATCCTTAAAATAACCCTACAAAATAGGTATATTATCTTCCCCATTTTACAGTTAAGGAAATTGAAGCAAATAGAGGTTAAGTGACACTCCCAGGTATGTAACTATTAGTAGTAGTGGTAGTGGTGGTAGTAGTAGTAGTAATAATAGTGGTAGTAATAGTAGTAGTAGTAGTAGTAGTAGCAGCAGTAGTAGTAGTAGTAGCTAATAATAACTAGCATTTATATAACACTTATTAAGTGTCAGGTGCTATACTAAGAGCTTCACAATTATTATCTTATTTGATCTTCACAAAAACCTTGGGAGGCAGGTGCTATGGTTATCCCCATTTTACAAATGAGGAAATTAAGGCAAACAGGGATTTACCCAGGATCACATAGTTAATTACATATATATGGCTAGAAATGAACTCAGATCTTCCTGATTCCAGACTCAGCATTCTATCCACTGCACCATCAGCTACCTCATTAGGTATGAATAAATCCCATACATCTTTTTGAACCAAACAAAGATATTTCAATTAGGTTTGACAAGAATATTGTTCTGATTGGGTAAAAAATTTGATTATACCTTGAAGCACTTGTATAAAAGTAAGAACTAGTTCAAAACCAGAGAGAGAGTTTAAGGGTCTGCCAATAAAGAGGAAAGAATTGGGCTGTCAGTTGCATCAGAAAGAATCAGTAGTACAGGGCAACCAATGAAGAGAGAAAGAAAAAATAGAATTAGGCTGCACTAGAGAAGGCAGACATTGAGAAGGGCCACTGGCCTTCATGCATCTTAGAGCAGGAGACTGAGTTGATGTGGCCCAGTGATCTTGATCTTACAGTTTACCAAGACAAAGCCAAAAATATTTTTGAAAAACAAAATGCTGCCCCAATTTTATACTTATCAGGCATGGATTGTAACTGTAGTCAGGATAGATTAGGAAAGACAAGATAAGAAACTTCTAAGATTGAAGGGAAACTCAAGCAAAAACTGAGGCACACTTTAATGGAAATAGGCTTCATTATAGATTTTAAGCAAGACATTCTCAGATACATTGTAAATGACAGAGGGATTTTTTTTTCACAAGAAGATTCCCCCACCCCACCAAGATAAAGAATATTCAGAGTAGATTCAGAGCTGCTCTATTCCACTTCTAGCCCCAAGTCCAGTATCACAGTCTAGAGTGAACTTCTTCCAGCGCCCTCCAGGTTCCCAGAAGCACTTGCTGAGAAGAGCAGACTTCTATCTCTTTGTTCATGGTCACTGCTCAGGGATTTGGAGCATCTGCCAAATGATTTGCCTTCTTTGCCAATAGTCTGTTGTCAGTTTCTGTTAGATGAGGACCCACTTGTTTCCATTTCTTTGCTACCATAAAAAAAATGTTGCTATGACCTTCTTGGGGTAGAATATCTAGTAGTGGAAGTACTTTGTTCAAGTGAATAAATAAATCCCATTTAATAATTCTAAATTATTTTATGACTGGATCAATTTTTAACTCCACCAAAGGTATCAGTTTGCCTATCTCCTCACAGCCGCTCCAACACACACTTTGCTCCCATTTTTATCATCTTTGACATGTTATTGGATATTAGGTAAAATTTCAGAGGTGTTTTAATTTTCATTTTCACCATTATTAGTTATTTAGAGTGTGATTATGTGATCATTGATGGTTGATAAATTTTCTTTGTTATAAATTCATTGTTCACATCCCTTGATATGAGCCATTAGGGAATGACCCTTGGTGTAATATATTTGTGTAAATTCCATATATATATACACATGTGTATATAAATCTTGTATATCAGATTTTATTAATGATATTTAATATTAAAATATTTAATATTAAAAAGTTTTAAAATCACTAGACCAATTACCAAAGCAAAATGTTAGGGCGAGTTCTTTGTGTTAAATTCTCCTGGAATGTATATAAATATAATGCCTTGAATTATCTTTTGTACTTCCCTTATGTACTTCCATCTTATAGCTTTGCACATGATACTTAATAAATGTCTATTGAATTTAAAAACATTTATTTTTTAATCTGCCACATGTCCCTATAGTAAGTTCCAGAAACACAGTTTAAATAGTCTTCTCTCATTTCAGCTGAATTGCACAAATATTAAGTACCTAATAGGTGGAAGGAACAAGAGATACAAAGACAAAAATGAAATGGTTCTATTCCTCATATCTCAGCGTGTATGTTCCATGGTGTGGATGGAACTTGAACATGGTTAAGTAAAGAAAAAAACCTACAAAATAGTTCAACAAAATTTCAAGAGTGAGAGTGCTAACAGCTGGAGATTGGGGCAGGAAAGCTCTTATGCAGGAGGTGATATCCAAGGAGCATTTTTGAACAACCAATGTACCAGCAAATGTTAAGTGCTTACTATATGCCAACCGCATAGTAGAATAGCTATTGGGATGTACATACAAAAGTGAGATAGACAATTCCTACCCTCAAGGATCTTCCTTTCTACTACAGTGATAGAACTTGTCTGGGGAAAGTCTAGGACGTGTACAAAATCTGTACTTATGTGTATGTGTACAAAATAAACACAGAGGGATGACAATTGGGCATAGAATCAACAAGAGATAATGAAGAAATATTAGAAAACCATTCAAAATTAAGGTTGCAGAAGAGGCATTAATTCTGTGGGAGGTGGGGGAGTAAATTTAATAAATTTCACTTTACACATGTTCCATTTTGAACTGTCTGTGGAACATCCAGGTGGAGACACTGGGTCATTTTGGATCTTTTTCCCAGATTTAACACAATGCCCTTTCTGCCACCCCTCTTAATGTTTGTTGGATTGATTTGAAAATTGAAGTGGAGGCAGTTTGTTGGGAAGTGTATAGCCTTTTTAAGGTCAGTAGGGCAGTGCTAATTGTTCTGCAGAGGTAATCCAGTAAATGAGACTCCTGGGGCCCAAATGGAAAGTTGATGACCTCTGAAAATGCCTAACAGAGCTAGGTGAGACCTTATTATCCCTGGAAGTTCTGGATCCTCATGCCGTAGTTTCTGAATCTGAGAATTTGATACATTTGAATTGGCAATAAGATCGCCTGAAGGAAAGGCTAATGGGCGTGAATGGGAGTGAAGACGTTTTCTCTCCTCTGTGGTTTGTCAGGGCAGAGTGTTACGCTCTGTGGAGTAAAGAGCAGGTGAGTAGGCTACATAAATCATTTATTCATAAGAGGACAAAGTGAAATTGGAATCTAATCTGTCCGCATCTATTTTCACAAAATCTTCCACAGGAACATTGAGTCCAAAGTTCATGAGAGGTTTAGCTCTAAGATAATTTGACTTCTGTAATATCATTAAAGGGTCTTGCAAGCAGGAGGAGTTAGTAGGTCACCATTATGCATCTGAAATGAAAACAAATATAAACCATCTGTCAGGCTCTTGTTGGCATAATAGGTTTAGATGGCATGGTAATGGCGGGAGAAGGGAAGGAGTTGACATTTGATATGAGCCTCCACCCAGAAACCTGGAAAAATCTCTTCATTCAACTGCCCAGAAGGATAGTATAAATGCATATTTATAAGCATGTTTGCTGAAGATAGCAGAGTGAAATAAACATTTCTGCTAAGCTCTCCCAATCCAACCCTCTAAACAGCTTCTTTTTTAATTATGTCAAACACAATTCTGAGTAAGATACAACAAAAACAAATAAAGACACAGTAAGTCATTTGTCCAACTCAAGATAACTAAGGATGAACATGGGACTGGAACCTGGCCACGAATACAGGAGCAAGGTGGAAGAGGCACCTGCAGTGGGCATTAGAGGTATAGGTAGCAGTAGTGGTAGTGGCAGCAACAGTATTAGGGTTTGTAAGGGACGAAACATCTGCTCAGAACATCACAGGAGACTCCTGTCCTAGCACTGGGCATAACACATGATGCCATTTGTCAGCTCCTTTGTTCATTATCTGGTTCTGAGTTAAAGTTCCAAGGTAGAAAGAAGTATGGGAGCAAGGGAACAGAAATCTTATGTGGGTAATGACCAGAAAACAGACCAGGAGGACAGTAGCCAGAATGCTCTCTGGATCATACCACCTGGAAAGCAATGAAAACCTACAGTCCTCCAGATAGAACTGCAGAAGTTTGAGCTAGCCATTACCTCAGAGATGAATAGAGCCTCATTCTAATATAAAATCCAAAGTCAAGAAATAAGTTTGGAAAATGAGTAAACAAATAAAAAAGAACTTGACCATAAAAAAACCTCCGTGGTGAAAGGGAATTTCAAGACATAAACTCAGAAAAAGACAATGACTTGAAAAAATCTTCAAGTTAAGCCCCAAAGGGGAAAAAAAAATGCAGATTGGACACAAGATGAACAAGAATTCCTAGAAGAGTTAAAGAAAGAGATTTTTAAAAGAGTGATTTTTTTTTAAATCAAATGATTGGCAAAGGAAAAACTGGGGTAAGAACTAAGAGCAATGCAAGAGAATTACGAAAAAGGAATTAACTTGGTAAAAGAGAAACAAAAATATTAAAGCAAATAATTCCTTAAAACTTACAATTGGTAGGGAATGGCTGAACTAGTTGTAGTATGTGATTATTACGGAATACTCTTATACTATAAGAAATGATGAGCAGGATGCTCTCAAAAAAACCCAGAAAGACTTTCATGGGCTGACGTAAAGTAAAATATACTGTGTACAAAGTAACAGCATTATTGTAAGATGATCAGCTGTGAATGACTTAACTATTCTTATCAGTACAACAATCCAAGACAACTTTAAAGGACTTTTGATGAAAAATGCTGTCCATCTCCAGAGAAAGAACTGATGGTGTTGGGATACAGATTTATGAGTACTTTTTTTGCTTTATTTTTCTTGAGGTGGGGTTTCCATATATATTTTCTTTCACATCATGACTATTATAGATATGTTTTGCATGACTACACATATATAACCTATATTGAACTGCTTTCCTTCTCAATGAGAGGGGTGGGGAGGGAGGAAGGAAGAGATTTTGGAATGCAAAGTTTTAAAAATGAACGTTAAAGATCATTTTTATATGTAACTAGGAAAAAACAAAATACTAAATAAAAGTTTAAAAATTATAATTGGTAAGGTGGAAGCTATTGATTCTATGAGACATCAAGAAACAATAAAACAAAGTTGAAAGAATGAAAAAAATACAAGAAAATATGAAATGCCTCATAGGAAAAACAACTGACTTGGAAAAGTATATTGAGGAGAGATAATTTTAGAATTATTGGACTACCAACAACTTATTAAAGCAGGTTTGCCATGATAAATCAAAAAGAAATGTTAATAGAGGAAAGAAATTGTATGTGATATATTACAACTCCTATGCATATTTGAATTCTCCCTGAACTGTTTCCTACACACTTCAGTACTACAAAATCTAGTGTGCTGTCCTAGGAAGTTTCTTGTGCAACTCACATGACGCTTGCTATAATGACATCTATGCTGTCCTCTGCTTTGTGTTCTCAATTTTTAACAAACGGCCAAGGCAGAGAGTTCTCCTCCTGGTCTATCTAGCAGTTATACCTCTTTGCCTAAGGATTCACAGCAATAACAAAGTCCCCTGATGAGGAATTTGGCACGGCTGTTTATGGGACACCTACCTTTACATGACACATGCTAAGATTTCCTGAGAAGTAGAAAATTTGGATCATGCTTGCAAAGTGACCAAGTCTCCTCTGGAATTTTCTCACTGGTTCTCAGCTATGTGAGATCTAACATCAATAATTCAGTTTAAAGGTAGGCTGACTGAATCCTCACCCCAAACCTGATGGTGCTTGGGACAACCATACTTAATATAGGACCCATAAATGTGTGCTATTGTTATTTTCAATGTTGATAACTGTATTCCAACATGGTTGAGTTTCTTTGCAATGGTATACATTTTATTTTATGTTTTTAGAAACATTCTATCCAGTATGATACTGCATGCCTAATTATAGGCATGTTATTAAGCAGGTTGAGACTAGTGGATCAATTGAGCTCAGGAGTTCTGAGTTTCAGTACGCTAAGCCAAATAAAATGTCTGAATTAAGTCTGGCACCAATATGATGGGACTCTAGGAGTAGGGGGGCACCAGGCTGCCTAAGAGATGCTTATCATCCCAATTCGAAAATGTAGCAGGTCAAAGTTCCCATGCATGTTAATCAGCAGAGGGACTGAGTTTATGAATGGCTGAAAAATTACTCAAGTAAAGCCTCTCTATTCTAGAGTCCATAGTATTCATCAAACTATCAAATGGGTGCTCTGCTATAGAGAACCTATATATTTTTTTAACCTTAAGAATAGATGTCCTTGGGCTGGCTAGGTGGTGCAGGAGGACCTGGGTTCAAATCTGGCCTCAGACACTTAACACAAAAACCAGCCATGTGACTTTGGGCAAGTCACTTAGCCCTAATTACCCTACTTTCCCTCCTCCAAAAAGCCAAAAAAAAACAAAACAAAACAAAAAGGATATCCTTTTATGAAGAATGTATTTCTATTCATTTAGTTACTGGCAAGGCACCCTTAATTGTTTCTGGTGTTCCATAAATTGGAACTAAATAACTAGTTTTCTAGAGGACCCTTCAAAGTTTAATTTTTAAAAATTTTAATTATCTTAATTATTAACATTTCCTTAAGTCTAGACAATTGATAAAACAATAAACCGAACCCTGATTTCTAGCATTTGCATTTTCTAATGTATAAATTCTCACACTGAAAATTTAGCAATTGGATTTTTTGAATCTATTCGAACAGACTTGTTTCTTGAGTTAATCTCCTTAATTGTGGGTAGACAAATCACAGCAAGTGATTGGCAAGATTTTGAGACCTGACCACCATTCTCTTTAAACAGCTTGGGCAACTGGTTGTAAGACCTCAGAACCCTTTGACTTGGAGCAGCTACAAAAGGTAACTTGATTCTCTAAAATGTTTGCTTCTAATTAGCCAGATGACTTGTACAAATGTACCAAAAAAGGTCACCTCTAATATTGTTTTCAAGCTGGG
This sequence comes from Pseudochirops cupreus, assembly GCA_028627135.1. Lineage (NCBI taxonomy): Eukaryota > Metazoa > Chordata > Mammalia > Diprotodontia > Pseudocheiridae > Pseudochirops > Pseudochirops cupreus. Next base: position 301,335,941 of record CM053583.1, read on the forward strand.
AACAGATGACTATGGTACATGAGCAATAGAAGACCTGTCACACAGAGAAAGATTTTAATGTTGTCTTCCAATGAATTTTACAACAAAATTAATCTGATGTATATTAATGACCTGCAAAATAGTTTATTAATCATATGATAATTGGATCATAAATGTTAAGCAATTTTCATAAATGACTACAATTAGTATTACTTTAAGACAGACAAACTATTTTTTAGTGTTTTATTTCTATTGGTGAATTCTCCAGTGAGCGAAGGAAAAATGAAAGAAAACACATTTATTGAGTATGTACTATGTGCCAAGCTAGAGATACAAATAGAAAAAAAAAGAAATAGAAAAACGCATTCAAGGATAGTATCAGTTCTGAGTGTTTTATCTGATAAAGTGAGTACTATAAAAATTGTGATTATACAGATAACATATGTTGTCACAAATTCATGCAAAGACAAAGGTATTTGTATCGTTAATGGAACGGGAAGATCTTTCTTGCCTGTTAACAGGCCCACGTGACCTGCTTTGAGCCTGAGTCACTGGAAGCCTGAGTCGCACGAGCCCGTGGTAGGGCGAGCCTGCCAAACGGGTGAAGCAGGAAGGTTTGGAGCAGGAAGTGTGGGTCAGGCAGACCTGAGAGGGAGTGAGAGCATGCTGGGAGGAGGACAGCAGGCAGAGCAGCTAGCATGAGTGAGAGAGGGAGAGATTTTTCCTAAGGGAATTTATTTTGTAGAAAGGCCTAAAGGAGGGAAGGCTTGGGATGTTGGTGTTTCCTGCATTGGTGATGTGTATGGACTTTATCTTAATAAGAACACTTGGGGTGTTAGTGCTCTTCACATTGGCAATGCATATAGACTTCTTTGTTATTCTGGTGGATTTGGCTTACTGGTGTTTGAATAAATGTCTTGGTTTTGTCTTTGAAGAAGAGAATCTGTTATATCTTGTGATTCAAACCTGGGAATACACCTGCATATTTATAGTAGCAGCTGTGGGTATCTGTAGCAGCAAGCACCCTAACATACTCAGGATGGCTGCTAGCACAAATTCTTTGATCTGCTTTTCTAAAGGAAAGCAATTCAAAAGGGGTTAACAATTGTACTTTAATCAATCAAACATATATCATTTACCAGTTCAGGGGAAAAAGTCAGCACCCTGAACTTCAGAGAATACAAACAGAAGTTATAAGCAGACAAAAATACAGAGAAAATAACACAGTTCAGCAGACAGGGCTTCCAGCCATCTGACCATTACATCCATACCTAGTTAGTCACCAGAGAGAGAAGCACCAACAGCTGGGTTGTCAAACTGGGGGGCACTCAACAGCTGCCCAGAGTTTCATCTGGCCAAATCATACAATTCTTCCCAAAGAGAGCCCCAAAGCAAAACCTCATCTCAGAGCTATATATAGCTTTCTCCAGGGTCAGAGAGCATCACAACCCTCATGACCCTCTTCACTACAAAGTAACAAAAGTTGTGCCTTCCTGAAAAACAAGCCTCCCACCACAGGCTCCAGGTGAGCACATTCAGAATATTAGGGGGCAGAGTATATTTTCAAATAAGGAAAGGTCCTCAAATTCAACTTAGGCTTTTTAAGGGGCAGGGAAGATCTTCAAATTCCCATTACCATTAGGATATAGCATTAGTGAAATAGAATTCCATTGGGCTTCCCAGCAGCTGGAGTTCTTGTGTTCCTTATGACTACTTATGTTTAAGTGAAGCAAGAGAATTTGAGAGGAGAAAGATGTGAGTTTTTGATTCCATAACTAGAAAATCAGAGCTGGGGCTTATGGAAAAGGAGAAAGGAGGATAGGCAAAGACCCACATGATAACAAAGAAGGCTGAGACCATCTCTTAGAAGACTGTGGAATAAGTGACACTGCACTATGGGAAGAAGAACCAGAGAATACAGAGGTCAGATTATGAGGCAGAGATATGAAGAATCTCAGTAGAAGATTTGTCTTTATAAGCTAACATTAGAGACACAGAAGCAACATGTGTCATGCAGGACATGAATGTAAGTACCCATTTTTATCCAGGCTTCTTCTTACCAGCAGGGATTATTATTTTCCAGGGCTTCTGATAAGTCTGCTCATGAAGCATCTAGGTGGTATAATGGACAGAACGGCTGACCTGGAGTCAGAATGACACATGGTCAAATTCTACCTCAGGTACTTACTTAATGAGTCATCCTGGGCAAGTCATGTAACTTTTCTCACCCTCATTTTTTTCATCTGTACAATGGGGATGATAAATAATAATAATAGGATTGTTGTTAAGATCAAATGAAGTAACATGCAAAGGGTTTTGCAAACCATTAAGTGCCACGTGTGGCTATTATCTACCTTGACTCTTCATACCTTAAGCCTTTTGATCTATGTATTGGCATGAAGTATTGGTGATAATCCATTTGGTGGTGCTAGATAATTCCCAGATTAAATGAGAGCAGATGGACTAGAGACATAGAAGGTCCCCAAATAAGAATACTATTTATCCCCACTGGTCTCTCAGTGTCAGGAGGTAATCCCTAGCAAAGCATTGCTTGTCAAATGAGGGGCTTGGAATGGGTCCCTAAGGTTGCTTCCACTTCTTTGTTTTATGATTCTATGACAGTGTGAATGAATGTATCCTTGATCCATGAATCATTGGGCAAAGGCTGGAGAAGCAATGGGACTGCGAAACAAAAGAGAACCAGACACTCGGAATAAATTGAGGTAAATAAAGCAGATTGTACTTTGAGGCCTTAGGACTTGTTGGGAGAAGATGGCAACCTTAAAGTTATCTCTTCCACTACCCACAGTCCTAGGATTTCAGGGAGAAACCCAAACTACAATTTATTTGCACTATGAACTAATAATTAATAGCACATATTTCAAAATTGCAAAGGCTTTTCCTCATAATGGCCATGTAGAGTAGGTAAGGGTATAGGCAATATGGTGTAGTTAAAATAGGGCTAGATTTAGAATCAGAAAGCCTAAGTTCAAATCCCGACACTATTAATTACCTGTATGATCTCAGGAAAAATCATGACAGAACTTCAACAGAACTTTTAGTTTAAAACCTATGTTTTCTGTGCAAGATTTAAATATTAGAAAATTGAGGTAATGGAACATTAAGTGACTGACCCATACTTAACTATTTCTGAGATATGAGTCAAACTCAGATTTATTTTATTATTATTTTATTCTAGATCTTGTTCCATTATGCCAAGTTGCCTACTAACAAAGAAATCTTATTTGGATGGGGAAGGGTGGTGGGAAAAAGGAAGTGGAAAGCAGGATAACATTGAAAAATATTGAAATGAATTGAGAGGGAAGTAATTTGTTAAATCTTCTCTCCTCTTTGGGGGTGAGTTATGGGATGCTATTTATGAACCTAAGATTTCATCTCTGTTGGGATTTCTGGGGATTCTGATAGGGTAATTTCCTTCACCAAGGCAGATTGGCAAATAATCTGGAACCCTTAGCTTTAGGGAGTTGGTGGGGGGATGGAGAGGGAAAGGAAGTCAGAGAAAAGTGAGTGATATCTTCCACAGTCATGAAGCTTGAACTTTTCCTAACTCTAAGCCCAGCCCTCTATCTACTATGCCTTGCTTCCTCTCCATGGACAACTATTCATAGATTAATGAAAGCTTAGGGTAAGCATATTTGTGTTTAGAATGTCTATACACATGTACAGCAGAGTGGGAACACTGGGGCTAAGTATAGAAAATGGGCCAAAAAGAGGCCTGCAATACACACACACACACACACACACACACACACACACACACATTCTAATTATAACCATGTAACGTAGCAATGTCAAATTATATTCTGTCAGAAAAAAAAGAGATCAAATGTCATTAGGCTTCCCCATAGGTCAAGATTTTCCTAGATTGGAAGGTTAGCTGACGATGCGCAGTACCAATCTCATATCTCCAACCTAACCCTTTAAAAAAAAATCTAATTTCTTATTTAAAAAATGTAGACTAGGACAAAAATAAATCAAATCCAGAACACACAAATAAATCACCACTCATAAAACATGTGCAATAATGGAAAGGAAACAACGGGGCTGGGGAAAAAAGCCAAGCAAGAAGATCCAAACAAAGCCCATGTGAAAGCAGCCGATTAGCATTAAGATCACAATGTGAACCACATGAAAATCAAGCTATGCTGTTTTTCTAAGCTTATTATGGACATTGCCCTTTTATTTGGTGATCATTAATCCAACCTGGAAGGATTTCAAACCTAGCCAATTGTCATGTCCTCCGCCAAATGAATTGCTGAGCAGCAGGGTAAGGCTGATGCTGAGAGAGCAGAGTAAAATCAGAGCCTTTCCCAGACAGCTCTTGGGAGTTTCAGAGTAGCAGGGTTCTCACCAAGGGGACTAAAGACAGAGGGAGAGTAATAACTGTGCCTATTATCTCTTACATAGTCTTTTAAAAGTTGTTGTTCTTCTTATAAAAAAAAATTCCGATAGCTTCTGTTTTCATATCTCTTCATTTTGGGATAAATACATCCTACTTCTCACTCCTACTAAAGATTTATCTCTTGAAACAGAAATTTCAAAAAGAGATATACAAAAAAGAAAAACAAAGGCAGGTCAGGAAAATCAATCACATCGGTTGAACTGGATGGCATTTGCAGAGTTCTGCACTTTTGCTGCCCCACTGCTGCGGATAAACTTTCCTCTTGATTTTAGCAGCTCCTTTAATTTTCACTGCACACACACACACACACACACACACACACACAATCTATTGCCTTCTTTCTACTTTTTTTTGCCCACTACACTATAGGTTACATTCCTGTTTGTTTGTAGAGTTGGTCTTGTTAGTTTGATCATTCGTTGTTTTTTGTTACCTACTTTGATATATCTTCTGACTTTACATATATTTGAATAATATATATTACTCCAATTATTTTTGTCTGACCTAATTTGTATAAAAAGTGTTTTATGTTTATGTTCATATAGTTCCTGTTTCTGTTTTGGCAGGTATACTCTCAGGTATTTTATACTGTCTAGTTATTTTAAATGGTCTAAAACAGTACTGAATAATATTGGTAACACAGTGTAGTTTCCTTATTTTTCTCCTTTAAGTGTCTATTTTAGCTTTAACTTTGTCTGAGATCATGATTACTAACCCTGCTTTTAAAAAAATGTAATAAATTCTGCTCTAAACCTTTATTTTACCTTTGTGTGGATCTCTCACTTTTATTGCATTTCCTGAAAGCAACATATTATTGAATTCAAATTTTTAATCTGCTATCCATTTCTGTTTTATGGGTAAATTCATCCAATTCAAATTCTAAGCTATAATGACTTATTTATTTTTCTCCTTATTTTTCCTCATGATACTTCTCACTCTATTTACCCCATCTTTCCTCACTCTTCTACTTTGTTTCCACCTGCTACCTTGCCCTCCTATTCCGTAACCTATCTATTCTTCTAAGAGTACTTCCCTTATGCTCTTCGCCCAGGCTTTGTCTTCTTATTTCTTTTTCACCTTAGAAGACTTTTATACCCTTCTAGATAAATAGGTTGTTCCCTCTTTAACCTATTTCCAATGACAGTAAGGTCCCAACACTACTCTCCCAACTCCCCCTGCCCCTATTATCTTCTTTTGTATCAATTCTTCTGTTTATGCTTCATTAGTATGAGATAAGTCCTTCTTTTTTTATCTCCCTACAGAGTTTTGTTTTTTTAGAATCACCCCATTATAAACAGTTTAGCGCAAGCCTTTCTTTCAAAGTATTCAAATAATGATAACAATCATAAAATAGTGATATTTTCATGTGTAAGAAGTAAACAATTTGACCTCTTGGAGTCCCCTTATAACTGGCCTTTAATGTTCACCTTATATTTCTCCTGGACCTTATATGTCGATTTTTTCATTAAATTCTGCTGGTTTTTGTTATAAATACCTGAAAGCCTTTCAGCTTGTTAAATGTTCATTTTTTTTCCATTCAGGATTATACTTAACTTTGCTGGGTAAGTTATTCTTGGTCATAACTGCAGCTCTTTTGTTCTATGAAATATAATATTCCAAGGCCTAGAGGCCTTCAACACAGTAGCTGCTAGGTCTTTTGTAATCCTTATTGTAGCTCCATGATATTTTTAAATCATTTTTTTTCTAGTTGTTTGCAATATCTTATTCTTAAGGGCCATGCAGTGGTTCTAATCTATATGTTGCCACTGGATGCTGATGGTGCTAGAGGAGAAAGTGAGGCTGGTGCCTTTGCATAGTCCTCTCTCACTTAAATATAATTCACTTGCACACCATATCACCTCCCTGATATCATGGTCCTTTTCAAGAATTAAGGACATGTGGGGAGCCAGTTATAGGGAGCCCTGCCATCCCCAAGCAGGGCTGAGAAAGAATCACATACACAGAGGTTGCAACTGGGTGCATAAAAAGAGATGGGACTCTGGGAAGAGTGGAAAGTATAGAGCCAATGTTAATTCTTCCAGGTACAAGCTTTATAGAGCCATAAATCTCCTTCCTAATTGTTTTCCCCTGAGGACATTGTACACTTCTTCCTTTGTGTGGTTTTCTTTGTAGGTGTAAATACCACACTTATCTCCAAGACATAATCCTCATCCTTGTGTGTTTGAGTTCTTTCCTGGGTGGTGGGGAACCAATCCAGGCCCAGCAGCAGGTTCTTTACCTGAGAGGCTTGTTCAGCCATCAGGGTCAGAGTCCCACTGGCCTATGATCCTCTACAAGGACAAAAAACAATGACAACAATTTTGTCCTTAACCTGGGAGCTTTGAAACTTGACTATGACATAAATAAGTTTTCCTCCTAGAATCTCTTTCAGGTGGTGATCAGTGGATGTTTTTCTATTTCTGCTTTGCCTTCTTGTTCTGGAACTTCAGGACAATTTTCCATGTTAGCTTCTTGTAATGTTGTATCAAGATTCCTTTTATTAATAATAATTTTTAGGTGGTCCAACTCTTCTCATATTATTTCTCTTCAATCAGTTCTACAAGATCAGTTGTTTTTCTGAAGAGATGTTTCACATTCTTTTTCTATTTTTTCATTCTTTTGATCTTGTTTTATTATTTATTGGTGTCTTAGAACATCATTAACTTCCACTGTCCAATTCTTGTTTTCAAGAAATTATTTTCTTCCTTAAATTTTTCATTTTCTATTTCAAGTTGATTAATTTTCTTTTCATAGTTTTCTTGGATTGCTCTTATTTTTTTTCTAATTTTTCCTCAATCTCTCTTATCTGATTTTTAAAGTGCTTTTTAAGTTCTTCCAAAACCTCTTTTTGTGCTTAGGACCATTTCATGTTTCTCACTTGAAATTACGTAACTTTTAAAACTCCATTATCTTCCTCTATATATGAATCCAGATCTTCCCTATTCGCATAGCAGCTAACTATGATTGGGGTCTTTCTGATTTGTTTACTCATTAAAAAAGAAATTATTAGGTTTTTATTAGCAGCTATTAGCATAATCAAATTCTGGGCCCAAAGTGTCAGGAATGATTGCCCAAGTTGCAGGGTTTTTTGTTTATTTGTTTGTTTCTTTTTGTTTTAAAAATAAAATTGTTTGTTTTTAGTTTTCATTATTCACTTCCATAAGATTTCGAGTTCTAAATTTTCTCCCCATCCTTTCACTCTCCTCTCCCCAAGATGGTGTGCAATCTGATATAGGCTATACATATACAATCACATTAAACATATTTCCACATTAGTCATGTTGAAAAGAAGAATTAGAACCAAAAGGAAAAATGGGAAAGAAGTGAGAGAGAGAAAAAGAGAGAGAGAGAGAGAGAGAGAGAGACAAAATACTTTGCTTCAATCTGCATTCAGACTCCATACTTCTTTCTTTGGATTTTGATAACATTTTTCATCCTGAGTCTTTTGGAATTGTCTTAGATCCTTGTACTGTTGATAAGACTTAAGTCTACCAAAGTCAATCTTCATGCAATGTTGTTGTTACTATGTACAACGTTCTCCTGGTTCTGTTCACTTCATTCAGCATCAGTTCAAGTAAGTCTTTCCAGGTTTTTGTGAAGTCCACCTGCTCATCCCTTCTAATACAATAGTATTACATTGCATTTATATACCACAACTTGTTCAGCCATTCCCCAATTGATGGGCACCTTAATTTGCAATTCTTGGGCACCAACAAAAAAAAAGCTGCTATAAGTAATTCTTTACATGTGGGTCCTTTCCCCATTTTTATGATCTCTTTGGGATATATACCTAGAAGTAGTATTGCTAAGTCAAAGGGTATGGTTTTATAGTCCTTTGGGAATAGTTCCAAATTCCTCTCCAGAAGGACTAGATCAGTCCAAAACTCCGCTGAAATGCATGGGTTCCAATTTCCCCACATCTTCTACAACATTTATCATTTTTCTGTTTTGTCATGTTAGCCAATCTGATAGGTATGATGTGGTACCTCAGAGTTGTTTTAATTTGCATTTCTCTGATCAATAGACCATTTTTTCATGTGACTATAAATAGCTTTCATTTCTTCATCTGAAAACTATCTGTTGATATCCTTTGACCATTTATCAACTGGGAAATGGCTTATATTCTAATAAATTTGACTTAGTTCTCTAGATATTTTAGGAATGAGGCCATTATCAGAGACACCACTTATAAAAATTGTTTCCCAGCTTTCTGCTTCTCTTCTTCATCTTGGCTGCATTGGCTTTGTGCAAAATCTTTTTAATTTAATGTAATCAAAATGATCTGTTTTGTGTTTCATAATGTTCTTCTATCTCATGTTTGGTCATAAATCCTTACCTTCTCCATAGATTCAACAGGTAAACTATTCCTAGCCCTCCTAATTTGCTTATAGTCTCACCCTTTATGTCTAAATTTTGTACCCATTTTAACCTTATCTTGGTATACAGTGTAAGATTAGTCTGTGGGGGGTGGAGTCAAGATGATGACATAGAAGCAGGAGAACTTTACAAGCTCCCCCCATAACCACCTCAAATACCTATAAAATATGACTCTAAACAAACTTTAGAGCTCCAGAACCCACAAAAGGTCAGAGCAACAAAGTTCCTGCTGAAGGCAGCCCAGCAAGCAGACAGGAAGGGTTCATTGCAGCATGCTGGGAGCAGAGCCCAGCCCCATGCAGTTTTAGCCCCAGGCCATCCAGGAAAAGCCCTGGTTGGAGCTTTCAGGAGAGCAGATCACCAG
>CM053583.1:301345583-301364341 GCA_028627135.1 Pseudochirops cupreus
TATTTTGGGGTGGCTATGTGAGAGCTGCAATATGTTGCTGCTGCTACGTCGCCATCTTGGCTCCACCCCCCTCCTTGATGTATTCTTGAAAGATGATGTCTAGGCTCTTTTTTTGATCATGGCTTTCAGATAATCCAATAATTTTTAAATTATCTCTCTTGCAATTATTTTCCATGTCAGTGGTCTTTCCAATTTAATATTTCACATTGTCTTCTATTTTTTCATTCTTTTGCTTCTGTTCTATAATTTCTTGATTTCTCATAAAGTATTTAGCTTCCAAATATTTGCTCCCTTCTAATTCTGAAGGAATTATATTCTTTGGTGAGCTTTTGGACCTCTTTTTTCTATCTGGCCTCTTCTGCTTTTTAAGGCATTCTTCTCCTTGCTGGCTTTTTGGACCTCTTTTGTCATTTGGGTTAATTTATTTTTTAAGGTGCTATTTTCTCCAGTATTATTTGGGTCTCCTTTAGGAAGCTGTTGACTCATTTTTCCCAATTTTTTTGATTCACTCTCATTTCTCTTCTCAATTTTTTCCTCTATTTCTCTTACTTGATTTTCTAAATCCCTTTTCAAGCTCTTCCATGGCCTGTGACCAATTTATATTTTTCTTGGAGACTTTTGATGCAGGAGCTTTGGCTTTGTTGTCTTTTTTCTGACTGTACGTTTTTATTTTCTTTGTTACCAAAGTAGAATTCTATAGTATGAGTTTTTTATGCTGTTTGCTCATTTATTTCTCCTCAATCTATTTTTCAGATTAGTTGTTTTTCTGATGAGATATTTCAAATTTTCTCCCATTTTTCATTCTTTTTATTTTTTTTCATTGTTTCTTGACGTCTCATGGACTTATTAGCTTCCACTTGCCCAACTCTAATTTTGAAGGAAATATTTTCTTCAGTGAGCTTTTGTGTCTCCTTTTCTATTTTACCAATTCTAATTTTTAAGGAGTTCTTTTTTTCAGTGAATTTTTTGTACATGTTTATTATTTCCATGTTGCCAGTTCTGCCGTTTAAGGAATTTTTCTCTACAGTGGATCTTTTTTGTTAAATCATTTAGCCTATTGTGTATTTTAAGGGGTTTTTTCTTCAGTATTTTAAAACATCATTAATGAGCTATTGACTTTTTTCATGATTTTCTTGCAAAACTCTGACATCTTTTCCCAATTTTTCCTCTACATATTTAATTTTTAAAAAATGAGCTCTTTCAAGAATATTTTTGAGTCTATTTTTCCTTGAAGACTTTGGATGTAGCTGTTTTGTGTTTGTTGTCTTCTTCGGAGTTTGTGCTTTGATCTTCCCTTTCACCATAGTAACTTTCTATGGTTAGGTTCTTTTTTGTTGTTTGCTCATTTTTCCAGCCTATTTCTTGACTTTTAGCTTTATGTTAAAGTTGGATTTTGTTCATGGGATGAAAGGGACTCTGTCTCAAAGTTTATGTTTTTTGTATAGCTGTTTTCAGAGCTAGTTCTATGTTTTCTAAGTTTTCAGTTCTTCCAAGGTGGTATGATCTAAAAAAAGGTGTGTTTCCTCTCCCTTGCCTGTGCTCTGATCTGTGAGCAACCACAAGCTCTAATTTCTTCCATAGAACTGCAACCTGAGTCCCTGCTCCCCTGTGATCACAAACTCTGTTTCTCTAGTATTCCTCCTCCTCATACTGGGACTGAGATTCAGGACTGTGACCTGGATCCATGTATGGGCAATGCAACAGGGTCCTGCATTCAGTACTAGCAAAGGGATCCCTGTAATCTCCTTCTGATCAGTGGTCAGAGCCTTTTACCATCCATGGCCTTAGAGCTCCTGAAGCTGCTTCTGCCAGTTTAGGTTCCCCCAAGGCCTACCGTTGACTTGCAGGGTCATTTTCAGCACTGGATTGTACTTTACTCTCACCTTGGTTTGACGGACTTTTGCTGCCAACCTTCTAAGTTGTCTTGGGGTGGAAAATACTTTCACTCCATCCTTTTGTGTGTTCTGACACCCCATAATTTATCATGAGGCATCATTTAAAGTTGTTTGGAGGGGAATTAGAGAGAGCTCAGTTGAGTGCCTGTCTTTTCTCTACTATCTTGGCTCCACCCCACCATTCAGTCTAACTCAGATATGAATGGTTATCTGTTTTGGAACATATCTGATAAATGATCATTCAGTCTTTTTTTTTAAGATATCTAGCATGGAGGAATTAACTTTTATTCACTGCTACCTATATTCCATGGTTTTCTTCATTTCCCAGCTAGAATTTTGCCTTCTACAGCAAGTCTTTCCAAATCCTTCTCAATTATATTGTCTTCTCTCTGCTGATTTTGTTCTATTTATCCTGTGCATAGCTTATTTTTATGTAATAGTCCTTTTTTTTTTTTTGATCTTCTCTTGTCTTGACAAAGTGAGATCCAGATTAATCTAGTCTCAAGTCCAATGCATTATTCATCATGCCATGCTGAGTTTGATGATGAATGAGGAGAGAAATGTAGAATGATAGCTTGGGATAGAAGGATCAAGGATGTATTTGTTACTTTGAAGATAGAAATGTCTATGCTTATATAAGAGATTGAATGTGTGCATGTATATCTGCATTTTTATATGCATGTATGTTTATGAGAGACAAATATATATAGGCAGAGAGACAGAGTGAAGAGAAAAGGAAGAGGGAGGAGAAGAGGAAGAAGGAGGAGGAAATGGAGGAGCAAATAAGTGGAATGTGTAGCCTTGGCAAAGGGAAAAGGCTATTACTTCCTTAGGAAATTAGAACAGTGGTGACAACCTCAGACAGAAATGGGATCCACTTAAACATACATAAGGCTCCCTGCAGCTACATATTGACTTAGAAAGGCACACATTAATATCATCTGTGTTTTATTGTGCTTTTCTTTATTTTGTTACATATTTGTCAATTGGATTTGAATCTAGTTTGGGCCACAGTTGTGAGTACTATGGACTAGTGTTTGATATCTCTGAACCAGAACATGATTAGAGAAGATTGGTGAAGATGTAGAAGAACTCTGAGGAAATGAAAAGAACTCATATCAAACTGTCTTAATTTTCTCGGCAACGTAGGAGTCAGGATAATCTGCTGAAAGTCATTAGGGGAAGGTGGCATTGAATGCTCAAGAAGAGACAAGGTTCAGAACAGTAACTGGGGATCAAGAAAAGGTCAATCAAGGAAGAAGAAGATAACTGTAGTTATTTTAGTGCATTGTGGTGCATCAGTGAAGGTTTAACTAAGGATAGTTAATATAAAAATGTGGTGAAATCAGCAATCACTGTTATGTGACTTGGTTAATTTTTTTTCCTGCAGCATTGTATGAGGAGCAGGGAAGATGACAGATGTTGGGAGTCACTCACCTTGGAAGATTGTCCTGGCCTGAATATAGGAAGACACATAGATAAGGAATTCAAGGAAGGAGGGTAATTCTTAGTTGAACTGGTCAGCTATAGGGTCAAGATTGTAAAGGGAAGGAGCGAAACAGCATTAAATAAAATACAAATGAATTCTTTAACCTGGAAATCAGGAACCTTTAATATCTGTCTCCAAATTGCTTTGTTTTTTTCTTGTTTCCTTTTTTCCCCTACACATGATGCATTATATTATCTGGCCAGAGGGTACTACTTGCTGCTTCAAATTGTATGCTGTACTTTCCTGGCTCTAAAGCTTCTAGTCATAGTGTTCTCTATGTCTACATGGGGTGACTCTGTCTCCACTTGCTAAAATCCTGCTCATCTTCCGATGTCCCACTCAAATGTTGTCTCCTCTCCATGGTCTTCCATTTTCACCTCAACTGTCTTTCATCTGATCTCATAGTACTATCCACCCTAACTGTACATTTGCTATATTCTAATATTATTAATTTTATCTATGTATATGTCTTGCCGATTTCATTAAATTTTAAGTACTATGAAGGCAAGAACCATCTTATTTGCTATTTATTCTTCCTTTATGCACAAAACTCCATATCACGACAGGATTTTAAAAATATACTGAATTGAAAAGATGATTCCCCCATTATATAGTCAACTAATGTTATTATTGTGATATATGGTGTAATGGGTTTTGAAATCAGCCCCGGAAGAGGTGAATAGTGGGTATATCAATAGAGAACAAACATTACTTGTACATCTAATTTCATTTCCCTCTTCCCTACTCATTTTTTATCCTTTTAAACATTTAGTAGCTATTGGGAAAACTAGCCTGTGGTTTGCATAAGAAGATGGCAGAGTGTACACTTTTCCTTATGAGATCCTGGGTCTATTCACCAAACTTATAACTATGGTGAAACAACAGGGGCTTTTGTAACGATATCAAATTTTGAGGGTGCCAGAAAAGATAGGACTTAAAGTCTTTTATAGGTTCAACAGAGTTTAGCACATAATCATCAAGAATATTTAGTTAAAATAGAAATTGCCAGGTGGTGTACTGCTTCTTTTCCTCCAACCCCCTCCACTCCGCCCCCCATGTGAATTCTTTCCTGCCCTAGAATCATTTCAGTGTCCTAGGTTCTCTGCTTCTCCTCAGTGGGACCCAATAATTGGAGTTCATCCTCATTCTTCCCTTCTATTTGCTGTCCCCATTCACCCACATATCTAATTTTAGGAGGCAACATGATACAGTAGATTGAGAGTTGGACATGGAATTAATTTAGACATCAATTCACGTCTTGCCTCAGACTCCTACTAACTTTATGACCCTGGACAAGTTACTTAACTTCTCTCAGTCTCAGCACCTACCTCACAGGGTTGCTGTGAGGACCAAATAGAGATCTATATGCAAAGTGCTTTGCAAAAAGTAGTACATAAATTTTAGTTATTACTTCTGTTTAAGAAAAAAACTTCCAGGGCACAATCCATGTTTCTTGCTCAGCACATTTGGAGCCACTTGCCCCTGATCTAAAAATTGCTACTTACAATTCTATTCTCTTATCCATGAATGTATTCTGGCAAGACAGTAAGATCAGCATCACAGTAAGTGAGTGAGACCCAATCTCTATTTTGAAAGTATGTTGTAAACTGCCTTAAAATCAACTTTATAATAACTTGGTTTTTATAGCTCACCTTTTCCCCAAGGAACTCAATGAGGGTGCACAATTCACATTTGCCTATGAATTTCTGCATGTGCCCTAGCTGTTACCTCTCTTGTGTGCACCAAACAGATGTGCTTGCTAATTTGCTAAAGTCCCCATCAGCAATATTTAAACATTACACAGTCTTCAGAGTTTTTAAAATAATAGGTAAGGCTATCAAAGATGCTGTCAATGACATCTTTTCCCCTGTTTCCCACCTCCCTTCTTTCTTTCATTTTCATATTACTACCCTTTGCCACAGAAAAATAAAGATCCTTGCATCATTAGCTACATAACAACTTAATATCATAAGCATTAAAATTCTCATTCACCCCCTCCTCCTACCAGTATCTCTAAACATTCCCACTTCTTTATTTTCTTCTAGGAACATCTGCATAAAAATGAAAAGAAAACAAAATTCCATGATCCTTATTTTTAGGAGTTCATCTGTCCCCTCCTAAAATGCCAGTCTTGTACTGTGATATCACTGTTAGTTGCTATGGAAATGGTTATGATGCCACAGAGACATAGCTGCAGGTGGGGATTAACCAGTAGGAAAGCCGGATGAACTCCTATGAACTAAAGATCCTGTTTCTCATGTTAATCGTCCCACTGATTAAAAAATGAGAATGGAACAAAATTAAACTGATCTATGACATACATGACAACCCTAAATAGTCTCTTTTTCAAACCTGCCCAAATGGCTTTTTTGTCAGGGTTTAAGATATCTAGATGGTATGAGTTCATGATCAATTACATAATTATACCAAATTTTGGAAGGAAAATTGACTAAATTTTGTCCATATCTATGTTCCAAAGGATCTATGTTCTCATTAACCAATGAAGATTTATTAAGGAACTATAAAGTGCTGAGAACTATATTCTGCTGAAGATACAACTACAAAAAATGAAACAACACCTCCAAAGGAGCTTATATTCTAATCGGGGAGACAAGTACGCATATAAGAATGTATAGGATAGAGGACGGCTAGGTGATGCAGTGAATAGAGCACCAGCCCTGGAGTCAGAAGGACCTGAGTTCAAATGCGGCCTCAGACACTTAACATTTACTAGCCCTGTGATCTTGGGCAAGTCACTTAACCTTGATTGCCCTGCCCTCCCCCCTCCAAAAAAGCAAAAAAAAAAAAAGAATGTATAGGATAAACATATTAAAAAAAATAAATATGAATAAATATAATGTGGTTAAATTCAAGTTAGTTAATAAGAGAGGACACTATAGTTGGGGGATCAGGAAAGGATATAGAAGGTTGTGCTTGAGCTTTGTCTTGAGGGAAGAAAAGGACTCTGAAGCAGAGAAGAGGAAGGAGGATACTGCAGGAATACAGAGTTGTGTGTGTAGATAACAAACCAGGTATGACTTCTCTTCTTGTGTAATTTTTACCCATTGGTAGGCAGCTAAGGGGCATGTTGGCTAGAGTGCTAAAGTTGGCATCAGGAAGACTGAGTTCAAATCCTACCTCAGACACTAGCTGTGTGGTCTTAGTTACTTCATCTATAAAATGGGTATTATAACAGCACTTAACCTTCTAGGGTTGTTGTGAAGACAAAATAAGATAATATTTGCAAAGCATTTCGTGAACTTTAAAATACTAAACTAATGGTAGCTATTATTACCCTTTCTTTTCATTTAGTGTTGGTTTATTATTTATTCTAAGAGCTCTTACTTTCAAATCAGAGAAATTGAGTTCAAATAAACTACCCACATGACCTTGGGCAAGTCATTTAACTTACCTGAGTCAGAGTTTTCCTATCTGCAAAATGAAGTTGGATTGCATGATTTCTTAAGTACCCTACAGTTCTAGATCTATGATTCCATCATTCTAAATCAATAATCTGTATATGCACAGATAGCTGATTCTAAAATGAATCCTACGCTGACAACTGCTGTAACAAATTCTGCATTTGGGGTCTATGTACAATAAGAACTTGTATTTATATAGCAGTTTAAGATTTACACAACAATGTCCTTGTAATAACTCCATTTGCTTTAATAATAATAATATCATTTGTATAGAACTTTAATATTTACAAAGTGCTTTACAAATATTGTTTCATTTATCCTCTTGGAAGGCAGGTGCTATTATAATCCCCATTTTACAGATGAGGAAATTGAGGCAGAGAGAGCTTAAGTGACTTCCCCAGGGTTACACAGTCAGTAACTGTCTGATGCTCAATTTGAAATCATGTCTTCCTGACTCTTTATATAAACTGTGCCACCTAGCTATCAAGTTTCATCATATATGACCAAGAAGTGGAGAACTCTCACAAATCAGGTAAGAGCTGGAGTGCTAGTTGAGAAGTTTAACGGCCATGTCATGAGTAAATATTAGAGCTCACATTCAAAACTAGGTCTTGACTCCATGCTTAGAACTCTTCCCTCTAATGAACTGAGGCACAGGGAAGCTGTACAATTCATTTCAGTCACCTTCATGATCTGTTCCAATATTCATAACTGAACCAGTCACAAGACAATTCACAAAGATGATTAAGAGAGTGGAAATTAATGGATCAAGCAATCTGCAATTCATTCATTTGACAGGCACCCAGGCAGCTTCCATTTAAAATAAATAAGTATCATAGTACTGGGCAACACATAATAATTTGAATTCCACTGCATTAAACATGACTAGAAAGGCAGCCTTGAGCATGGTAATTTTGTTTATTTCAGAGGTAGAATACTGTACAGAGAAGGAATGAGGAGACATAAGATGGCGTAATTCTGGATTTTCCTCTCTGCCTGGGTGCATAACCTTGGGCAAATGACTTAACCTCTTGAGGCTATCATTTCATGGGGATGGTGATGATAATAAGAATCTTCCTCCTCTTATTACTGCTCAGGGATCTTGTGAAAATTAATGAGATAGTGTCTACAGAGCATTCTGAAGCAACTGGATAGAATGAAAAAGATAATCAGGAAATATTTTAGGGATTCAGAATCAGGATTTGTCTGTGATTTTGGATTTTATTTTGGAAGGCTAGTATGAGGATAGTTTTATTCCAGAGGCACTAAAAGATCACAGAAAGAGATAAGCTTGGGTCACACTCCTGTTTTTAACTAAATCAGTTCTTACAGATATTGTGAACTTGATTGTGGATAAAATTACATATATATGCATATATATGTATAAATTACATATACATAAAATTATAAAAATTAATTACAATTAATATATATTTATAAATGTGTGATAAATGATATAATTATATTATATAATTATAATTTGTATACATATGCATATATATTTAATCATTTGGTAAAAAAGAAATGTCATTGCCAAGAACTAGGAAAACTGAACTTTCTTCAGTTTAAAATCAGCCCTAAATTAACTTCTAGTCTGTATTATTGAGCTTAATTATTCGCATTATGCAGATTCCCCAGAAACTTTGACTTTTCTGTTCATTCATTTGCTAATTTATTTATTCATTCTCCATTTTTCATTCTCTAAATATTTACTGAATGCCTACTATGTGTAAGATACTGTGCAAGACAGCAAAGGGGTAGAGAAAAAATGAATAAAACATTGCCTCTGCCCTTCAGGTTGGAGCCATAAAATTAGAAATGTACAAATACAAATAATATAAAACATAATGAGAAAGGAAAATAAATGATCTGAGGAAGGACTATGAGAGATCAGATGAAGGAGAAATTACTTCTGCCTAGAGGGACAAGGGAAGACTCGTGAAGGAGGTGACTTCTGGGCTAGCCCTTGATTAATGAATAGGAATTGAGAGGTTGAAGTTGTTGTGGTGGTCACTCTAGGAAGAATTTATAAAAGGAACAAAGAAACTGAGTCAGATAAGCTCAGAATCTGTTTAAGAAATAGTTGATAGTCTAGTATGACTGAAAAAGAGTTCGTCTGAAAAGACATATCAATTAGGAAGTCAATTAGTGTTTACTAAGTACCTCCTATGTATCAAACACTTGGCTAAGCTATAGGTATTAAAAAAGAGAATGAAATAGTTACTACCCTAAAGAAAGGTACATTCTATTAGGGGAGCTAACTAGTACTTATTCAAATATTTCTACAAATAAACCCAAAATCAACGACAGTGGTTAGGAAGCAAGGTCGACAGAACCTGAGGGATCAGAAAAAGCTTTTTCTAGAAGGTTGTATTTGAGGTGCTTATTGAAAGAAGAAAATCTTTGAACAGAGATAAGGAGAGAGCATATACTTGCTATGGGGGTTAGTCAGTTCAAAACTGCAGAAAACAGAGTTGACACTGAGGAACAGAAGAGATAGAAGTCCAATTTGGTTGGAGCATAGAGCTTGAGAAGGAGAATAATGTGTAATGAGGCTGGAAATGAAGATTAGATTCTTGTTGTGAAGGACTACAACAGTCAAACTGAGGGGTCTAAATTCAATCCTAGAGGCAACATGGAGCCTTTGAAGTTTGTTAAGAAGTGAGATAAAATAAATGTGTGTTTATATAAGATCACTCTGGTAACCATGTAGTGGATGGATTTGGATGGAGAGAGAACAATTAGGAGGCCATTGTTAGTGTCTAGGAAAGAAGTGACAAAGTCCTGAACTAAGTGGTTTTTGTGTTAATAGAGAGAAGGACTGAGAGGTAAGAAACATTGAGGAGGCAAAACATGGCAAATGATGAAATATTTAAGATAAAGGATAATAAAGGGTCAATGAAACTACAAAGATTATAAACCTAAGAGACTTGAAAAATTTGGTGCTTTTGCCCAAAATAGGAAATTTGGAATATGGGTGAGCAGAGGAGAGGTAAGATCGTGAATTTTGCTTCAGACATGTTGCATTTAATATGTCTCTGGGCCATTAAGTTTGAAATGTCTGGTAAATAGTTGCTATATGGAGCTGAAACTGAGGAAAGAGACTGGGACTAGATATAGATATCTGTGAGTCATTTGAAAAAAGATAATTCCATAGGAGATATTGAGTTCATTAAGAGAATGTAGAAAAAGTCCAGGACAGAGGTTTGTAGAACACTCAAAATTAGATATGGCTGATGATCCCCCAACCAGATTAAAAAAAAAAAGAGTTCAAGAAGGAGTGGTTGTACACATAGGAGGAGAGGCATGAGAGTGGTATCACAAAAATTCAGGAAGGATAAAAGTATGATGGAGGACAGGGTGTTGATGAGTATCAGTTGCAACAGAGAGGTCAAGAAGGAAGAAAACTGAGAAAGTAACCTTGAATTTGGCAATTCAGACATGTGTGAGATAAAACCGGAACATTTGATTGTCACCAAATCATGGAAACTTTAAATACCAAGATGAGTTCGTGCTTTATTCTATTGGTAAAAGTGATTCATTGATTGTTTCAAGCAGGTAGGCTGACAGGGTTGTGCTCTAAGAAGGTAATTTGTCAGCTTTATTTAGGATAAGTTTTAAAGGAGAGAGGTTGAGGACAGGGAGACAAGCCAGTTGGACACCATAAAAATAATCTACGTGAGAGGAAATGATTTTCTGAATGAGAAGAATGGCTGTGAAAATGGAGTGCAGAAGATGAACATAAGAGATATTAACAAATTCAGAATCTATGGGATTTTCTGCCTGATTGAACATGGGATACAAGGGAAGACTTGTCAAATGCAATGGCTTTCAGGGATGGAAGGAAAAGGTAACAAAGGAGAAAATATTTGGGGGATATGGAAGACAGGCTATTTGTAGGAAGAAAAAATTATATAGAAGGATAGAATGAGACACAGGACTATGTCTCTTCTGTTTCCAGCTATAGTAGTGACCACACTCTGAACCCAGTTAGAAGAATTGCATATAACACCTGCTCAATCAGGTAATATATATTACTTGAAGTCAGCCAGAAGAGCTATCTTATTTGTAACACTTACAACCAATAACTGATCACAGAGCCACTGATTTTTGGCCTGCATGATTCCCTAGGCTGCATATCCGAGTGTTGTCAAAGTAAAAGGACTGCCTTGGTTGGCTTGGTGATGCCTCATTTGGATCACAGCCTTGATGCCAGATGTTTCCCTTTGTCCGCTTCATTAGGATTTTGCAAGGTTTTTCCCCTATTGTATAAACTATTGAAACATTTTTCCTATTATCATTAATAAAAGTTCTTCTTGTTTCCACATTAAAATTTTCTTTGTTCATGTACTCCTGTGATTCTTTTTTATTTATGCATTTTTTGTTTTTTAACCTTAAATAGTATTTTATTTTTTCTCACAATTACATATCAAGAAAATTTTTAGCATTCATTTTTACAAGATTTTGAGTTGCAGATTTTTCTTCCTCTGTCCCTCTTCTGAAAACAGTAGGTAGTTTGATATAATTTATACATATGACAGCATATAAAGCATATTTCCATATTCATCATGGTTTTAGATGAAGAAACAGAATAAAAGGAAAACAAAAACACAAGAAAAAATAAAGAAAGTGAAAAAATATGCTTCAATCTACATTCTGAGTCCCTCAATTCTTTATCTGGATGTGGGTAGCATTTTCCTTCATGAGTCCTTTGGATTTGTCTAGGATTGTTGTGTTGCTGAGAAAAGCTGAGCTGATCATAACACAATGTTGCTGATACTGTGTACAGTGTTTCTTGGTTCTTCTCATTTCACTTTTCATCAGTTTGTACAAGTCTTTCCAAGTTTTTTTTTTGTGAAATGTGCTGGTTCGTCGTTTCTTATTGCACAATAGTATTCCATTACATTCATACATCACAGCTTATTCAGTCATTTTCCAATTGATGGGTATCCCCTCAATTTCCAATATTTTGTCACCATGAAAAGGACTGCTATAAATATTTTGCCCATGTAGGAATTTTTCCCTTTTTTTATGATTTCTTTGGGATATAGACCTAGTAGTGGTATTTCTGGATCAAAGGGTATGCACAGATTGGTTGCTCTTAGACATAATTCCAAATTGCTCTCCAGAATGGTTGGATCATTTCTCAAACCCAACAGCACATTAGTGTCCCAATTTTTCCACATCCTCTCCAAAATTTATCATTTTCCTTTTTCGTCATATTAACCAATCTTATTGTTGTGAGGTAGTATTTCAAATTTATTTTAATTTGTATTTCTCTAATCAAAAGTGAGTAGCATTTCTTAAACTGTGGGTTGCACCCCCATATTGGGTCACAGCCCACAGTTTAGAAAGTGCTGAAGGGGTCATGACTGGAAAAAGTTTAAGAAGCCCTGATTTAGAACACTTCCTCAAATGCCTATAGATAGCTTTGATTTCTTCATCTGAAAACTCCCTATTTATTCCCTTTGACCATTTTCCAATTGGAGAATGGCTTGTATTCTTATAAATTTGACTCAGTTTTCTATATATTTGAGAAAAGAGGCCTTTATCACAGATACTTACTGTAAATATTGTTTGCTGGTTTTCTGCTTCCTTCTTACCTTGGTTGTATTTATTTTGTTTGTACCAAAGCTTTTCAAATTAATATGATCAAAATTATGTATTTTACATTTTGTAATTCTCTTTATAATTTGTTTGGTCATGAATTCTTCCTCTCCCCATAAATCTGACAGGTAGAGTATTCCTTGCTTTTCTAATTTTATTACTTCATTGTCTATGGTACAAGATATAGTTTCCTTCCTCACATTTCTTAGTTAGATCTGTTTTTGCTTTTACTTTGTCTAAGATTGCTAGCCCTGCTTTTTTTTTTAATTCAGCTGAAGCAGAATTGATTTTGTTCCAGTCCCTTAACTTTATTCTGTGTGCCTCTCTCTTTGAAGTGTGTTTCTTGTTTGTTTGGTTTTTATTTTTTGCTTTTTTTGGAGGGGGAGGGCAGGGCAATTGGGGTTAAGTGACTTGCCCAAGGTCCCACCGCTAGTAAGTGTTAAGGGTCTGAATCTGGATTTGAACTCAGGTCCTTCTGACTCCAGGGCTGGTGCTCTATTCACTGCATCAGCTAGCCACCCCAAAGTATGTTTCTTGTAGGCAACACATTGTAAGATTCTAGTTTTTTATCCACTCTCCTCTGCCCTTCCATTTTATGGGAGTGTTCATTCCATTTACATTCGCAGTTATGATTACTACCTGCGTATATCCCTCTATCCTATTTTTCTTCCTGTTTGTCCTCTCTCTCCTTTCACCCTTTCCCACCTCACCAGTGTTTTGTTTCTGTCTACAACCTCCTCTGATCTGCCATCCTTTCTGTCAGTTTCCATCTCCCCCCCTTTACTTTGCTTTCTCACCTCCTTCTTCCTCATCATGTAAAATAGATTTTTATATTCATCTGACT
This sequence comes from Pseudochirops cupreus, assembly GCA_028627135.1. Taxonomy (NCBI): domain Eukaryota; kingdom Metazoa; phylum Chordata; class Mammalia; order Diprotodontia; family Pseudocheiridae; genus Pseudochirops; species Pseudochirops cupreus. The sequence goes on from CM053583.1 coordinate 301,358,841, forward strand.
ATGTACATCATTCCCTCTTTGAGCCAATACTGATGACAGTAAGGTTCAAACAATGCCCATCACCCCATCCCTTGCCCATTTTCTCCTCCACTGTAATAGGTCTTTCTCACTTCTTCCTGTAAGATAATTTATCCCATACTGCTTTTCCCTTCCTTCTGTACCTAGTATTGTCCTCTTTCTCATCCCTTAAATTTTTTAATGGCATTCCCTCAAATTCACCTTATACCCACATTCTCTGTCTATGTATATTCCTTCTATCTGTACTGTTAATGATACAGTTTTTAAGAGTTACATGTATCATCTTCCTTTGTAGGTATGTAAGCAGTTTAGCTCTATTGAATCAATCATATTTTCTTTTTCCTTTTTAATTTTTTTTGCTTCTTTTGAGTCTTGATATTGGAGGTCAAATTTTTAGTTTAGTTCTGGTCTTCTACTTAGGAAGGCTTGAAATCTTTCCTGTTCATTGAATTACCATGTTTTCCCTTGATGTATTATTCTTAATTTTGTTTGGTGATTCTTGGTTGTAGTCCTAGCTCCCTTGCCCTCCAGAATATCATGTTCCTTGACCCCAAGTCCTTTAATGGTGCAAATGCCAAATCCTGTGACTCTCCAATATTTAAATTGTTTCTTTCTGACTACTTGTATATTTTTCTTGATCTGATAGCTCTGAATTTTGGTTATAATTATGCTTGAGGTTTTTATTTTGGGATCTCTTTCCTGATGATAGGCAGATTCTTTCAATGCCTATTTTGCCCTCTGCTTCCAGTACATCATGGCAGTTTTCCTTGATGATTTATTGAAACAACTATCCAAGTCCTGCTTTTGATAATGGGTTTCAGGTAGTTTAATGATTTTGATATTGTCTCTCCTGGATCTATTTCCTAGGTTAGTTGTTTTTTCCAAGAAGTATTTTACAGTGTCTTCCATTTTTTTTCTTTTATTTTCTTTTTGAATTTCTTTTATTGATTCATGATGGCTCATAGAGTCATTAGCTTCCACATGACTGATTCTACCTTTAAAGGGGTTGTTTTCCTCAACTGTTTTTGTATTTTCTTTTCTATTAGGCTAATTGTATTCTTTAAGGAATTGTTTTCTTCAGTGGATTTTTGTATTTCCTTTTCCATTTGGCCAATTTTTAAGCAGTTTTCCAAGCTGTTGAATCTTTATTCATAATTCTCCTGCATCGTTCTCATTTCTTTGCTCAATTTTTCTTCTACCCCTCATATAATTTTTAAGCTCCTTTTTGAGCTCTTCCATGAGTTTTGTTTTTTTTTCTGGGCTTGAGACCACTTACCATTTTTCTTTAAGGTTTTTCCCACAGGTATTTTGACATTGTTGTCCTCTTCTGAGTTTGTGTTTTGATCTTCCCTGTCACCATAATAACTTCCTCAGGTCAGATTTTTTTTTTTGGCCTTTTCCCTTTCTTTTGAATTTGATCTCAGCTCCCAGAGTAGAAGGGGCTCTGTCTCAGACTTTTTGCGCCAGGGACTGCAGGTCTGGCTGTTTAACTGGTGCTGCACTGATGTTGCCTTGATGCCCAAGGAGCCTCTTGTGTCTTGTGCTATGTTGAGAGGGAAGGATTGGGGGTAGCGCGACTGTTGGAGACTGTGGGTATCTGGCAGCTTATCTAGTGCTCAGTGTAGTTCCTGCGCTGGTGTGTGCTGAAGCCAGATGTGGCTTTTTGAATTTCCCCAGGGATACACCAAAGCACGTAGAGTTCTGGTCCTGGAGGATGCCCACCTGCCCAAAGCTGAAGCATGTGGAGCTCTGGCCACTGGAGAAAATCTTTCTGCCTGGGGCTACACTGAGCATGTGGTGGTTCTCAGAGCTGCAATCTGCCATTTTACCTGACTATGCCAAGGTATGTGTGTGTGGGAGGAATGGTGGTAGTGAAGTCCTGGAGTTGGCCTTTGTCTGCTCCACCACACTGGGTCTCAGGATCTCTGACTAGTTTGCTAAGGTCAATACCAAGAAATCTCATTGCTGGAATAAGACTGGAGACTGTGGTGCCAATTTGGAAAAGAATGAAATAAAAAAAATTACTTGACTATATTAGGCCAATTGTTGGGGACTAAGACTCTATTTAATATCTAAAATCATTTTGGAGATAGGCAAAGGTACATTAGCTAGGTAAGTGGGATACATTGGTCTCTATGTAGGTATGTCAGAATATAATATAGACACATAGAGAAAGTCCCCCAGGTAATCAGTCTCAAGAACTACACTACTTTGACCTGAGTAGGTCAGAGATCATAGTGTTTTATATAGAGAGAGGACCTTGGAGACTATCTAGTTCAAATCTTATTTTGTACATAAGGAAATTGAAATCCAGAGAGGTTATGACTTACTCAAGATCGCACAATCTCATGTGGTTCTCTCACTTTCCTAGTCAACACATTAAATTCTGCAGTCGCACTACAAGGGCCAATTTAGGAAAAACCATCTCAGAGGCATTTTATAAATTGCTCTTAGGCAGTCTCAGAGTTTACAAAAGGTGCTGTTTTCCTGTTCTCATAGCTAAAGTTCCTTTTCTCTCTGATGGTAATAATGCAATACCGCTCCATTTATAAAAAGCTCATTCTTTCTGTAACTCCAAAACTCTGGAACATAGTCCTGAATCTAGGACAGATGCTATTAACCCCTAAAATATCTGCACCAAAGCCATAGACTTTGCTCATAAAGCACTCAGTAAGAATCATATTGACATACAATTCTAACAAATTTGCTTTTTTGGTTTCTCAGTTCACAGTAAATTATTAGAAGAGTAGAAAGGGGATGGTGTTTGAAGCAAGCACATGACAAGAGAGGAAGTGAAAAATGACAGCAGGACAGGGAGAAAGGAGATACAACAACTGAAATATCAGAGGTAGTAGTTTTACCAGCTAAATGATGAGACTGTCATTAAGAAAAAATAAACTATATAATATATCATTTACATATGAATGTAGAAATGCATGAAATGCTTAGAAAAATTTTCTTGTAAAATGGTTACAATTTAACAAAAACTTTTGTCATTCAAAAGATGAAGTTTCAGGTATTTGGAAAACACACTTATATGTAACACTTCTTTCCCTGACACTGGAAGTTATATGAGGAATTGCAATAGTAATTATTATATCAATTCAATAAATATAATAATTGTTATAAATAAGGAAAACTGAAAAAAATTAAAAATCTTAATTAGAATCAGGGCAGAGACGGAAACTGGTTAATGGAATTCCATTTATCTCTTCAGAATTTCAATGGCAACCCAACATTTCTATGTGATGAAAACCATTTCAAGATGTCCTTTGACTTAAGACCCTTCTTTAGAGGCAGAGAGATCGGAAGAAATGAGTAAGACAGATGGAAAGGAACTATTATTTATCCTGTTTTATTCCTGTTTAGAAATGTACCCAAAACTAAGCTTCCATGTGCTGTCCTTTCCCACAGCGACCCTACATTACAACTGTGTAAAAATATTTACTTTTTTCTACTTGGAAACCAACTCAAGATCACATTTCCATGGGCTTGTAGAAAAAGTAAAACAAATTTCCTTCTCACCTCATATCTCACAGATGGAAACCTGCCATTTTGCTTAATATCTTCTTTGCTAAAATCATAAATAGATAATTTTTACCTAAAGAGAATTTGAGATTTTGCCTTTTTCTGGCCTAAGGAGTGTGACAAATAAGTAGATGATAGATAGATAGATAGATAGATAGATAGATAGATAGATAGACAGATAGACAGACAGACAGACAGACAGACAGAATATGTATTAAACACTTACTATAGGCCAGGCATTGTGCTAAGCTGATGAACATGAGACTTTATGAGCTGATTCAGTTCTTTAGCCAGAAAAGTATCATGGCAAACAGACTGCCTCTAAAATTCAAAGACCCAGCGTTCAAATCTCACTTCTAATATTTATTATTGTGGGACCTTGGAGAAACCATTTAATAGACTTTGGTTTCCATGTCTATAAAGTGAAATGGAAATGTAAAATTAAAGGGATGAACTAAATGGTCTCACCTCTCAATATATGATGCTAGGATTCTAATTCTGAATGAGAAAACTGATTTCTCACTTAAACACTGAGGCACTTTCGCTTAAACACTAATATTTTCTTTGTTAATTAAATTCACAAATTCTAATGAGTTTTTCTTAACAACGAGGCATATAACCTTGTATTATCCTACTGTGATCATGGCTGTTTTGGAACACATCAGTCTTGTGCTGGCCACCACTGAAGCCACTCTTGGTCCTAAATGATCCAGACTGAATTTTCATACAACTGGAAATCATCTGATGACTGCCATTGCTCCTCCCTTCTTTGTGCTATGAAGACCAGTTGACAAGTCACTTCTTAAAAAGTTCTTAGCTTTCCTTCCTCCAGCCAAATTTTTAAAACATGTCTTGAGTACAGTAAAACAATCTTTCTCTTTCTCTCTCAAGTCAATTCATTACAATGACTATTCATTGAGTATGTAGTGTGTGCCAAGCCCTCTCTGTATTAAATACAATAGAAACTATGACAAAGTATACAATGTGATTCTTTCCAGCACTCAGAGAACAATCACCAAGATTATGGTACCATTTCTATGGAAAGAGGATCTATTTTTTTATGGATCTACAAAGTCCCTACAGTACTCAGACTAAAGATGCCTTTCCTGTCCACTATACTTTTATAGTTTATATACCACTCTCCATCCCCAAATCTAATGCAAACTCATTGAAGGTAGAACACTTATCATTTTGTATTTGTCTCCTAAGCTGTTAACATAGTGCCTGGTACATAGTAAGCATTTAATAAATGCTGATTGATACATAGGTTGGTTCTGTAATTCTGTACTTACCACTTAAGGGTAGCTCGTTAGGACAAAAGGTAGTACGACACCTCACATTTGGAAATGCTGTCACAATAGCTCCTCTTTTTATAATTTGGTTTATAGAACATCTTCTTTGAAACAACCCAATGAGACAGGTAGTGAGAGTGCTATTATCCCCATTTCACAGGTGAGGAGTGATGAAGAAGCTAAGGTAAGTTAAGTGACTAGACCAGTGTCACAGAATTAATAAGTGTCAGAGAGGAGACTCAAACCCAGAGCAAGTGACTGCAGAGCAAATGATCTTTCTATTTTACTTCACTACTTTTATTTTTTTAAACATATGAAACAGCTAGATCATTTGGTCAGTCAATCAACATTTATTATGGACCAATTATGTGCCAGGCATTGTGCTAGGCACTGGGAATACAAAAAGAGCTGTAAGACAGTGCCTTCTCTCAAGCTTACAATCCTTACAATCTAATAGATGACAGTAAGAGGTGCTATGAAAGGGACAAATGAATGAGACAAACAGAGCCCATATAGGAATGCAAAGAAGGAAGATATCACCATGACCTGGGATAGTCAGGGAAGTCGTTGTGGGGGAGAAAGGCTGAATGATAGGCTCTGGGTATTACCAATTCTAGGCTTAACTAATTGTGTAAAACTGAGTAGTGGGAAAAGTATGCACTA
>CM053583.1:301364841-301380686 GCA_028627135.1 Pseudochirops cupreus
TGTCATATATATGCATATGAATACATATGTGAGTGTGTATATGTGTACATAGACAGAGGGCACAGGATCAATTGAATAGGAAGGGATGATATTTTAAAAGGTGAAATTGAGAATTGGGAGAGGAATAGAATGAGAGGAGACAGGGAGAGACAGAATAGGGTTAATCATTTCATACAGAAGAGGCAAGGGATAACTGTTACAATGGAGGGGAAGAACAGGAAGGCAAAAAGGGAATGGGTCAACCTTACTCTCATTGAATTTGGCTTAGGGAGGGAATGTCATACACTCTAAATTGGGGATCTTGCCCTACAGGAAAGTAGGGGGAATGGGGATGAGAAGGGAGATGATGGAGGGGAGGGCAAGGTGGGGGGGGGAGAGTTGCTAGAAGAACACAGTTCTGTAAAGGGATAGGGACAAAGTAGAGAATAGAACAAGGGGAGGGCAGGATTGAAAGAAGGGAAATATAGTCAGTGTTGCACAATATGTCCATTGTGGAGATGCTCTGCGTAACTACACATGTACAGCCTGTATTAAATTGCTTGTCTTTCCAGTGGGGGTGGATGATAAGGGAGGAAATAAAAGAATCTAGGATTTAAAGTTCTAAAATCAAATGTTAAAACTATATATATATATATATGTACACATACATATGCAGACACAATTATTATTATTTATATGCAACTGGGAAATAAGATATACAGGCACTGGAGTAGGGAGATCCATCTTGCCCTACCAGAAAGTCAGAGGGGTGATGGGGGAGGATGTAGGAGAGGGCAGATTGGGGGAGGGGTTATACAGTGGGATTGCTGTTTTTGGGTGGTGTGTAGGGGAAAGACAGGGAGAAAATTTGTAACTCAAAATCTTGTGGAAATCATTGATGTAAACTGAAAACAAACAAAAGCTAATTTAAAAAATTTACAAAAGACATTAGTCTATGCCTAGTTTCTGCCCTACTATTTTCCAGTTGTTCCCAGCAATTTTTGTTAAATAGTGGGTTATTATCCCAAGAAGCTGGAGTCTTTGATTTCATCAAACAGTAGATTACTGTGGTCATTAACTATTGTGTCTTGTGTACCTAATCTATTCTGCTGATCCACCACTCTTTTTCTTAGCCAATATCAATTAATTTTCATGACTGCTGCTGTATAATATAGTTTTAGTTTGGTACACCTAATATCAGATGTGATATACCCTTGAATTTCTTTTCGTTATTCTGAACCTTGATATCTTGAACCTTTTATCCTTTCAAATGAATTTTATTATTGTTTTTTCTAACTCTATAAAATAATTTTTGGTGGTTGATTGGTATGGCACTAAATAAGTAAATTAGTTTAGGTAGAGTTGTCATTTTTATCATATTAGCTTGGCTTACTTGTGAGCAATTTATATTTTTCCAATTATTTAGATCTGACTTTGTGCAAAAAGTGTTTTGTAATTGTGTTGTATAGTTATATAGTTTCTGGGTTTGTCTTGGCAAGTAGACTCCAAAATAATTTATGTTTTATGCAATTACTTTAAATGGATTTTTTCTTTCTACTACAACTTTGCTAAAGTTGTTAAATATTCCAAGTAGTTTTTTAACTGACTCTTTAGGATTCTGTAAGTATACCATCATATCATCTGCAAAGAGCAATAGCTTTGTTTCTTCATTGCCTGTTCTAATTTCAGGTTTCTCTTACTGTTATTTTTTGAGGTCTCTCTCATGGCCCAAACTAAGGGTATCTTGTCCACTCCTAAGTGATAACTAGCACCCCTAGCTATGCTGTCCCACAAATGAATTTGCTCCCTGTGGTCCCTCCAGTGGCTTTAAATGGCTGTCCTCTCTGCCCTGGAACTGAAACCAGGGACTCTGCTCTCCTATAAGGGCTCACATCCAGCAGGGTCCCCACCCTTCTATTATTGTACTCTCTAAGCATATGCCAGCTCCTCCTCCCTAAGTCCCCCACGTATCTGATCAGCATAGGTGTTCTTGACATTGCTTGAAAGTGGAAGGTCCTTCAAACTTCTCCTGTTCAGCCTTCTTACCCCCACACTATTAGTCATGATTACAAGTTCTGTGAGGAATTTAGTCAGATTATAAGGACATTAGTCAGATTATAAGGTCCATGAGGAAGCCCAGATATGAGGCTGCCTCCCAACCCAGCTGCTGCCAGGGCTTAATGCTTATAGATGTTGCATAGTCAGTCTCCAAGTGTTTACACTTCACTCCTGCTTGTCCTCCACCCTTGGAGATCATGTCTTTCCTGGGGACTTCTTAGATTGTTTTAGGAGGACAATTGCCTTAAGTAATTTTTGTTTATTTCTACTGCTCTATATTCCCTCTGAGGCCATGTTCTGTCTTTTGTTGTGGAGGACATTTGGAGAGCCAAAAGCTTTCTGACCTACTCTGCCATCTTTCCAGAATCCTCTCCCCAGTGCTAGCCCCTCTTATTAGTGAGGTTTGGGAAGGTTAAGCAATTTGCCCAAAGTCACAAAGGTAGTATGAGTCAAGAGTTTGGATTTGAATCCAGCTTCTCCTATTATGTGCCAGGCACTATGTGGGGGTGAGGAACCTATGACCTTGAGGCCACATGTGGCTTTTTAGTTCCTCAAGTGCAGCCCTTTTCAAAGGGAGGGGACATGGAGGGGACTTGTTCTGTGAGGTTTAGGTGCAGGACTTGGGTTTCTCACCCCTATACTATGCTAAGTACTTTTTAATATGCTGTCTCATCTGATCTTCACAATAACCCTAGAAGGTAGATACTATAATTATGCCCATTTTACAGTTTCGAAGAAAACTGTGATCTTTCTATACCACTATGCTAATCTCACTGCCATCTAGTGGTGATGATGCAATTGATGGCCAGAAAGAGCAGTGAAGCCTTTCAAGCTTGGCAGAACTTGTCACCTGTTATAACTTTTGAAATATTCCTGGTCACCTCTACACCTTGATGGGACATCACAGTAACATTTCTGTGGAAGTTAAAAGACCCAGGGAAAGGCATATAATATATCATATGATCCCTCTGTTCAGAATTACTGGAAAGATATGAGTAATAATTTCCTAGGATAAGTAATGAAGGGGATACATTTTACATAAGTGTCAAGAAGTACCCACATTGATATTGACTATAGATCCATTTTAGTATGGTAAGAGGGAGCACCCAAACTGAAGTGATCAGGCAGGATCACATATATATACATGTATCTTTTTCCCCTCCTAGATTATAAGGTCCATGAGAAAGCCCAAATATGAATGCCTTAGAGGCGGTTAGGTGGCTCACTGGATCTGGAATCAGGAAGACCTGAGTTCAGATGTGACCTCAGATACTTACCGGTTGTTTAACTCTGGGCAAGTCACTTAAAATATGCCTGCCTCAGTTTCTTCAACTGTAAAATGGGATAAATAATACTATTTACTTTCCAAGGTCATTGGCAGGATCAACTGAGATAATATTTGTAAAGTGCTTGACACAATACCTGGAACATAGTAGGCTCTCAATAAATGCTTGTTTTCTTGCTTCCTTCTCAGTTTTGCTTTTTTTAAAAAATTTCTGCTATGTCCAGCACAGTGTTCTGCATATACTAATCACTTAATAAATGTATGCTGAATGAAGGATATTAGTGAGTCCCCTTTTCCTTAAAAAAGGGCCCCATAATTTTAAACATTTAAATATTAAAGTGGAGAAGTTTTTTAAAAGCATTATCATTCAGTCCAATTCCTCTTCACTATTAATGTAACAGTGAACGTGAATAAAATGCTTCTCGTCACAATGCTACCTAGACTTTAGACTACCTAGATCATGGCTTGACTGATGGAGAGAAACCACATCCATACCAATGCTATAAATCCCAACACATCTTTTATTGAGTTCATAGCCTACGTCTTGGTTTAGTGACAGGACTTATACCCAATGGTATAACTGGGAATTTTTTTTCCACCTGAGACAAAAATGGTTTGATGGCAGCCTAATTTTGGGGCTGCGTGAGAGAAACAAACTCCTGGTATGTAAGGGAAAGGTGTGGCAGCCCAGGAAGGGTCAATGGAGAATTGCAAAGTGACGTAAGGGAATGATAGTCTGGTTACCTTGGAGAAGAAGTGCTCTAGTTGTTGGAGGCCTGGGGCCAAGCCCTTTTACTCCAAGGTAGTTACAGATTGTCTTATGCCATGGATTTTCCTTTCACTACATATGAATTAATGTTCTGGGAGCATAATTTAGTTAAAAGTTTTAATGGGCAAGTGGCTTAGTGTGAGACTGAACATGTCACCAGGCCTGACCTTGAATGGTGTTTCCTTCTTCGTATTTAATTTTTAAAAGTTCTTTTTCAAAGGCTCGTTAGAATCCCTTTCTGAACAAGAGTCATGATTCTGCTTATGCAGTATTGTCTTCTAATTTGACTGTACTGTCACTGGGTTTCCCAATGGAGGGTATCTTGGGGAGCAAAGCCTAGCAAACATTATCCTTTGCAGGTGAAGTCTAATTAACCTCTCATCCCATTCAGTTGTTTTAAGCTGCAAGCTTGAACTTGCCTCTGCCCTCTAAACAGAACAATACTTGCTTAACATCTCATTAGTCAAAAATAAACAGCCACTGTAAAGCTTCATCAACTCAAAATTCAAGACACCCAAAATAATCAAGCTAGAACTAAATAGGTTCAAATTATGTCTTCCTATTTTAATGGCGGGAGAGGAGAACAGCTAACAAATTTAAGTCTGCAGCTAAACAATCTGTGAATAACCCTGATTACCCATCAATATGATAGGCAGGGGCTGGACTGAAAGGTTAATTTATTAACAACCTCGTTGACAACCTCATCATCTTCCCATCCTCCCCTGTTGACAAGTAGCAAAGGTCATTAATTGTGGCAAGCAAATAAATTTCTATGAATTTGTGACCCATTGGTCCATATACTCCAAATTTCCAAGTAGGCATATTTCAAAATAAAGTTTATGAACCCTGTTATGGAAAAAATCTATAAACTGTGAAGTGCTATGCAAATATACTAATCCTTACCATCCTTAGTATTGCCAATTTCAAAGCATTTTTTCTACTTCTTTTCACTTGACTATATAGTATCTCAGTATTCTTTCTTGTTAACAAGACATTGGCCATAACACATCTGTGCTTACTGCTTCCCAACCTTGTCAGCAGTCTCCTGTCAGAATCATAAGATTATTCACATATTCATTCAAAAATTATTTATTGAATATGCTCAGTTCTATATGCCTAAAAGATACATAAGATTGTGGGAATATTTTTTCTGAACCAAAAATCAGGATGCATTATCTCTGTTACAGGTAAATGGGTCTGCTAACTATTCTTACTCTAGAGTACACCATTTGCATGTCCCTTTGCATAGATGGACCCTCATACCCAGAATTCTCTCTTCACTCACTTTTACTTGGTTGACTTTTTAACTTCTTTCAGGACACAGTTCAGGTGGTAATTTCTGCACAAGATCTTTCATAACTAGCCCCAATTATTGGAGCTTCTTCCCTTTTGAAATCACTTTTCATCATTTTGCACATAATTTGTATATATTTATCTATGTCAATATTGTGCCTCCTCCTTGCAGTAACTTCGTCCCTGAGGAAGTTTCTGTTTTACTTTTATTTTGTGATTGCCATGAAGGATTGTGCTGGAATCAGCTTGGACAGGCTGAGAGAAGTGATTGTTATATTTTCAGTATGAACATTTAACCACTGTAACAGGCAAACACTACAAATCAGGGTTCGATTTATCATTTTGTTATCATTGTTATAATTTTGTTCATTGTCTAAACAAGAGAGTAATGGAGAATGTGTTAATAATTCAGATTAAACTTAAAAGTGTGTCCTGCTGCACATTTTTATGGGAGAAACAGTTTCTAAATATTTATGGGCACACCTATGCCCCCATACCTGAGACAATGGACATAGCAAAGACTTGATAAATATTTGTTTAATTGAATTGATCTATCTCACAAGAGATATTCCCTGATTCCTTCTGGGAACCAAGATAGTAAAGTAAGCAATAAATTACAATAAGTCTCCCATATTCACCTCCAAGCAATAATAAAATAGCACCCCAAAACAAATACTGAAACAGTAGAATCAACAAAAAGACAGGGTGAAACAATCTTTGAGCCCAAGAAACTTGGAACAAGAGCAGAAAAAATCTCTCACTCAGGTAAAAGGGGAACTCAGTCCAGGACAGGAAACATCCCAGCAAGCCAACAGCAAGTCCCACCTCAACAAACCAGTGATAGACCCTTGGAGTTTTTATTTTGGAATCCACAAAGACCTCAGGAAAAAGATCCCAAAATAAAAACTACAAGGAACATCATAGACAAATTTCAGAACTATCAGGTCAAGGAAAAAAAAATACTACAAATGGCTGTAAAGAAGCAATTCAAATAACAGGGAGACACAATCAGGATTACATAGGATTTGGAAGCTACAACATTAAAGGACCAGAAGTCATGGAACATCATGATATTCCAGAAGGCAAAGGAGGTAGGACTACAACCATGAAACATCTACCTGGTGAAATTAAGCATAATACATGAAGGGGAAAATGGTAATTCAATGAAATAGAAGAATTTCAAGCCTTCATAAGAAGACCAGAATTGAACAACAACAACAAAATGGATCTTTAATATCAAGACCCAAGAGAAGCATAAAAAAAGAAAATGTAAGGGATTCAACAGTTAAACTGTTTACATCCCTACAGGGGAAGATGATACTTGTAATTCTTTAAAAAATCGTACCACTAAAATAGTACAACCAGAGGGAATATACATAGAGAGAGGGCACAAGTACAAGGTGAACTTGAGAGAATGACAAAAAGAAAATAAGGGATGAACAAGAGGAATACACTGGGTGCAGAAGGAAGGGAGAGACAGAATAGGGCAAATTATTTCATGTGAAGAGGCTTGAAAGAAAGTGGAGGTGGGGTGGTTAGGTGGTGCAGTGAATAGAGTACCAGCCCTGGAGACAAGAGGACTTGAGTTCAAATCTGGCCTCAGACACTTACTAGCCATGTGAACTTGGGCAAGTCACTTAAGCCCAATTGCCCTTCCCTCCCCACTCCAAAAAGCAAAAAAAGAAAAAGAAAGAAAGTGGAGGAAAAGATGGGAGGGTAGGCAATGGGTATCACTTGAACTTTACTCTTATCATTATCTTAAAGAGGGAATAATAGATACAATCAATTGAACACAGAAATCTATCTTACCTGACAGAAAAGTAGGAGGGGTGAAGATTAAGCAAAGTGTGGGAGGTAGGGACTGACAGAAGGGAGGGCAGATCAGGGAAGGTGGTAGACAGGAGCAAAATACTGGTGAGGAGGAAAAGGAGACAAAGGATGAACAGGAGGAAGAATAGGACAGAGGGAAATACACAGTAATCCTAACTGAATGTGTATGGGATGAACTCTCCCATAAAATGGAAGCAGATAGCAGAATGGATAAAAACTCAGAATCCTACAATATGTTGTTTATAAGAAACACAGTTGAAGCATAGTGACACACACAGTCTAAAGCTAAGGGACTAGAGCATTATCTATTATGCTTCAGCTGAAGTAAAAACAAAACAAAACAAGGGTAGTGATCCTGGTCTTAGACAAAGTAAAAGTGAAAATAGATATAAGGAAGGAAACTACATCTTACTAAAATGTATTAGAGACAATGAAGCAATATAGTACTAAACATATATGCACCAAGTGGTACAGCATCCACTTTCTTAAAGGAGAAGTTCAGTGAGAAGCAAGAAGAAATAGAAAACAAACTATACTAGTGGGAAACCTCCACTATTTCCTCTCAGAGCTTGATAAATCCAATAAAAAATAAACAAGAATGAAACTAAGGAGATAAATAGAATATTTGAAAAGTTAGATATGACAGACCTTTGGAGAAAACTGAATGGGAACAGAAAGGAATATACCTTTTTTTCAGTAGCATATGGTACCTACACAAAAACTGAACATGTAATTGGGCATAAAAACCTCAGAATAAAATATAGAAAGGCAGAAATATAAAATGCATTCTTTTTGGATCATAATGGAATAAAAATTACATTTAACCAAGGGCTATGGAGAGATAAATTAAAAATTAATTGGAAACTAATCAAATCCTGATGAATAAGTGTATCAAAGAACAAATAAAAATATCAATAGTTTCATTAAAAAGAATGACAACAAGACAACATACCAAAATTTATCGGATGCAGCCAAACAATACTTAGGGGAAGTTTTATTTCTCTAAAATCTTACATCAACAAAAAGGAAAAAGAATAGATCGATGCATTGGACATGCAAACAAAAAAACAAAACTAGAAAAGAACAAATTCAAAATCCTCAATTGAGCACCAAATTGGAAATCTTCAAAATCGAAGATGAGATTATTAAGATTGAAAATTTAAAAAAAAACATCTATCAAGGTAATAAAAAAGGAGCTGGTCTTATTAAACACACACACACACACGCACACACACACACACACACACACACACACATACACACATGCACACAACAATAAGATAGATAAGCCACTGGTTAATTTGATTTTAAAAAAAAAGAAAGAAGAAAACCAAATATCCAGTATCAAAAATTAAAAGAGTAAAATCACCACTAAAGAAGAAGAAATTAAAGCAATCATTAGGAAATATTTTGCACAAGTATATGCCCATAAATCCAACAACTGAGCAAAATTTGATGAGTATTTATGAAAACAAAAATTACCTAGATCAACAGATTAGGAAATAGAATAGCTAAATTTCCCTAGCTTAGAAAAAGTAATTGGATAAGCCATTAATGAAATACCTAGGGAAAAAATCCCCAGGACCAGACAGATTCATGAATGAATCCTACCAAATATTTAAAGAAAAATTAATTCTAATACTATATAAACTATTTTGAAAAATATGTAAAGTCCTACCAAATTCCCTTTATGACAGGAAGATGGTGCTGATATTTAAACCAGGAAGAGCTAAAACACAAAAAGAAAATTATAGACCAATTTCCTTTAATGAATATCAATGCAAAAATTTTCAACAAAATACTAGCAATGATGTCACAGGGAATATACACTATAACCAAGGTAGACTTATACCAGGAATGTAGAATTGATTCAATATTAGGAAAATTGTTGACACAATTGACCATCTCAATAACAAAACCAGCAGAAATCATATGACTATCTTAATATATGCTGAAAAAGCTTTTGACAAAATACAGCACCCATTCATATTAAAAACATTAAAGAACACAGGGAATAAAAGGAATGTTCCTTAAAATGATAAGCAGTATCTATCTAAAACCTTCAGGAAATGTTGTCTGTAATGTGGAAAAGCTAGAAACCTTCCCAGTAAGATCAGGGGTGAAGCAAGGATGCCCATTATTACAACTATTATTCAACATAATACTAAAAATGTTAGTTATAGAAATAAGAGAAGAAAAAGAAATTGAAAGAATTGGAATAGGCAATGAGGAAACAAAACTATCTCTCTTTGAAGATGCTATAATGATATACTTAGAGAACCCTAGAGAACCAACTAAAAAACTACTTGAAATAATTAGCATCTTTAACAAAGCTAAAAGCTTACAATTTTATATACTTTGCACATTTTCACCATCCCAATATCTGTGGACTAGGTAACATGTTATTTTTGATCTGATGGTTGTCCTCAGATTGTACCCAGATTAGGAAACAGAGATTCAAAGAGGTCAAATAAATTGTCAAAGATCATAAACAGTAACATACATTTCAAATCCAGGATTTCTGACTTTAAAACCAGCTCTTTGATTTACAACATCATGCTAGTGGGAAGAAAATCTTTCTTTAATTGGAATCAATAAATTCCCTAATTTTCTACTTTCCTTTGTTAGTGAAGTCTTGATCCAAAGACCTTTGAGTTCCAAATTGCTTCCATCCTTTTTGTTTGCATTCTTACTCATGTACATATAGTCATTTACCAGATTTACCTACATCTTTAGAGGAGACATTTCTGTGTATATAGTCGAGAATATAAGGGTTTCTAAATAGGGAGTGTGATAATCATAGCATCTATTAATTACATTTTTTTTCTTGGTGGGTTTTAGGAGATATTTTTTGGTCTCCTTGATGAAAATGTGGGAGATATTCTAGCTTCTAGATAAATTTGACATAGCCTGATTACATCAGCAACACACTTAGTGGATTACTGAGTGTGGATTACTCCTGCAAATGACTATTTTTTTTTCATGTTTTGTTTTTTCTGAACTTACTTCTCAGCAAATTTTAGAAATGCCCTCATGGTTTGTGTAGTTTTCCTATGCCATGACTACATGGGGTAAAAAATAATGCAGTCCTCCTGCAGAGAAAATAGTAACACTACCTTTATTTCCTATTCTTGTAATCCTCTAAGGTGTGTGTGAAGCAGAGTATGTATCTTTCAAGGCATTATTCTAGGAACTCCATTCTGGTATCACACTTTGCTAAGAATAGACCCAAATGGATGACTCTTATAACTGAATGCATGTTGGTGCAAGTAAGGCTAGTTTTAAACAAATGGAGATTTTTCTTTTTAAGAAAGACTAAATGTACTTTTTTTGGTTGATAATAATTTTAAGGCTTTTTTTTTAAAGCTCAAAGTAAGAAAAGAAAGAAGTTAATTAATTAGGAAATCTCTCAGACAGATGCAACTCTGATGGGGCATTCTGTCATCCCAGAATTCAGTGAGGCAGTCCAGACTGCTAATTTAGTGAAGCATTTCTCTAACCCTCCGCTTCCTCCCCTTTTTAAGTTTTCCTTTTCCTTTATTATCATTGAAAACATTTGCACTTTCTGGTTTCCTTTGTTCATATAAATATCATGGGATTCATTACTGAGGCTTACATTGCCTTTGGTGTTAGCTATTGTAGCTTATCTGATCTTTTTTGTGAGGTTATTATTAAATGTAACCTGGAGCAAAATTCTTTCTACATATAGATATATCTGTATGTTTGTGTGTATATATGCACACACATATGTATGTATATATAATATATATATCATATTATATATATATATATATACATATATTACTTTAGGGATTTCTTTCATTAGACAGCCTTTTTTCTCATAATAGATGTTCTGTTCTTTTTGATACTCTGTAACCCCGCATTTTTATTTATTTATTTTTTAATCATCCCTTGAAAAAACAGAACAATGGGAAGAAATGGGCAATTATAACATCTGTTTCCAATCCTCTCCCCTTCCTTCTCTCTTCACCCTATTACACATATATACCTTATATTGCTATATGGCTCTATGGAATTTGCAGTGTTAGTGGATGAAACCTCTTTAAAAAGTATTAATAAAAATAGTAGCAAGACACTTGTATTTCTGAAACTGAGCTCACAGTTTTCAAGTTTTCTTATTATCTCTTTCATTCCTTCTGGTAAGTTGCCTAAGGTTACTTTTACAAGAGACAGAGGTATCATTTGGTCCTAAATAGTTTTTTTTTCCTTCTTTCTTTCTAATTCTGTCTGTCTCTATCTCTCTCTGTCTCTCTCTTCTTTCTTTCTGTCTGTCTGTTTGTCTCTCTTCTTCCTCTTTCTCTGTCTCTCTCTTGCTCTCTCTCTCTCTGTCTCTCTCTGTCTCTCTCCCTCTCTCTCTCTCTTGCATATGTAATACAACAAATAGAACAAGAGAAGATGTTAAAAAATAAAGCTAGGGTGTTATCAGGGCCAGGTCCAGTGGGCAAGCACTCATGTCCTTAGTTTGTCACTTTTCTTATCATTTACATGTGGTTGTTGACAGTCAATGAAGCACAAACAAAGACAAGAGCAACTCAGGTTGCTGTAATTAAATGTTTTGACTGTAAACCACCCCTCCTTATGGCAAAAAAACACCAGTCTAAAATAAGTGTTTCTTAGGGAGGATCTAATTCAGCCCCTCAGAATTTGCTGCCCGCAACCATATGTACTGACTCAGAAAAAGTCGCAAACAATTCTCTTATAAAAGGAATAATGCAGAATGTCTTGGGTTTCTCTGTGAAGTTCATGGATAACCTTAAACATACATGTGCACAAACCATAGCAGATGTGGGCCTCTGGAACGCAATGGAAAATGAAAAACGTGTCCAGGACTCATCATGGCACATACTCAACTCATAAGTATGAGGAAGACATCACAGCAATCTGTTCTGTACGCCTGGATATAATTACCTGCTTTGACCACTTAAAAGGAAAATTGTAGCTGTTCAACATTTTTATATACCATACACAAGTAGAACATTGCTGAGTTTCAGTATCCAAAATCAAAACCATTAGTAGAAATTGCAGTATTGGAGACATTAATGGGAGAGTTTTATTCATTCACTCATTTATTGAATGATTTATTTTTTATATAGCACTAAATAAGCTAAGGTCCCTGCCCTCAGGGAGTGAAAACACTCTAGTAAGATTCCAGGCTTCCAATTCCATGCCTTTGCTCCTTCCTGAGTACACTAAAAGAGTGTATGATGTGTGTGGTTTTGTAATGAGTATGTTTTCTCTTTAGAGCCACTTGGTTCCTAACAACAATAATTGGAGTTACATGTAGTGCCTATGTGGAGAAGTAAATATACCACCCCCAGTACAGAGCTTTGATAATTATGCACTATGGTTCCTTATGCCATTCCTCATCTATGGATAAATAGAGGCTTTCATTCAATGGAGCTATCAATCTGGCACCTTTCACAAACACTAAATTCATGTTAGGAAGAAAAATGGCCCGAAAAGAAATTGGGTAAAATCTATTTGTTAAAATTCAAGGGTAGATAAATAGTCTTGACTGTAATCGACTGTGAATTATTTTGTGATACTATTATATGAAGGATGCTACAAAAGTAAATTGTATTATACTTTAAATAAAAAACAGAAGGGTCCTCTATTTGTTAAAACTATACAAATGAAGAATATCTGTATCTACTATATCCCTTTTTTTTAAATCTGGCCCAATGTTCCCATCAAATTATATAACATTTCAAATTCTGACATTTTTAATATTCATCTCCGGGCAAAGAAAAGGAGAAAAGCATGGTAAACATTACTTTTTAAAGAGTTGCACAAAGCAAAATGTTCCAAAATAGGCTATAAATGAATTAGCTCAAGAGTGGAAAATTCAATTTAAATAATGAATTGGGAACACATCAGAAATTAGATTCTTATGTTTTTAGGGTAGCTTGAAAAACTTATTCTAGTACAAATCTGTTAATATTTGGCAATGTTATTATTCAATCATATTTAAGCTAAACTCTAAATTAAAGTTACTGAATACATATTTGATTTCCACATGTCATCTATTTGTCAATGCTATGATAAAATTGATTGCCAAAATGCATTATTGATAGTCTGTCACAGGAGAATAATTTTAACTAGTGGTTAACACTGCTAAAATCAATTTTTGATCTATAAAGATTTTTTCATTAAAGCATATTTTAAATAATGTGATTATATACAAGGGGTAAAAACCATAGGTTTCATAAAATTTTCATTTTTACCAATCTCATAGATTAGAGAATAAGGTTTAAAGTTATGTATTATTATGCCTTAGGATTTGTGTGCATTTTATTTTATTTATTTGGACTATTAAGTAGAAAAAAAAAGACATTAATGATGATGGTTAGCTAAGGACACATTAAAAAACAGCCCATCTTAATGACTGAGTTAGAATGAATACATATCAATCCCAGCTCAGCAATCAGCCCAGATTTTTTCCTCCTTCAGCACTTCCTAATGGTTGACTTTATGCCATGGCTAGTCACAGAATATAGCATTTCTTAGCAAGGTAATAGCATAGTGAGGCACATTTCTGCTTTCAAGTCACCAGGGTATGATTTATTGCATTCATGTTTTAGACTTTGTTAGAAATTTGATCAGGCTTTTTCCATCAAGTTTGAAACCAAGAGAGGATTGTGATGTGAGCTCTGTAGCCTAAGTATCTTTTTGCTCCCAAACCCTGAAGGGCACCCAGTGAAATAAAGTTAGAGTAATGTTACCAGGCATCCAGCAAGGGAATCACCCCACCCATCAAATTTTATCCAGTCAACCATCAATCAATATGTATTTATTAACTCTCCATGCACCAGGCATTGTGTTAGGTACAGCTGTCTCATTCTGGAACTTCTCTCTACACCTCAGGCCATCTTTTCTCTCGAACATCTAACTGTGCCTGGAATATCCTTCTGCAAGGCCCACCTTCTCTTTCCATTGGTGAGTTACTCCAAGGCCTGTATTTAGGGAGAAACGCTAGATGGCCTTCATTTTCTTCCTATCCCTCTTCCTGACTTTGGGCCTTGGAAAAACATGCCCCTGGGTACTTTCATCTCCCACCTCTCACCATCACTGCCCCACTTCAGCTCCTCTTTATGTATTGTTGTTCCTTATTTGGAAGTAAACTTCTTTAAGGGGTTATATTCCTCTTTTGCTTCTATTATATCCACAAGGCTTAATGCAATGCTTGACACATAGTAAGTACTTAATAAATATTTGGTTTTTTTTTTCCTTCATTCTTCCCTGATGATACTTGTACAAATACAAAGAAAGCACACACATAAAAGGGTGTATGTTTCACTGTTCAGGGAATACCGTCTCCCTTTCTTCCTCTGCCTCAATAATAACTGATATTTATAGAGTGTTGTAAAGTTTGTAATGCACTTTTACATACATAATATTTTTTTACCTGATGTTAGGTTTTTAAACACATAAGATATACAGAGAAAAAAAAGGAATTGGACTTTATTAGACTATAGTATCCAAGTCCAAATCACACATTTTGAAATGTAAATGCAGTAAGAGAGTAAGGGGCATGTATGAGTTCCAGTTCTAGTCATACAGAGGTTCATATCTCCAAACTTCCCCCAATAGAATATAAACTTCTTGAGGGCAGACACTGTTTTATTCTTGTCTTTGTATCCCCAATTCCTAAAACAGTCTCTAACACAAAATAGTCACTCAATAATAGCCCATTAATTAAGATAGGGTTAAACTGGGTGCCACAGTAGATAGATTGCTATCCCTGAAATCAGGAAGACTCATCTTCATGGGTTCAAATCTGGCATCAGACACTTACTAGTGGTGTAACCCTAGGTAAGTAGCTTAATCTTGTTTGCCTTAGTTTCCTCATCTATAAAATGGGTGGGAGAAGGAAATGACAAACTGCTACAGTGTCTTTGCCAAGAGAACTCCAAATGAGGTCACAAAGAGTTAAAAAATACATGAACAACAATTGAGAAGTGGGAGATTGACTGTCTTAGGCTTATATAAAGAAATATGAAGGTAAAGCGCCATAGAAAAATAGACTGAAAATTGGAAGGGATTTTGAAGTCATCAAATCCCACCACTTCATTGAAGAGATGAAGAAATGTATTCACAAAGACTGTTAATTGTTATTTGTTAAATGTTGCATGTTACACATTTTAAATAATTGTTCATAGTAATATAGCCAGTAATATCTAAGGCAGGATATGAACCCATCCTAGCCCAGCAAAATGGTGTCAAAAAAAAGAAAAAGGCAAGACCCTTCAACCTACTACCCATTGACTAGAATTAAAGTAAAAAAAAAAATGTAGAGATAAATCTATATTGGAAAAAACCTTAGAGGCCCCTGAGTACAACCTTTGATTTTTACAAATAAAGAAAATGAGGTCCAGAAAAGTTATATGATTTTCCTCAAATTCACACAGGTAGTAAATGGCTGAGGTAGGCTTTGAATTCGGGTATTGAGATTCTGAGTTCAGCACTCCTTTGATTTTACCACACTGCTCTTGATTCCCTACACTTTTGATCTTTTACCTGGTCAGCATTTCTGTAGCTTGACTAGATAGAAACAGGAGAATGTTATGTTTTCCCATTTCTCACATTCTTTTCCCTTTCTCCAACTTAAAG
>CM053583.1:301381186-301417718 GCA_028627135.1 Pseudochirops cupreus
TTCCATCTGGCAAAAGTCGACTTTTTAAGGCATTCTTCTCCTCATTGTTTTTTTGGGCCTCTTGCCATTTGAGTTAACCTATTTTTAAGGTGTTAATTTCTTCAGTCAGGTTGTTGACTCTCTTTTCATGATTTTCTTGTATCATTCTTATTTCTCTTCCCAATTTTTCTTCCACTTCTCTCATTTGTTTTTCAAAATCCTTCTTCAGATGATCTCTAGCTTTTAGGCAATCTTCATGTTTCTTGGAAGCTTTTGGTGGGGGAGTTCTGATTATGTTGTCTTCCTCTCGTTCCCTGCTTTGATCCTTCTTTTCCCCAAAGAAGGAATCTAGGGTTTGGTTGCTGTTCTCACTTTGCTTCCTGTGCTTAGTCATGGCTGGCCAATCAGAGATTTTTAAGCTCTGTGGAACTCTGCTTCCAGAGGGGAAAGCTCTGTCCCAAATCACTGGGGTTTCCCCAGCTGCCAGAGCTTTTAGGAGGCTGCTGGGGCCCTCCCCAGCTCTGGCTCACTGAAAAGAGATCCCAGGACCACCACCCAAGACCATGATCCAGATCCAAGCCACTCAATGCGAGAGCACTTGGCCTCTGAACAATTGCTTGGCCCCTCTGTAGTCTGTAGGCCGGAAGCTCCAAAGCAGCAATGTGGAGGCGGGTGCAGGACCTCTGCTTCTGCTGCTTCCTTGCCCTGGAGGCTGTTTGGCTGAACCCGCTTTTCTCCCCCGATTTTTTTAGCCGAGATCCACTAAACTTTCACTTAGTCCTTTTTTTTTTATGGCTTGATAATTCTGGACACTGCCACAGCTGCTGCAGATCTGCTCTTCTGTTGCTCCACCTGCAGCTCAGCTTGTCTGGCTGCCCCCCAGGGCCAAGGTGCCATTTCAGGCTGGGCTGGTTTTGGCTTCCAGCCCTGAGAGGGTAACTCCTGGCTGAGCTGCCTTTAGCAGAAAGTATATTTGTGTGTGTTTTACAATTCTAGAATTTGTTTAGAGTCATATTTTATGGGTATTTTGAAGTGGCTATGTGGTAGCTGCAATACTTTGCTGCTCCTATGGTGCCATCTTGGCTCCACCTCCCCCACCAAGATTATTTTTTTAAAAAACTGAATAAACCAAATATTCTTTGAGACATTGATCTTATCACTCCAAGTGCCAGACATGAGAGAGTATCTAAATGATCAGAAAACACAGGAGAGGAAACTAGAGCTTTCTGAAAGGAAACCCAAGAGTCAGGAAAGCAGAACCTGGGAAGGAGAGACACATAATAAAAGATAAAAAAATATTAAAAAGTCTGAGAAAAATAAGCAAAGATGGAAGAGAAATTTAGCTGACAAAGTCTGGTTAGAAATAAGACAAAACTGGAGGTGAGTATGGGGACTGAAGATAGAAAAAAATGCCTAGGAAACTAACTGCAGATGGTCTATGAACTCAATTGCATAAAATTTACAAATATTGGATGTAAATAGTGAAAAAGAAATAGAAGTGATCTCTCCTGGGGTACTCAGGATAGGATTTTAATCTCAATTTGTCCTTTCAAGTCTTCAATTTCAGCTATTTCTCATAATTATCTTTTTATATTGAGATTTGAGTGAGACTGGCATCATTTCAAAGATTTGTACCCAACTATTTGTCTTAGCAGCCAAACGAAATTTACATTTGGACTTGATATTTATCTATAGTTAATGGGAAAGAAAGAACATATGTCATTGTTTAAGGGTTCTGAGGAATCTTTTTTTCTGAAATTTCTAAAAATATAATTGATATTTAAAAATTGACCCACTCATCTAAAATTTAGATAACTCAAACCAGAATTTTAGAAGTGTTTCTTTACACTCATGATTGAGAAAAATAAGGGAACATATGCCTGGCCAAGATTCAGAGTGGATATTTTACTAAAGCTCAGTTTAACAGCCTAGCCAAGATAGTACACTAACACCTTGCTAATTTGATAGCAGTTAGTTAAAAAAAAATCAAAAAAATCTTTAAATTAAGACTGTCTACACATAGCCAAAAAAAAGAACATTTTGTTCTGGGATAAAACTTTGCACAGGAGGTGGTGTGCTATAGGGGAAGAACAATGCATTACAAATCAGGATACCTGGGATCTCAATGTGGCCCTGTCCTTAACTAGCTGAATGAAATCAGCCAAGTTCCTTAATCCCTCTGAGATTCTAATTACTCATTTATAAAACAGAAACTTGAGATTGCAGGAGTCTGTTTCAGCTTCAAAATTCTCTGATTATACTAGAATTTCCATGATTCTCTTGGGGATGAGTGGTCTCAACCCATCTCCCCACTCCACCCCCATCTCTCCCTCCAAAAAAAAACAAAATAGCAACAAAAAAGCAAAAACAAAAACAAAAAGCTCAACTAACAGAAATGGATTCTACCATATTAAAGAAACAATTTATGTAAAACTATTTCTCTAATGCCATAAAGGTGGTCAAAAAGTTTCTTTAGGAAATTTCTGTCATATACACAACCTCTTACCAGAGGTATTCTGGTAAAAGTTTAATAATTTGATCCTAAAAATCTATCAATACACTTTTAAATTTAATAAGAAGTATTAACACTTTCTCCATCACTTTCCTAGGGCAGCTAGGTGACACAGTGGATTGAGTACCCAGCCTGGAGTCAGGAAGGCTCATCTTTCTGAGTTAAAATTTGGCTTAAGACACCTTTTAGCTATGTGACCCTCGGCAAGTCATTTAACCCTGTTTTCCTCAGTTTCTCATCTGGAAAATGAGCTGGCAAAGGAAATGGCAAACCATTCCAGTACCTTTGCAAACAAAACAAAACAAAACAAAACAAAAAACAAATGGGCTCACAAAAAGTCAGAAATGATTGAAAAACAACAAATCACATTCTTAAGTCTAGACAATCAACGAAACAATAAATTAAGCCTCTGATTTGTCCCCTTTGCTGATTTCCAAGGTGTAAATGCTCAGACTGTCTCTCCAGAGTTCCCAGTTAGCTACAGCAGACTCTTACCTTACGTCCTTACTACCCCCTTCAGTCAGTTACTAGAAAGGTACATCTAACAGCATTTGAGGTAATAGGATACGAAATTCCTCAGTGACTATGCTTTGTATTTACAGTGACCATAAGTCCCAGATTTTCTGGAATAGTCACAAGATTATGATTTCTACTTAGATGAACTTGAAGATATTCTAGTCTAACTTTCTCCTCATTTTTATAGATGAGGAAACTGAAGCTCTGGGAAGTAATTAGTCTAAGGTCAAACATTTAAGGCAGGAATATCACTCAGGATTTGAATGTAGGCCCTAACTAACTTCATTCCAGTTTTTCTTCTTGTACATTGTTTTACATGGGACAGCTAAGTGGTAGAGTGCCAGACCTGAAGTCAGGAAGACTCATTTTCCTGAGTTTGAATCTTCCCTCAGACAGTTAGTAGGCATGTAACCCTGTGCAAGTCACTCGACTCTGTTTGCCTCAGTTCCCTCATCTGTAAAATGAACTGGAGAAGAAAATGGCAAACCACTGCAGTATCTTTGCCAAGAAGACCCCAAATGGGGTCACAAAGAGTCAGACACACTGAAATGACTGAACAACTGTTTTACACAGGCACTTGTTTTTTACAGACACAATATTTTAAGTACAAGGTGGGTCCACCAAGTGATTAACTACTCCGGTTTGGGGCATGTACTCCGCAAAGAGTAGCTCATGAGTTCCCACAATGTTTTTCTTTTTATCTAATCAGCCAGAGGTCACAATTAACTCAAAGCAAAGTCAATTATAGACATGGTAGAGTAAGAACAATAACAATACAACATGCTCCACAAAACCCTGGAGCATACCTTCCCACAAAAGCACAAAAAGTCAATGGGAAGAGAACGCACACAATAGAATACAGCAGTAGAGAGGCATAAATAGAGAGTATTGATTGTTTACCCACCAGAATGTAGCGTATTGTTTTCAAGAGTTTCTGTAGCTAAAAATATAGGGAATATATAAAGAGTCATGTGTCACAGTAGACAAGAGCATTGTACTAGAAGTCAGGATGATCTGAGTTCAAATGTGACCCCAGACACTTATTAGCTATGTGATCCTCGGCAAATCACTTAGCCTCCCAGGGCCTCACTTTCCTCATCTGTAAAAGGATAATAATAATACCTCTCAAGGTTGTTTGTGTGAGAATTCAATGCTATCATTTGGAGAACACTGCAAATCTTAAAGAATTATACAAATGTATTCTAAATCATTCCTGTCCATGTCTTTTCTTGTAAATTTCCCCCCCCCCCCCCAAATATTTGCCAAACATGAGAGAGGGCTTTTCTCCACTTCTTTTAATATCTAAAGGTTAGAAATGTAGCATATGGGCTGTTCATTTATTGCATCTGATTCTTGCTAAGCATCTCAGTTCCTTTTTTGATCCCACACACCTTCAATAATGTCTTTTGTGCTACTTCTTACTCACTAGCCATCAATGGAAATATAAGGTAGCCTATTATCTGCCATGAAACTTTCCATTGCCCTTTGGGCCTCTTGTAATTTATATTCTTCTGAGATCATGAAATCCCATGATTCACCATATAGCTTCTCTGGGAGAAAACTAGTATGAAGAAGATGAGCTTTTATAGAATCGAGCTGCTTGGCACTACTTTTTTTTTTAAAGCACAATTTCCCAAGCGTGATGTACCTTAATTTGTTCCTCCTGGTCGGTACTAGTCCTAGCTCATTGCCTGTCTTGAGAGCTGAAATACACAAATAGACCCAATTGTTTGGCTCCTATTCTTACTTTTTATTATTAAAAATCCCACTTCCTCACACATGGAAGGTGTGTTTTCCCTCTACTGACAAGTTTTCCCATTTGATTCTGAATCAAACTGGACAAATTCCAGATTTGTTTAGGTATTACAATAATTAAAGGATGTGTAATTGTATTGGCATGACTATTTCCTCCATTGATGAAGCTTGTTTAGCCACCATAATGTAGTATATTGTTTTCAAGAGTTTCTGTAACTAAAAATGTCACTACCCTAGAGTCAAACAGGTGGTGATTCTGTCTGAACTCACCTAGGCTGGTCCTGAGACACCAGACATAGAAGTCATCACCAGGGTCATGCTGAAAGTGTTTCTCAGTTGGAAATATCTGCCAGGTTTTGATTTTACCATCATCTAGGGTCACCTCCTCACCATGATGAAATATCAGAACAGGATTTTAATGGAGGAAGAAAAATAGGTCATAGCACTTTAAGTATGGAAGAATAATATCCACCTAGCAACTCTGTGATATAGGTTGGTATTCTTATATTACTGATGGAAAGGGGCACACACCTAAGCTAGTAAAGATTTTAAACATATGTCCAGGTTTGCTGACTTCAAATCCATCACTGTTAACCATTTTTGTTGTATCCTGAACTTCTTTATCAGTCTGGTGAAGTCAATGGACCCCTTGTCAGAATGCCACTCTTAAATACAAAAATCAAAATATATAATCTCACAATAAAACCAATTATGTTGAAATATAGCAATCAAAATCTTAAACAAAAACCAAATTTACATACCCCAGGTTAAAAACCATTGCATTATAGCATAGATATGCTTTATTATGTGATACTAAAAATAGTTTTTTTTATTTGTTTCTACACTCACTATTACCCACATTTCTGGTGTTAATGCTGAAAAATTCATAAACTGAGTTTAGAAAATGCCACTATAATCAATTATTAAGTAAAAAATATAGCCAATAGGATGACTTTCTTTGTTTATATTATGACAATGATGACTGATTTTTTCACTGAAATGAGCAGTGTTTTTATGTGTGTGTGTGTGTGTGTGTGCGTGTGTATACACACACACAGATATACACACTTAGGTATGCACAAACATATATAATATATGCATATATACATATATATATAAATATCACACACACGAACATAGACATATACCTTTTGTACATATGGGATAGTATATAGGTGTACATATAGATATGTATTATATGGGTATGTATGTGTATACATATAGAGGTATGTGTATCTATGTGTTAACATATACACATACACACATATACACATATACATACATATCTAGTGATGTTACATAGTATTTTTTCCATTTGGATATTATTAATTATACTGAAATATACATCATTTGGTGAAATTTTGCTTTGTTTTGTTTTTGTCTTTTTAAGGTACACTTTAAAAGCACTTTTCAGAAATGTCTGCTTCTGTTTCAATCACCCCATTCCATGAATGGAGCTGGTGTTCCTCGCAGTGGGAGATGCCAGAGTAATGAAGCTACCCAGCAGGGACCCTGTTGGATCATGCAAACTAGGATGGAGAAGAATGGCTTCCTGTTTAGAAAACATCCAGAATCAGAAATATTCCAAACGGCAGTAAAATAGCCCTGTGATTTATCTTTGGGGAATAGCATTTTCTTAAGTGAACTAGCTTTTACCAGATGCTAATTGAGCATAAAATGCTGCAACTTGGTTTGCAAGAGACTCAGGCTGTAAATCTGCTGGGCAGAAGAGATGTTGACCTTTGCATTCTACAGAGCACCTGGCAATGCCGCAATGTGGATGCTAGCTAATTACCAGGGAAGGACATTTTGGAAGAAGCAGAAATTTTAAAAATTATTTCTAAACAGGAAAAAGAAACCTTCTAAGCCTCTATATTTTCTCATTAATAAAGTAGCAGGTTTTTGAGATAGTTCAATGCCTCTTTCACTCTGATCTAAAATACTTCTTTGGTTGGGTTTACCTACCCCACAGTTAAATCATAGATATCCTAGATTACAGGGCTTTGTAACCTGAAGTCCATAAACTTGTTAAAATGTTTTGATAGCAATATTTCAGTATATCTGGTTTCCTTTGCCATCTTATGCATTTTTTTGCCTTCAAAAACATTATTTTGAGAGGTCCCTAGGTTTCACCAGACTGCCAAAAGGTTCCATGTGATCCACAAAAAAGATAAGAACACCTGCACTAGAATAGTAGACCTAAATTTGTTAGCAATCGTCTATTTCAAAACCCTCTTTTTATCAATGAGGGAACCAATTCTTAGGTAGGTTAAGTGACTTGCCCAGGGCTGCATGTCCTTTAGTTGGGATGCTTGGTCTCTTGGTAGAAAGAACACTGGATTTGGAGACAGATGATCTCAGTTTGAATTCCAACTTTTCTACTTATTTCTTATGTGACTTTGGGCAGGTCTCCCCCCACCTTCTCTGGGATTTATTTTCTTTATAAAATGAGAGAATTAACTTAAATCAACTCTCAGTTCTCTTTCAACTTTAAACCCCATGAACCCTCTAACTAGTGAACACTTTAACTGTTTCTGTCTATAGTGATCTGATTCAACTGCAACAAATGTTTAGGGGATTCTATGTACACAGCACTGGGCTAAGTGTGTTGATGGAAATTAGTATGACACAGTTAGTGCCCCCATAGAATTCCACATATAGTAGAAGCACTTAGTAATATATACAAATAGCACAACTCACTAAAATACTGTGAGAGGTAAGACATAGATGATGGATAGATAGATAGATAGATAGATAGATAGATAGATAGATAGATGGATGGATGATGGATAGATAGAAAGATAGATGATGGATAGATAGATAGACAGATACATATGTACATGCATAGCTACATATGTACATACACACATACATAGCTACATATTATTAAGCACTTATGTATCAGTCAATAAGCATTCATTAAAGACCTCCTATTTGCCAGGTACTACGCTAAGTGCTGGAGATACAAATATAAGAAAGCAAGACAATCTTTGCCCTCAAAGGGGCTTATATTCTATGGGGAGAAGACCATGCATAAAAGGAAGAAGGAAAGGGAGAAAGAAAGGAGTTTATAATACATAGCTATTTTTTAAAAAATCACTAAGTTCTGATTCTTTTTATTCTTTGGTTTCCAGTACCTAATATTTGATAATTTGGCTTCTGGTCCAGACCACCAGGGTTATTGACCCCTTACCAGGTTTCTGTATTTAAAGAAGGTAATGGAGAACAAATCTTTCATTGGGTATCAGAGTACCTGGTATTGTCCTATGCTAGATGATGTTTTGACATGTTATATAACCTCTCTGAGACTGAGTTCTTTTTTTTTTAATTTTAAATTGAATAATACCTGCAATACCCTTAGGATTATTCTGAGGAAAATGTTTTGTAAATTGTGCCACAGAAATGTTAACTATAATTTTAACATAAGTGGTCACCTAAGTTCTTCTCTTTCTCCTGGCCCACTTGAACATCTCCCATTAATTCCTTTAATAAAATAAATATTTTAACAGCTGCTACTAAGCACATCACTATTGTATACAAAACAATATAGTTATGGTAATACAAAGAAGAAGACACAGTCCCTGCTCTCAATCAACTCATAATTTAATAGGAGTAATTTTTTTAAATGCACAAAATAGAAAGAGCTAAAAAAAATCCCAGAATTCTACAACTAGAAGCTTTAGAGATCATCTAGCATGTATTTGGGATGAGTAGTTCTTAACCTGAGGTCCTTGCACTTTTTTTTTCCTTTTTGGAGGTGGGAAGGCAGGGCAATTGGGATTAAGTGACTTGCCCAAGGTCACACGGCTAGCAAGTGTTAAGTGTCTGAGCCGCATTTGAACTCAGGACCTCCAGACTCCAGGGCCTGTGCTCTGTTCACTGCTCCACAGTCCTTGCATTTTTAAAAATAAATATTTTGATACCTATTTCAATATATGTGATATCCTTAGCAATCCTATGTATTTTATTCTATGTATTTGAAAACTTTATTCTGAGAAGGGGCCCCTAGGCTTCAACAGGCTTCTGCAGGAGTCCGAGACACAGACACAAAGGTTAAGAATTCCTGATCTAATCCAACTGAAGTAAAACCAGAGGAATAAAGCATTGGTGGAAATCTTTTCTCAGTGTGTGGGCATTGAAGAGGGAGAATGCAAGGCTTCTTCTCTACATGATCATCTAGATATTTCAAGGCATGATCTCAATAATTTAAAGAACTCTGCCAAGTGGTTAGAGGGTCACTGTGGGTAGCTGGAACAAAAACAGAATGAAAAAATAATAACAGTTGATGATAGATAGATAGATAGAGATAGATAGACAGACAGAGATAGATAGATAGATAGATAGATAGATAGATAGATAGATAGATAGATAGATATGGCACTTACTATGTGCCAGTCAGGGGCAGATAGGTGGTACAGTGGATAGATTGGAGTCAGGAAGACCCGAGTTCAAATCAGCTTCAGACATATTGGTTGCATGATCTGAACAAGTCACTTAACCCTGTTTGCCTCAGTTTCCTCATCTGTAAAATGATCTAGAAAAGGAAATGGCAAACTACTCTAGTAGCCCCCAAATGGGTTCAAAAGACAAACAACTGAACAAAATATACCAGGCACTGTGCTAAGTGCTTTACAATTATTATCTCCTTTTATCCTCACACGACCCTTGGAGGTAGGTGCTATTATTATTCCCATTTTACGGCTGAGGAAACTGAGATAAACAAAGGTTAAGGGACTGTACTAGGATCACACAGCTTGTAAGTGTCTGAGGCTGGATTTGAACTCAGGTCTTCCTAAGTCCATGTTAGGCACTTTTTCTACTACTTTACACCACTCCCCTGAGATCCTAGTCATCACAGAAAGCAGTAAAAATGAGTGAAAGACAGCTTACTCAGGATCTGGTGAAAAGAGAATGTAGACTTTGGTAAGTCAACAGAGGCTAATATGAAGTTGGTGAGAGAGATCCACTTTTAAGCTCCATGGAGAGATGTTTCATCTCTACTTCATCTCTAGTCCTTGGATGTATGTAGCTGGAGACCAAAGGAATTAAATCACCAAAGATGACTTCAGAAATGAAGGTACTTGGTACAAGAGGTAAACTTTTGAGGCATGAACACATTCAAGCAAGACACCTGGTGTCTAGGGTCATCTGCTGAAAGCTTAGGAGAATGAATGGATAGAGACTTTAAAAAGATGACAGTTTATAATAGAGAAAGCATTAGGGTCTGCTGCCAGAAGATCTAAGTTCAGATCCTTATTCTGATCCTTACTAGCTATGTGACCTTGGACGAACATTAATCCCCATAGGACTCAGGTGTCCCTTTGTAAATTGAAAGAGTTGTACTCTATTCTCAGTCTCCTAATTCTGACTATGAAGAGAGAAACCTATGACACAAAACTGTGCATTATTTCCCTCTGCTGGAAGCTGAATAAAATTGCATGAAAAGAGGCTTGTGAGGACCTTCAGGGAAGTCTTGTGGGCATGACCTCCAGCTGTGGGAAACTAATGAGAATTGTAAAGAAAATAGCAACAGGAAACAATGACCGGTAATGTCTGTTAAGAGCAAGCAGCTGGAGGCAGGAGCTAAAGGAAAAAGGGCTTTTATACAGTCTGCTAGATGAGCCTAGTAGAGGAACATTGTCATGGATGAGTGATCCCCAGGCACACCTGCTGGAAGCCTTCCCGCTACTTCCCACCACTCACACTACTGAGATGATTGAAACTGTATAGGCCAGCTAAGGATGTGGAGGTGTGAGTTGCTTACCCATGGGTATCGTTCTTTCCTATAGATTTGCTACTTGCCCTTAAACCATAAATAAATCTGCTCAACTTTTGAACTTTGTGATCCCGATTGCCAATAAGGTAGCATTTTGGTTTTGCCCTCTATGTGTGTGGGCAGGATATCAGATACAGAAATTCTAAGATCATTTGGTGGGAGACTGTAAACCATAGAAATGGCTTTTCTCAATGTCTACTAGGCTCTTTGTATCACTAAAGGAGTCTCTGACACAAGGGTAACCTGAGTGGTATAAACATAGAACTATGAATATTCAGGGTCAAAAAGTATGCATTAAATACTTCCTATCTTTCCAGGCAAAATACCAAGCACTAGGGATACAAAGAAAGATAAAAAGATCATCTCTGTACTTAAAAAGTTCACATATAAGCAATTATGCCTGCAAAAGATATATGCAGTGTCCACAGAGGGAAGGTGTTGAAGGAAAGGGTAAAGGAAGGGAGTAAACATTCATATAGCATCTACTATATGCCAGGCCCTGTGTTAAGCACTTTCATAAATATCATCTCACTTGATATACTCTCAGGAATAGGAAAGGCTATCTTCAGGAAGTGAGATTGGGAGCCAACCAGGAAAGGAAAAAGAACACTCCAGGTACGGCAGTAGAATGGAGAGCAGGATGGAGCGCCTTTTGTCAGAAAGAGTAAGAAAGCCTATTGCATGAAAAGAGACTTGAAAAATCTCTGCTGCACCATATAGTCCACTGAGGGTATTAAAGTGTGACAAGATTGTAAAGGTAGGAAGGGACCAGGTCCTGAAGAACTTTAAATTGCGAACAGAAGATTTTACATTTGAGCCTAGAGGTCATAGGGATCCACTGGAGTTTACTGAGTAGAGGAGTGAGCAGGTCAGTGTAGCGGTAACGCTACTTGCAACTGCTGTGGAGGTATAAGACCAACAACACTAACACACAGAAGGGTTGTTAGCCCAGGTTCTTTGATCTGCTTTTCTAAAGGAAAGACAGTTTCAAAAGAGTTAACAATTGTACTTTAATTAAATAATGCAGACAGATAAGTAGAAAGAAGTTAGCATCCAAGAAAGAATCAGATAAACAGGGTTCCAACTGTCTAAATATCTAACTATCTAAATAATAGATATAGAGATGTATAATCACCAGACCAGGGAGCACCAAAATCTGGATTCACAAAGCCAAGGCATCCCTTAACAACATCTACCCAGAGTCTTATCTGGCCAAATGACAAAGAAACATTCTTCACATGAGTGAACTCAAAGCAAAATACTAATCTCGCAGAATATGTATAGTTTTGATTAATTGGCTCAGAGCTAGAAGGCATCACAACCCACTTGACTTGGTGCCTAATTGGCTCAGTACCAAAAGGTGTGAAAGCCTTCCTGCAAGCAAGCTTCCCCATAGCAAGCTTCCACCTAAGCAAGCACCTCTCCCAAGGCAATATAAATCTCCCTGAATAACCTGATGCTCATTATGTGACTCACCATGTGTCACAGTTGTGAGCTGGGCTGATACTCAAAGCAACAAGACATCCATGATTGAAATAGCTGTGTACTTTTAGACCTAGGAATACAGCCCCTGTTCCAAGGAAAAAAGGGAACACATGTGGTCACAAAGGTCTATTAATGGACAAGAAAGTTCTTATATTCCATTACTTGCACATTTAAAAAAATCAATTTGGCAGCTAAGTGAAGAATGGATTGGATTGGGGAGAAATTTTAAGGCAGGGAGACCAACCAACAGGCTATTACAATCATTTAGATATCATATCGATAAAGGTCTGGTACCAAAGTATTGGCTAGCTGAGAGAAAAACAAGTGATATCAACAAGATATACTGTGAAAATAGAAACAAAAGATTTGATATGGGAGAATGGTTGTGAATGAAGAGTCATCCTTGACCTTCAAGATTTCAAACTTGAGTAACTGGAAGTCATGTCTACAATAATGGTAGGGAAAGATTTGAGAAAAATGATAATGAGTTTTATTTTGAACATGTTGAATTTGAGCTATCTACATAATGTCTAATTCCAGATGTCCAAGAGGCAGTGTATGATGAGAAACTGAAGCTCAGGAAAGAGGCTAAAGCTGCGCATGTAAATTTGGGAATCATCCACATGAAGAAGATGAATCCATGGGACCTGATAAAATTGGCAAGCAAGAAAATGTAGAATCAAAGAAGGCTCAAGACAGAAGAGTAATACCCACACTTAATGGGTATGATCTGGATAAAGATTCGACACCACCTCAACTTTGGCATAAATTCAAAGTCACAACATAGGGTGGAAAAATAAGCCAATGGCAAAGAAAGAATTTGACCATAAAAAGGGGACAGGGAAGACCAAGACAAAACGCAGAAGAAGATAATGATATTAAAATAGCTACAAGCAAAGTCTTAAGGGGGAAAATGTGAATTGGATACAAATCCAATTAGAATTCCTAGAAGAAATTTAAAAAAAAACTTTCAAAATTATATGAGTGGTAAAGGAAAAATTGGATAAAGAAATGAGAGTTACGGAAGAAAGGTTTTTGGGGGGAAACACCCTGGTAAAAGTGGCAGAAAAAAAGTAGTGAAGAGAATGACACTTTGAAAAACAGAATTGACCAAGTGGAAAAACGGCACAAAACTTCACCGATGAAAATAACTCCTTGAAAAGTAGAATTAGCCAAATGAAAATGAGGTTAAAAAAAGATCAATGAAGAAAATAATTCCTTAAAAACGAGAATTGGGCAAGTAAAAGCTAATAATTTCAAGAGACATCAAGAAACAACAAAATAAAAACAAAAGAAGGGAAAAAAAGAAAAAAGGTGAAATCTCTCCTTGAAAAAAACAAGTGACCTGTGAAAAAGATTAAGGAGAGATAATTTAAGAATCACTGGTGATCATGGGTGCTATAAATATTGCATTGACACTACATTTGGTGATGAGAATGGGATTGAGAAATATCACACCTCTAATTGGTGACAGATGGGATTTAGAAGAAGAAATGGCTATCCCAGGATGGGAGAATTTGCCTTATGGCTCCCTAGCAAGGGAGTGGTCTAAAAGTATAGGGTTCTGTGAAAGCTAGGAACAGAGACTATGGCAGGGAGAACCTAGAGATTTAGAAACATGTATGCAAAGAATACCAATAAAACCTAGGAGAGAGCTGGAGGCAGTGAGTAGATGAGGCTGCGTTTTGCTCACAGGCTACTGTATTGTGTGTAAAAGCAGAGACAAGCTGTTACTAGAGTTGGCTAAGTGCCAACATTTGCATCCTTCTTTAGAAGAGCAACCTGGGGAATGTCAGGTGGAAGGAGAGTGCTGGAGAGTCTCTGGAAGTAGAGAGGGCTATTATAAATCTGGCTCAGAAAAAAGAAGAAAAAATACCAGGAGGAAAGTTCATATAGCTTTGGTAGTGTCTGAGCCTAGTTGCTATAACAACTCCCAAGAGAGTGCATTGGGAGCAAGTGATACAATACAGAATGATACATTGTTTCATGGTGAAGCTTTTACAATGGCAGAAGTTCACCCCATATTGAGAAGAAGGCCCGAGAGTCAGGGAGGGCAACCAGTGTTTAAGGACATACTTGAGGACTTCATTCAACAGGAGATTACTGATATTTTGAGCAGATTCACTCAAAGGATGGGGGAATTCTTAGTGCTTTGGATGGTAAGAATCATTGAGGAAGGAGCTGCTGGGGTAGTGATAGATAAATAGGCCTGCTTGAAATTTATAAGTATTTGCCAGAATCCTTTTGTCCAGCAAGCTTTTAGAGACTTTTATTTAGCAAGAGGTAACAATATGACCAATCTGTTAGCTTTGGCTGATGATGGAGGCAATAGAATGTATCCTGCTGATTCTATATGGCCTAGTGGAGACAGAACCTGGTATTTACTTAGAGACTGCATGAGAAAGTTGAAAGACAAAGTAATGAAAACTTCTATCAAGATTGGAAAGGCAGATGTGTATCATGATATTCCCTTAGCAGTTCCTCATAGAACTATCATGGTGAAGACAGCTCCTCCTGCTTATAAGCCCCTACTTCTGACTACTAATTGGTGAAATAGGGCACCTCTTTCAGAAGTGCTGGATAAGATTTCACAGTTAAGTGACTTAGGAGAATGGGAAAATGATAAATTTTCTCAAGATAGAAGAGTAAATAGCCAGTGGATTCAAAGTCAGAATAGATTGCCAAGAAAAGAACTGTTTACTGCTCTTTTGAGAGAAGGGGTTGATTTTAGGAAAATTGATGGTATTCCAAATAATGTACCAAGAAAATAGTCTTGATGTTAGACAGAAAAGAAAAGTGAGAACTGCTCCTATAGATGCTCCTGAACGATTGTATCCAAGTTTGTCACACTTTCAGGGGGATTCAGATTAAAGAAAGGTCTGGGATAGGTGGAAGTGGTCAATGTGCATCAAGTTATTGGAATAGAGCAAGGAGGACAGTGTCATATATTTTTCTGTGAATGAGATTATGATAGTGAGCCCATGGACTCCAGAAGCACAGCTAACCCTATATTTGTCTCTTTTTGGCATTTTGTCTGTTAAACTTGTTTGTGAAATTTGTTGTCTGCAGGTTTGTTACCCTCCACCTGCAGATGCCTGATTGCTTAAGCCAGATGTCACCCCCTGTCCATTACTCTGATGTGCCACTTCTGGACCTGGCATTGACCAAGTTCCAGATGACAGCTACTGAACTGACCTTCTAAATGGGGTCTCCTGGACCTGGCGTTGAACAAGTTCCTGATGACAGCTAAAGAACTGAACTCTCTGATGGGACCTCTTGGGGCAGGGACAGCTCTACATCCAATTTCAGCTTGAAGTAGCTTTGGAGAAGAGACCTTTGCCTCCTACCCCAAGATTTTGAGCCCCATTCATTTGAAGGGGGAAAGATGGGGTGCTTGTGGCCCTGCCCTAAGCTATTGTTTTATGTGCAAAGTTTTTTTTCTGTTATCCCTGTTATATTGTTGCAAAGTTCTGTTGACACCAATTTTTCCACCAGTTATCCCTAAACTTTCATCTGTTGTTAAGGTATCTTTGCTATGTAAGGGACATGGAAGATCTTGGGGCCGAATGTAATGGAAATGGGAATTTGAAGATCTCCTCTGCCCCTTAATAGACCTAGGGAGGAGTTTGAAGATCTCCCCTGCTTGAAAGTGAACTCTGCCCCTTAATAGACTGAATGTAATCACATGGAGCCTGTGATGGAGGGAATTTTCTGAAGGGTGAATCAGGGCTCATGGGAAGCTTCCCTGCTGTGAAGATAAACTCTATCCCCTTATAGGCTAAATATAGTCACATGGACCCTGTGGTGGGAGGAGTTTTCAGAAGGAAAGCAGAACCCACAGGAAACTGGAAGTCAGAGTGTACCAGATGGGTGGGGGAGAGAGAACACTCAGGCAAGGAGTCAGATAAACTTGTGAGTAGATATTGATCTTGTATTGTTTTGTGGGAAGGCTGAAGGATGCTATAGCTCTCAGTGTTATTTTGACTTCTGAATATCTTTGGTATGATGATGGAACTGGCTTACTCATTTGGGGATTCAGTTTTCTGGTGTCTAAATAAATCCTTCAGTTCTATCTTCTCTCTGGAGAATCTGGCATATTTTGCAATAGAACATAATGCAATAGTTATAGTCATGGTCTTTATCATGATTGTGGGCACTGTAAATATTGCATTGGTGCTACAACACCTCCAGAGAGAGAGAGAAATGATAAACTCTGAGTACAAATTGAATCATTTAAAAAATTTTTCCCTTAGCTTTGTGTATGTGGTTTTTTTTGCAACATTGCATGATGTCACATATACAATTAATATAATATTGCTCGCCTTCTTAAAAGGTGTCAGAAGAGTGGGAGGGAAAGACAGAATTTTGAAACTCAAAATTTTTAAAAAATTAATGGTAAAAAATTTGATGTAATTGGGAAATATGTAATAAAAAAAAAAAAACATTTTTTAAAATAGTGCTCCTGAATAACGAATGAACTAATGTTACTGAGAACACTAAAACTTGACTTATGACTCTTTTGTGCCCTGAGAACATGTGTCTTTGATTAAGACCTCTGAGCAATATTCAAAAAGTTTCTTGTTTTCTCTTAACTACCCAAACACAATAAGACTAAAAAGAACCCTGGTGCAGTCACTAGAGGACTGACTGACTTTGGCATCAAGAAAACCTGGCTTCAAGTCCTGTCTCTGACAAATACTGATGGTGTGACTCAGGGCATGTCATTTAACCTATTAGCGTCCCTCTGGCTATATTAGTTATAGAACATGAGATCATAGTACTGTACAGATCTGTCGCATACCTGTTTATCTAGCTTCTAGATACACTTGCATGTCATGACATCATATCCCTGATATCTTGGTCATCTTTGAGAACAAAGGACAAACAGCAACCTCTGTGAGTAGAAAACTTTTAGTTGAGCAACTGTAAAGAGAAGCACGAGCAGCTCTCCAGGGGATGGCTGCTGTGAATAGCTTTCAAGATCCTGATTTCATAGTATAATGAACACTCTATTCAATAACAAATCAGAGCAAAACATTCACAGAAAATCAAGGTACAACACAGTGTTACAACTTATCACAGATAATCAAAATGCAGCATTCACAATGATCTATCACTAAAATGGCCACATAGTTTTCACCACAGTGGTCACATAGTTTTGAACAAAGTATAATCATTCAGTCAATCAATCACTTAGTAACTCAATCATTCAATCAACTTAATCATTCAATCATCCTTAAGGAGCCTTTCCTCCTTAAGGGTCACAAAATACAAAAGTCAACGTTTTCCACTCATGGAGCACACTAAGTTACTCAGCACTGTCTTAAGGGGTGGTATAAAATACACAGGCCATCCACCTCTCAGTCACAAATAAGTTACAATTTCAAGGTCATAAGTAAGTTACAAGTTCAATCAGTCATTACTCAGTATCCACAGAGAGATCTCTTAATCTTGACTGGAGGTAGGCTCTCAGATTCCCTGGATCCCCTTCTATGGTCCCAGCTTTGGATTCACCAAACTGTTACCTGGGTTCAAATACAGACAGCTCCCATGTCCTTGTCCAGCTCTCCATGCAGTCCCTGTTCCACACTGAAGCTCATAGTGTCCAGACCACCTTAAATCCTTCAAAGTCTCTGTTCCTGGGAAGTCAAGGCTTAACAAAGCCACAAACAGACAAAATACTGGCACCACAGTCATGCTTCCTCAGTCTTCTGCAGCTCTGGCTGGTCCTTAGAAATCCTCAGAAGGTTGGCTAGCCCTTGGACTCAGCAGCTCCTCAGCAGCTCCAGCTGGCCCTGCAGAAGTTTCAGCTGGTTCCCAGAATCAAAATCACTTCATCCAGGTTCTCAATATCAAATCATTCACACCCATACCCACACCCACACCCACACCCACCCACACCCACACACCCACACCCACCCACACCCACACACACACCCACCCACACACACACACACACACACACACACACACACACACACACACACACACACACTGGGCATTAACTCCTTCCTGTTTCAGCCATTTCCTGTTTCAACCCCTTCCTGTTACATCACCAACAGGGGTTAATACCTTCTGTTTCTTTAACAGAGTCTTGATTAATTACTAAGTGGTGAGTACCTGTTAGCTTTGCCAATACAAAAGGATTGAATTATATTACTATTATAGCAACACAGCTTCTTTCTTCCTTCCTTCTTTCCTTCCTTCCTTCCTTCCTTCCTTCCTTCTTTCCTTCCTTCCTTCTTTCTTTCTTTCTTTCTTTCTTTCTTTCTTTCTTTCTTTCTTTCTTTCTTTCTCTTTTTCTTCTCTTTCTTTCTTCTCTCTCCACATAAGTTATCACACCCTTACCTGTCCCTGAAGATGCTGAACCGAAAAAGAATGCAAATTTTAATCTCTGAAACTTTGTTGTTGTTGTTTTGTTTTGTTTTTTTCTCTTGAAGCCTGGCCTTAACCCCAAATCACTCTGGCCCCATATCAAGCCCTACTTGGTCACTGTTTGCAACCTGATTGGCTCAGAATGGATATAAATAGCAGTTGCTTCTGTTTTGGCCAGAAATCCTCAGATTCTTCACTTCCCAGATCTATTTTTTTTAAAGAGGCCATTCTTTGCTTCATTTTTTAATACCTTAGTCACTGAATGGGTGTTGCCTCAGTCAAACTGAGACCTGTTAAAGATCTTACCTTGAAAAGGTCATGGTTTCTTGCTATATCTAGGGCCATCTCCATATCTGGCCACTGGATCCAGATGACTCTAGAGGTGAAAGTAAGGCTATTAACTTTGCACAGCCTTCCCTAACATAAATCCAGTTCACCTGCATGTCATGGCATCACACAATTACTTTAGGAGGAAGAGATTGAATTTAGGTCTTCCTAATTCCAGGTCTAGTGTACTGTTGCCCAGAACACGTATAAAAAGTACACACTGGATGTCAGTTTCCCCATGTGTAAAATGACAGTATCTCATTAATAGTATTAGTAGTAGTAGTAGTAGTACTACATTAATAGTATCTCATATATCACATAACTGTTGTAAGAATAAAATGAGACAGTATATTTTAAAGCACTTTGCAAACCTTACTGTAAGCTAAGTGAATTGTTATTTTTAGTATCATTATTATTCATCATTTACACTTAGATAGATTGGATAGTGAAACAACACTATCTGCCACTGACATGTTCTTTGTGGATGAATGAGGTGTAATGGTAGTAACAATACAAAATATAACTCTCCTTGATTATGAAGAATGCAGCTTGGACAGACACATGTAGACCAAATGACCTCTGCTGTAGCCACTGCCATCACGTCCTCTTTGTTAGTCACACTACATCAACAGAAACATTTCTATTTCATTTGAGTGAGAGAGGTAATTTCATTGCTATGCTTGCTCAGTCTTCCCCAGAGCAGGGATCTTTATAATATTTGTGCCCAGTCTTTAAAGAATCATTCCTCTTTTCTTTTTCTTTCTTTCTTCTTTCTTTTAATGTAAAATTTCAACCTTGGCCTTTGACATAAAAGTTCAGTGTTTCACCCATCTGGCACATAGTCTTCAATTGGAGACAGTCTGTGTGTTCTCTATTTAAGAATGCCTTAGTCTTATTCAGATGCTGCTATATTTATAATTATTTTTTGTTTGACATGGTGCAAATGCAGCTAACTTCAAATGAGAGCCAGTAAACCAGTAAATTGTTTTGCTCCTTGGCTGTTCAAAGCATGCTAAGAATGTTAGAACACATCACCAGCAAAACTAACCAGAAGCATCAGCTGCAGAATTTAGAACAAGACTTTTTTTTTTAAAGACATTAGATAGAAACACCTCCTTTTTCCTCTTAGAAGATGAGTTCATCCTATCTAATATGCATTAGAAACAATCTTCTCATTTAATGAAAGGTTTTCAAGGCACGAATAAAGGGCCAGGCTGGTTGTCTACAGGAGCAATTAACAGAAGCACACAAAGTCTATTTCCATGGCCTATTTTCTCAGGCCAGTATTCAGTGTAATTATCCACATTAGAGGAATTTTCTGAGTTAGAAGAGAGGGTCGTAAGTCAAAGGGAGCTGAAGTTCACCCTAGAGAATTTAACTAACTGTTTGGTTTTAATAATTCTCCATCAAACACTCTCCACAATATCAAAAGGAATCATTTCTGTGTTAGCCTCCGAGAGCCTTCAGTTTTTGTGATTTCCTGGACACAAGGCAAAAATGTGGGTATTATTTCCCACTCAGCTGCTCCTGCATTTTTAGACTATCTGAAGTGATAATGCTAATTAAATTCTTGATAAAGGATGAGTCACTTTGCCCAAATCATGAGCATTCCTATGAATAACAAATGCTATGGATCTCAAAATAAAATTCCGTGGTTAAGGCCTGGGCCTGAAATAGAAGCATAACCTGAGATACAGATATTTACAAACCCAAAGATGTGTATAAAAAAATACATGCTATTTGAATGGAAAGATGCCACCTTGGCCATTGACACGTGATCTCATATAGGAGCAGCACATGGGAGCACATCAAGAAAATTTTAAATTCCATGGGATTTTAGTTGAGATTCATATATATATATATATACGCATATATGTGTGTGT
This sequence comes from Pseudochirops cupreus, assembly GCA_028627135.1. Taxonomy (NCBI): domain Eukaryota; kingdom Metazoa; phylum Chordata; class Mammalia; order Diprotodontia; family Pseudocheiridae; genus Pseudochirops; species Pseudochirops cupreus. The sequence goes on from CM053583.1 coordinate 301,401,795, forward strand.
GTGCGCGTGCATGTGTATATAAATCAGTCAATCAATAAACATTTATTAAGTACCTACTATGTGCCAGGCACTATGATAGGCACTGGTAGATGGTATAAAGTATATATGTATGCATAAACATGTGCATATGTATAAATACTTGCATATGCAAATTGCATGCCATATATAAATATACGTATACACATCCACACATGTACATTACACACATACACACATTCAATAGAATGTTGAACTATTAAATGAGAAGGCATATGTCTATGAGATTTTCCCAGAGATGCACCATTCCCTCCTAGAACACTGGAACTCTGGCTTAGCTTTGATGCGCACTGAAACCACCTTTATTATGCTGGTAAAAGAGACCAATCTTTTTCTTAGATTAGATTCTTAGATCCAGATGGACTTTTTTTTTCTAGATACTTTAGAACTGCAATAAAATGCCTAAGACAGCAAGAGTGAGAAAAAGAGATTTTTCATTGTTCCTATTATATTTATAATGGAATGAAATAAACTTGTGGCCAATTTCACCAGGACTCATTTGGTATTTACATAAGAGATGTCATGAAACATGTCTGCAACCAATGTACTAAGTTGGAGCTAAACTCAACTGCTTTGAAGACCTTTAATAGTACTGTGACAATCTTACTCCCAGAGTGACTGCACCGATTTTTTTTTTAATGAAGAAAGGACTTTTACTCCCCCTAGCTATAATATATTTCAAGCATCAACGACTTTCACCACAAGAGAACTGACTGTGGGGCTGAGAGACGGTTGCTCAAATCCTTTTTTTTTTCTTTCCTTTTAACACTATGCCAGAAGGTACCCTTTTCTCATGTGAGGTGAAGGATGAATGAGTAGAGATGAGGGCAAGGAAGATGGTAATGGAGATCAGTGCAGGGCTTAAATGACTGTACTTAACATAGCCAACAAGGCCTGTTCATTTAAGGACATCGAAGATAATGAGAGGCTTTTCCTGACACGTGAATTAATCTACTGTTTATTCCATTATCAATAGTAATTTATGGCGAATGATAATATAGCTAAGCCACACACTATGAAATGACTAACCTATCCCCCAGAGGATTTGTGCTTTTCAGAGCAGTGAGGCTATGGCTGTCATTCTGGCCTTCTTGGAGTAGATGGGAAGGGATGCCACATGAAGAGTGCCAGGCTGGGCACTGGTGACATGATGAGTGAAGGGAATCAGGACTTCAAATTAGAGTTGGCTCAACTCACCCTGGCTCATAGTTAATGTACATCATGGAGGAAGAAGACTGGGAGCATGGGTTTCACCTCTGTAATGGGAAACAAAAGGGAAGAGGAGGAAGGAGATAAGCGTTTGCATATCACACACTGTGTCCTAGGCACTGTGTTAACCACTTTTAAAAATAACTGATCTGATCCTCATAATGATCCTGTGAGTACATGCTATTCTTATTTCCAATTTGCAGTTGAGGAAACTGAGGCAAACAGTTGTGCCACCCTGAGGTCAACAAGAATCCAATATTTATGAGCATGAGGGTATTATTTCTGGTTTGCCTATCACATGAAAAAAAAAAGATTTTCATTTGACTGCTCAACAAGACCTAAGAATGCCTACAACAAAGTGCTAGCTGGATTTTCAGCCTTCTTTTCTCCATAGCTATGATTGAGGGAAGAGAAGATATGCTGTAAATCTCTGGGTGGGCAGAGAAGACCTAGGCATTGATCAACCCACATGCAGTTCTGAATATAGACCTCTGTTCTTTGCACTTATTCTTTTCTGCTCTCTGGTGAAGAATTATCAGAGTAGGTTGGGACCTCGTGAACTTTGAAAGGGCAAGAGAAAAAATTTCCGTAAGTCTAGGAGCTAGGGTTCATGGCAGATTTTGTGGATAGCCAAGCTTAGTGAGGAGTAAAATCCTGAGTGGCCTCCTTGACCCAGCATAGAATTAAATTAACACAGGTAAGAGGAATCTATACCAACTCATTTATTGTCTATGCCATGCTGCATTTGGAAATGAACTTGGTGGGGGTAAATAGTATATGATGCTCACTCTTCTAGGAGCTGAGAATTTATAGGGGAGAATATATCCTTGGAGAGGGGAGGAAATGTATGTACTTCTGGACAATATCTTCTCAGTAAATAACCCTTTATAAAAGCTAATTGATGTTCATTGGTTCAGTAATACTGGGGTGCTAATCACTGAAGGTATCAATGATATAAAGAAGATGCTAATTGTCACTGCCAGTTGCTATTTGGGAGAATGAAACAGAGTTGGAGCTCAACCTGATTAGAAAAGAATCTTCACCCTTTCTGCTCCTGGAGCCTTGAGGGGGAAATATCACTCTAATGTTCTTCTAACTTTTTTTCAGGTTTACCCGAAAACATTGCTTTTACAAATGTACTCAAAAATTGGGATCCTAACAAACTCTAGTAATTGGGTCCATGCCTATGCATTGATCTTAAAAACAAAGAAACACAGAATCAATCAAAGAATCTCAAATTTATAATAGTCACTCTTAGAGCATGAGTCAGTTGTACTCTCTATGCACATAGTTAAAAGAGATTTCTAAGCACATCTACTTCAATGCATACTAGAACAGGAATCCCCAGTAGGGACAACTGATGGCATTGCCTCTTCTTAGAGACTTGGCTGTCAGTAGCACCTTCCCAGTTGCTTTCTGTCTATATAACAATAAAGTTTCAAGAAATTAAAAAATTTATAGCTCCTCATGAGAAGGTCTAGGACCCCTGGTCTGCTTCACGTCTTCTGCTTCCTTTTTAAGGTTCCCTGGAATCTAATTCCATTGTACTTATCATCTAAATTTCTTGCCCATTGATTTGTAACATAAACACTCTTCTTTTTTTATTTAGGTTGGTATCCTCACTCTTCTATACAAACTCATTTTCATTCCTACCTATACTTTGTATATGACTCATAATTTTGTTCATGTTAGCTCTTCTTTCTCATTCCCCTCTACCTCCAGAATACTCACTCTTCTCTTTCTGAGGCCCAGAGCTTATAAGTGATTTGTCTACAATAGAAGAGCTAGTCAGTGTCTGCACCAGAATTCAATCTCAGATCTGACTCCAGCTCTACTGTGCCACTTTAGAAACAAAGATGAAAAGGCCAGAACTTAGTAGGAACTTTAAAATTAAAACATAAGAATTACAAGAATTCTAGAAAAGTAATTTTATTTAAATAATCAGAAGGCTCTAGAATCTAATCTAGATGATAATGTCATGTTCACCTTCTAAAGAGGAAAAGAAACAAATGTTGCCTTGGAATTTTAATGTCTTCAAAGGTACAGAGGGAGACAATAAGAGCAAGAAAGGATTTGAAAATGGATTTTTTGATCTGAGGGTTCTAAGACAGTAAAGAGTGAGGAGGATGAATGGAATGCATTTGTGTAGAAAAGAGGAAGGTGATAGGTGAAACTCATTCTTTCTCATAATTGGGGTATGTGAGAATAAGAGTATTCAAACATGGAAGAAGGGATGAGGTGAGTAGCAAATCAGACTCAAGATGGAGAAACAAGCAGGGATGAGGAGTGGGGTTATGAAGGAGAATAATGTGGAGAAGGGAAGAAGCGTGAGCACAAGAAACTTCTTTATCCTGAAAAGGAGATGAAAGGGGATGTGGGGAGAAGAGAATTAGATATAAGGGGTGCCTATCAATTGAGGAAGGGCTGAACAAATTGTGTTCCATAATGGAATATTATTAATGTGCATGAAAGAAATGAGGGGAAAAGATAATTTCAGAAAATTCTGGGTAGCGTAAGCTGAGATATAGAGAAATGAAAATAACTGGAACGATTTATAAAAGGATAATAAACCTCATAAAGGAAAACAACTTTGAAAGACTTAACTCTCATAAAAGCAATGATGAATTGTTTCTCTAAGGGGCCTATATTACCCAACACCCTAAGAGAGATGATGACTTAAAATCTAAAAAATGGCTTATAATTTTGGACATTGCTACTATATGTATTCAATTTTCTTGACTATGTGTGAAAAAAGAAGATCTTCTCACCTCAGTTTTTAATTAGGAGGGAAGTTGGAGGGGGAGAAGTGTGGTTAGCAATAGTGATAACCAAAGAAGGTGGTCCACTAAAAAAAAATTTGTTTCCAAATACAGAGGGAAAAAAAAAAGAAAGAAATTCTGAAGAAAACACTCAGGCAGAATGATTTTTGTCAGTACTATGTGGAAATACATGTGTATGTATATGCATATATATTATATATATAATACGTACATAAATAAATGTACATGTATATATTTTTAAAGCAAGTGATATAAAATTGGGATTCATGGTTTCATATATATTTCTTTTTTTTGTTCTGCTATATACATGAAAATGTTCCCTTTTTTGCAGTTAAAGGTTAGACTATAAAAACCAAAAATTAAAGTTAGAAACCACTTTCCTTATATACCAGTTGTATAAGGCAGATAATGAAAATGTTAACATTTCCATTTTATAGTTGAGAATATTGAACCTCAAAATGATTTAACAATTGATCTTGAGGCACAGGAGGATGGGAAAGCCTTTAAACCCAAAGACTCATCAAATCAAAGAATCATCTAATAAGATCAGATCAGGTCACTGGTCTCTACTACTGATGAATGGCTAATACATCATAGAAACAAGATTATCCTGAAAGCTAGTTATTGGAAAACTTTAGAAAAACAGTTATTTATTTTGGTTGCGTCATTAGCTAGCTATGTGCCTTGAGCATATCACCTAGCTTCTAGGGACTTTGTTTCTTGTGTAAAATTGTTGTGGGAGGGGAGATGATTGGACTGGAGGACCTCTAACATTCCATACAGCTCAAATATTATATGATTCTATGTCTCTAGACATTTCCAGAAACTTATTTTCAAAGGGAACAGCAGTGATTTATTCTCAGCATTATGGCATCTTGATAATTCTACTGCCTTGCATCATTCACTTCTCTTAGAAATCACTTAAAAATGTGATTGGATGATCTCAACTTTTCCAACCAAAGAAACCACATTGACCTCTTTCCCATTCTAAGTACTGAAGCTCTGTGAATACAGAGAAATGACTCATAGTTGTTATTAATGTCATAGGAAAGCAAATATTGAATTCCATTTAGAATTATCACTTAAAATTTGTTTCTCACATGTGTGAATAGGAGATTTTTATGTCTTGGCACAAATAACTCAAAACCATTTTTGTTGTTTTAGTTTATTTGGTGGCTTAGAAGAATCAAACTCCAGAATAGGAAATTATTTTTTTAATCCTTTCTTTTAACCAAATAACAGTTTCCACATGGCTTTTATCAAAAAAAGGAAAAACTTCTGACATTCCTGTTATATTCATGTTTGTTAGTGACTGATCTCTTTCTTTTGATGTCTTCAGGTTATGGATTTTATTTCAGTTCCTTCATTCTGAGGAGAATGTTTACCAAGCTTGTGTAAAGTTTTTCCTTTAAAAGATCAAGAGAGTTCCCCAAAGAAGCAAAAACAATAGAATGATGAGTTTCATAATTAGAGGCACCAGAGAACCAGATGTGATCAGTGACTGAAAAGAGCTTATGGCTACTATACAGGGCACCCATCCAATCCAATAGACCTTTAGGAGCAAGGAACAGGTATATCTTTATTTGCGTATTTTGTGAAACAGGAACACAAAAATATCTTAATATACATGGGAAATGTTATGAGTGCAAAGGAAAAGACCAGAATAAGTGTCATGAGAAGGTTGAAAAAGGAGAAATTGACCTCACCTAAGAGAACACCTAAGTTGGGCTTAAAGGAAGCACAGAATTTCAACAGGTAGAGTTGAGGGAAACTTATTCCAGGCAGGGGGAAAGAAATGGTCAACTCAGGGAAAGACGTATAGTCTTTGTTAGAATGTACAGCCATAGAACAAGAGCTTTAGAGGTAGAAGGGACTTCATAAGCCATCTATTCCAACTGTTTTTTACAATAGATGAGGAAACATGAATATAGAGGCTGTGTGACCTCAGATCTTCCTGACTCCAAATCTAACCCTTTATCCACTACGACATATACATGAAGGAGTATAATATTAAGATAATCCTTCAGCAGATTGTACAGGGCTTTGAATGAGTCAAGAGAAAAAAAAAGCTACTGATATTTTAGAATTATTTTGCAATCAGAGCAGTATGTTAGGAAGATAACTGGTACAGCAATGAGAAGAATGGCCTAGAGAAAATTTAGTCTGGAGTAGGAAACTCACTTTCGGTTCAACTAACCATTGGCACTGCTATCTACTGACCTGATGTCCTTCACCAAAATGGACCCAAATCTGAAAATGTCCATGCTGACCCTGGAAACAATGCCATCTATCCCTCTGAAAGGCTACACTGTAGAAGTGCCAACTTCTCCATGGTTTTTAGAATGTAGGTGGCCTTCAGTTTCCAAAAATGACCTTGCCCTATATTACTGCACCAGTCCTATTAGTCTGAGATATGTGATCAATGTGGATTTGTCCAATCAGAAAAACACTGAGCCCCTCTACATTGGGAAACCCTGCCTCTTCTCTGTTCTGCTCTTTTATACAGTCCTAGTCACATGACATAATGGAGTAAGCTTTCATGGGAATCAATGGGCATCTTAGATACTGTGTACAGGATTTTACACTTTTTACATAAAATATACCTAATAACACTAGTAAAATTAGCATTTTTATAATGCTTTAAGGCTTGCAAATTGTTTTATAAATATATCATTTTATTGTCACAACAACTTTGAGATGTAGGTGCTCATTTCACAAATGAGGAAGCTGAGGCAGATAGTGGCTAAATGATTTGCCCAAGGTCAAATGGATAGTAAGTTTCTGAGTCTGGATTTAAACTCAGGTCTTCCTGACTCCAGGTCCAACATTCTATCGACTACACCATATAGCTGTCTCAAAGGAATATCTAGGGAATGAATAATATGTAACAGAACAACAAAATGTGTTAATTATACACTCTCATAGCTTCTTCTAGACTCAGGCCATCTCTAAAGAGTATATAAATGCATGATCCAAACCCAGGGGTTTAAGGAAAGTTATAGCTCAGTTTGTTAACTCCACCTTCCCTAGTCAGTCTCCTTTATGAGACAACAGTGTAGGAAATATAATAAAGTTTCACTGATATTTGACTCATGATATCCAGTTGGTGTAATCATTGGCCAAAAACTTCAGGATCTCTGCATCCAGGTCTCTCCTTCTCCTTTTTCATGGGCCATGGATTCAGGACAGCACTGGTACAGACCGAGGCCCCTATAACTAATGCTTTGCCTTTCAGGATCCAGTCATTGGCTGGGATCTCCAACTGTTTCTTGCCACAACTATTTCATCACTCCTAGAGCAGCGTGATTGGACAAAGCAAGATATAGCAAGGATAGCCAGCAGATATACCTTGGGATCTCTGATTTTGAGACCTTCAGCTCCCATTTTTGGTAGTCTTCACATATGTTTCAGCCCTCTCTTTCTCCCTTCATTCCTTCTCACTCTTTTGGTTTTATGGACAGGGCATACCTGAGGTGCAGAGCTATTATCTGATGGGGCATAGATATTTACTCTCTCTTACACAAAAGTCCAGGAGATTGCTATTGAGGGCCTAAACTAGGGTGCCTAAGATGGGAATCAAAAATAAAGAACTGATTTGAATGGTATTAAAGAATACAGTGTCTGGGTCTTGGCAATTGATTAGATATGAGAAAGGATCAAAGATGGCTTCAAAGGCTAAAGCCTGGATGGCTAGGAAAATAGCAAATTAAATAAAGAATGTAGGAGGGGGTAAGATTTGGGAGAGGGATAGATTAAGGGTTAATTTTTAAACATGCTTATATCAAGGTCGTGGCAGGACTGGTAGTTGGGGAAAGGCAACAAGCAATTGGAAATGTAGGCCTGTCCCTTTGGGGAGAGGTTGGAGTTGGAAGCTATCTGCACAGAGGTGGTTATTGAAACCATGAATGTGAATGATGTCCCTAAAGGAAAGAGACTATAGAAAGCAGAGAAGAGGTACAAGGTTAGAGCCTTGGTGGACAACCAAAAGGATGAAGAGCCAGCAAAAATAACAAAAAAGTGAGCAATCAGAGGTAGGCGAGCCATGTTGAAGAAGCCAAGGAGATGGTCTCAAGAAGGAGAGGGTGGGTAACATTGCCTAATGTGGCAGAGATCAAGGGGGATGAAAACAGAAAGAAATGAAAGGATATTAGATTTAGCTATTGTTAGTTTATTATTGACCTCAAAGAAAGTCATTTCAGTAGAGTCTAGAAGACAGAATCTGGACAACAAAAATTTAAGGAATGAGTTGATGGCCATAAAATGGGGACTGCAAATGAACACTTTGCTGTTGAATGCGTACAATATACAGGGTAATATGTAGGATAATTTCTCTTATTGATGAGGAAATTAAGCTTATTTTTACATCCCATATCACCTAACGAAAATCAGGAAGGAATATGACCTTACGGAAATATCTGGGTTGGGGTTGAGGGGTGTGTGGAGATTGGGTCACCTTGGGTCTAGTTCTAGCTAGCTTTGCAATTATATAATTAAATGGCTATGTAATCACCATTTCATTGCTTATTTTAATTTTAATTTCACTGTTTATTTCTCCATCTCTAAAATAATTCTAGTTTTATCTAAATCACAGAAACTATATGTAAATACACCTTGAAATGTTAAAACATTATTCAATACTGGCTGTTTGCATTGATTTAGATATTCTAAATATACTGAATTATCAAGGTACAGTTGAAAGAGACCCAGATTTCAAATCAGAGATCTTGGGTTCAAATCCTGCCTCTGTTATTTATGACCTGGGTGGCCTGGGACGAATCACTTAACTTCCTTGGAACTTAATTTCTAAACTGTAAGTTAAAGGAGATGAAGTAGATGGTGTATAAGGTCCCTTTCACTTTAGGACAGGCATGTAGGAATATAGAGAAGGACCGAGTTGCATAGATTAAGGCAAAGAAAATGGGGTTATGGGAAGAATTTTGTTGTAGTATCAAAATAAAATAATAATATCTGCTTACAAATATTTCCATTTAGAGCATATTTGCAAAGATAGGAGAAATTATAATGAATTATAGGAAAATTATTTATAATTTCTCACATCACTTGATATGCCTTGTCCTTCTAGAATTAATCTCTGATCCTGTGAATAATATATAAAAATCATGTGTGGCGCTGACAGCAACATTTAATTGTACCACAGGCATTTATGTTTCTTACTCTGGCTCACTAGTGTTCCAACCTGTAGACTTTCTGTAGTAGTACTAGTAGCAGAAAGAGGAGGAGGAGGAGGAAGAAGAGGAAGGAGGAGGAGTAATAATTGTAGTAATTGATTTTCCATCCATGATAATCTTTTGTATTTCATTTTGAGTTCCTCAGTATGGTCCTTCCACTTCCCTGGTAGCTAGAGAGTGGTGAAAGAAGTAAAACCGTTTCAGGGACACAAAAGCAGCAAGACAAGACTGACCATGAGATAAATACCACAACTCAGAAGAGTTCAGTGTTAGGCATCTAGAGTTACTCTGGTTTCAGAGGCTTCTGGCAACTCAGAGAATGGCAGATAAGGCAATCAGTCTTGATTTTTGATGGAAAAGACACAAAAACAATTCTTCTTAATCAGATGTTCTAACCAGCCTTTAAAAGAAAAAAAGCATAACATATAAACCAGTCTCTGGCATGCTGCCCTTTATTTAGCCAAGTTTTGGAAAAAGCAGCAATTTTACTGCAGTCAGTGATTTATCACCCCTGGGAATCCAAGGAGATTTCCCTATGTGAGCTATTAATTTTCTTTCTCTGAACATTCCAAATCATCTCAGAAGGGGAGTATGTGTATCCCCTGACCCTGAACATTTTTTTTTCTGATTTGCATTTTCTTTTGCTAAATAGGTCACAGAACGTTGTCTATCCTGACTCACTGTTTAGGGGATACTAGGGCTATCCATGCTCCCCTCTTTTTTCTCCTCTGCATTAGGAATCACATGGATTCCTGAAACAATTGAAAATTTGGCTGTATCTACACCTGTAACTAGATCCACTATTATGACCTGAATGGAATGGGCAATTGAGTTTACTCTAAGGGTCAAAAAAATCATGAAATGAGTTGGTTGCCATTAGAGGGTACAAAGAATGAATTGATCAACTAGAATTTTTCACTTTTCAATTGTCCCCACAGCTGCAGAGCTGAATCTTTTGTACTCTTCCCTTATCCTTCTCAACTTTTCCTTCCTTTGTCTTCCAAACCTTCCTTTAGAGCCAATAACAACATTCTAGCTAGGCTGCCTGCTTACATAATGTCTTTCATCTAAGTCCCATAGAGCACTTTGTGGACTTTATAGATACACTCCACATAGTCTCTGAGCGCTAGAATATAACAGGCAGAAGGCAGATGGAGATTTAATGGAGATCCGCGGGTAGTGACTGGATGACCAGGTTTTGTTTTATGTTTTTTGTTTTTTTCTGGTTGGGGGTGGGGAGCAGTGTTCAGAGCTAGGGAGTGTAGCATCTGGAGCAAGCATTGCAAAGCATGAGGCCTGAAGGAAAATACCTCAAGGATAGATCTCAAGAGAGACCATGAGGCTTCAGCTAGGGAAGCTGCCACAGACAAATGAAACAGAATGGGAAGGTCTCATGCAGAATTTGAGGAGGTCTCAGAATCCTCTTCCTCAGCAAATACTGGCCTCTACCTTCATTGTGCCATGGACGGTTTTCATCTGTGACTCTTCTAGTCAGGGGCAAACATAATAGCAATGGAGTATCCCATACTGAGGTTGTCCTGCACCCCTGGAGCACAATGTAGGTCCTTTGATTCCACAAATCCCTTACAGAATCATAACAACACTAGCGAAGTACTATAAGGGTAGTTGAGTCCAATCCCTTCATTGTAGAGATGAGGAAAATTAGTTCTAAAGAGGTTAAATGACTTGGGTCACATAACTAGTAACTGACTGAGGTAGGAGAAAAATGTTGCTTGGTAGCAATGAGAGGACAAAACATTGTTATCTCCTTTGATCCCAGAATATGACAGTAGAGATGCAGAAAGATATACTATAGGGTTGGAGGATGACTGTGAGGAAAGACAAGCTATGTTTCAGTACCCTGGGGCAAAGCTCTAGTGTCCAACCTTAGTCATAGCTCTCTATATTGTCAATGGAATCCATGCATAGAGCAGAGAGTTGGAATGCGTCCTCTGTGGTCTTTTTCAATTTCCCAAATCAGGAAGATTCTCAAAGTAAAACTGCAAGTGAAGGGTAGGTGTCCCTTTAGTTCTCATTCTTTATCTTCTTTTTTCTAACCACTCTTTTTATCTGATTAAAACCTATTTCATTTCCTTGAGGTCCTCTGCATGATCAGATTTTTAGCATTTATTTGAAATACATGTTTTTATTTTTTTTTTGCTATTGAAAATCTCACAATGATTGACCACCAATGTGTTTAGTAGCTGTCTCCAATATTACAGCCAGCTGCCAGCTGTTCTGCCTTGTGCTGTGCATCCTGAATTCCAGGCCCTCCTGAGTCCTCTCCAACTGCTACATCAATGAAAAGTACGGCCACTGTTCTCATTTCAGAGATTGGTCACATCCTCAAAATACAATAGGAATTAAATGCAGTCAGTGTCTCTCCTCTCTCCTGAATCAGCAGCTGTCTAGATTATAATAATTACTGACATTTATGTAACATTTTCTTTTGCAAAGCACCTTACATATGCTATTACATTTGATTGTCACAACGTGCATGTAAGATGTGCTGTTATTATTATCCCTGTTTTACAAATGAAGAAACTGAGGAAGAGAGGTTAAGTGACTTACCCAGGGTCATGTAGCTAGTGTGCATCTGAGGCAGGTTTCAAACTCAGACCTTTCTGACTCAAAGCCCAAAACTATCCACTGAATCACCACTTAGCTGCCTAATTATAAGCAGTTCAGAGGACAAAATATTAAAGAAGAAACTGAAGAAAAACAAGCAATCTTATTCTGGTTGGCTGATTCCTCTCTCTGTACCCCCAGCACACACAGAAGGCCTGGTATAAAGGAGTGGCATAATACATATTGGTTTTAGACATTTCCTATAGCAAGTTAACATGGCAGAATAGGTATTGCTTTTCTCTGGCTGCTATGCCAAGTAAGCCAGTCTCTAGCCAGAATGTAGTTGTGCCCAATGAATTTGATCATATGTCCATGTCAGTCCCTTGGCATCTAGGAATATCCTTTCCCTTGAAGCCAAGTATAAGCTCCTCTTTTTCAAAGCATGATGTTCCAATACAAGGGAGAGAATAAGAAATGTCTTTTCTCTTTCCATGTAAGCAATGGATTGATGATGAAGTGCATTTAAAACATTCAGTTTCAATCTCCCTAGGAACCCACCCTAATAAGAGGGAACCGAAACAACTGGTTTGACGACGCATGCAAAGAGATGAAGGAATGCTGGAAATTTGACTTGATAGACAATCAAGAAGGAGGCCAGTTTTGCAGTCAGGGAGGTCTTTGACATACACTAGCTGAGTAAAGAGACACAAATTATTTAAATAAGCATGCTAGAAAGCACAATGGATACGTCACTGGACTTAGAGTCAGGAAGACTCAAGTTCAAATCCAGCCTCAGACACTTACTCTGTCTCAGCTTTACCATCTATAAAATGAAGATCATAATAAGATCATCTCAAAGAGATAATATTTGTAAAGTGTTTAGCACAATGGATGGTATATTGTAGGTGCTTAATAAATGCTGATTTCCATCCTTGCTTGCTTGCTTCCTTTCTCCCTCTCAGGGTCTCTAGGACACATCTATAAGGGATAGATGAACATAGGACCATAGATTAAAACATGGAAATGACCTTCAAGTTCATCTATTCCAGTCCATAATACACTTGAGAAAATTAAGGTAGAAAGAGGTTACATGACTGGTCCAAGGTCACATAGAGAGGAAGTAGCAAAGCCAAAATCTAAGCTTGGGTCCACTGGGTCCAAATTCAAGTTTCTTTCTATTAAATCACGCTGTGGACCTATGTGTGCACCAGTGGAAGCAGTTTCCATACTGGGAGTTCCCTACACTGATGAAATGTAGGTCTGGGTTAAATAGACAATTCTTTTGTCCTAATTTAAAGAATGTAGTAGTTCATTCATGATGGTGAGGAGGGAAGGGAGGAAGGCATATAGGCAAGAAAATCCTCCATTTGCCACTTCTGTATTAGATTGAGAGACAAATTATTGAGTTTCCTTGGAACTTCTCAGAAGATTTCCCATCTTATGCTTATACCATCTTGGCCTCAACTCTGCAGGCCGGAGAAACAGACAGAAAGTTACTGTTCTTATTTCCTGAGAGATCAACATCAATGCTACCCCTTGAAAACTAGGAGAGGCTTTTACTTGGACAAACATTCTCCCAGTTATCTTCAAAATAGCAACAGGATACAAGAAACACAATTCTCCTAAGAACAGGCAGCTTCTGTCTGAATAAAATGTAATTCCTTGGGAGTGGTAGAGTATGGGAAACTCAGTATAGAAGGTAAATAAAAGGCTTGAAACTCTTCCAGGTACACACTTTTCTAGAGCCACTCTCCCCCAAAAAAAGTGGTTGGTGTACCCCTGTCAAGTACAGCACATCATACAAAAAGTCAATTTCTTTTCCTGGGCATATGTAGAACATTCCACTGATTCCTCAGAAATGGAGCCATGTATTTTATATGTCAAAAATGGCATCTACTTGCATGATTGAATCTTTTAAAAAGAACCTTCAGTGACTTTGTATACTAGGTGCTTTGAGTATGTTTATTTTCAGTAGCAGTTCTCATAAGTCAAAAGTGAGAAAATTCCTTAAACCTGTGCACCATGGAACACTACAGTCTTCAAGTTATTAAAAATGCAAAGGGCAATGGGGTGGGAGGCATAGAGTGGGTATGAGATGGCTGGAAACAAAATAAAGAAAGACACAAGAAGAACTAGAGTAAAGGATTTTATCAAAGAAATAGACATTTGAAAAACAAGGTGGGCTGGTCATGTGACAAGTATGACTACTAATAGATGAACAGATTGAACATTCTACATCTTGAAGACGTCATGAAAAATCAAGGGAAGACCTCAGCAGTGTGTTGAGTAGGTCTAATGGCCATCTTATAGGAGTTCATGGGTGAGAATCTCATGGGATGGGCAGGCATGGATAGGCTGTGACCCACATCATTGCAAAAATCATTCACAACAATGAAATCCCAGATCCCTTTCTTGTGTTGGAAGATGCAGGCAATGAGAAGGGTCAATGACATCTTGAGGTATTCCGATAGGAGTGACATTCTCAAAACCATGCAAAAACAAATATTAATTCCTGGTAAGTGCTTTTCCTTTAAGGAAGTTGGTGAATATAAGCAAATATATGTACAATTGTGTGTGTGCATGGGCACAGAAAGAAACCAGCTCCCCCCCCAATAAAAAAAGATTTTTGTCCCAGAGCATTAACATTTTTTGCTGTTCTGTAAAATAAAGTCTTCTTTGTGTGCTTGTGGGGTTAATTCAGAAGGGTTATTGCCTAACAACCACACAGAAGTCAAATCTCATCACCTTCAGCAGGAATAATTTATGGTTTAATCTTACATGCAGGCGTATTAAATTAGTATTACTCATCAGAACCCGCTTATTAATAAAACAAGCCGAATTAGCCACCGGAGAATCATATTTGGAAATTCAATGACAATTTTACATTTTTAATAAAGACTCAGAAATATTATTGCAGAGCAGGTGGTACAGAGAAATGTGGTCAAATTTGACATTCATTAATAATTGAAGTGTGGAACGTGACAGAGGTGAGAACTGATATTGATTTTGTTCCTCTAATATTTGGAGGAGTCCTAAAAGTAAATAAAATAAGATAACAAGACATATCGAGTCTTACTGATTTCTTAGATCACCCCCCCATACGCATACACATATAGCACTCTTTTCTCCATCATATTTTGAATAATTCAATGCCCATAGTCTTTCCAGTTCAATGCATTATAAAACACACTCAAGCTGAGTTTCAATCATATTAGACTGAAAGCTGAATTTTTTATGAAGGATTATTTAAAACAAAATGCGTCTTGGGCCCTACAGCCTCTGAAACCAAACAACCCTGAGAGTTCAGTAAGGAAATGTCAACACTGTGGAGAATTTTTTGATTCAAAAAATTAAAGGAATCCTGTTTGATGTATATTAGCCATATCAATATTAACAGCCTTCTACTGAATTTCAGAACTGATTCAAGAGAGGTGGTATCATTCTTGTATTTTAACTAGTTGTGAGAGCTCTGAAATACTTGTTCTTGGGCTGAACTTGACCTGCCTTTGGGAAAGTGCCATCCATTTTGAAAAGCCCAGTTCAGGCAGATTGCTCTTCATGCTCTCCCACATTGCTCATGTAGACTTGGAAAATGAATGGTGCTCCAATAAAGATGTTATCCGTGGGGATGACTCTCTTTGAAAGAAGAATTTTTTTTGCTTCCATTCTAAGGAAATCCTGACATCTCTATCTCTATGACCATTCATTAAGCCTCTAGGAATAGGATTTTTGATTTAATCATAGGTTAGTGATTGTCTCCAACACAGGAGCAGTGCCTTATTCCTTCCTCTGTTTCTTCATTAATAGGTGGGCAAGTGAGGTTTTCACTTAGCTAGTTTAGGACTGTAGGATCATATATTTATAACTAAAAAAAAAAAACACCTTAGAAGTCATCTAGTCCAATTCTCCTCATTATAAGGATTAGGAAGCTAAGGCTCTGAGAAATCAGGTGGCATTTCCAAGGGAAGTGAAAAGGCCAGAATTAGTGGGTCCTCTGACATCTGCTAGAATTAGTGTTCTTTCCAGTGTGCCACCTTCCATTAAAGACGTCACAAAAATTGCTTTTTAAGTTCTAAAAGGCATTGAGGACAAAACTCCCATTTTACAAATGGAGAAAATGAGACCAAGAAGTAAAGTTACTT
>CM053583.1:301418218-301456865 GCA_028627135.1 Pseudochirops cupreus
TTTAGAATAATTGAAATGGCCAAAAAAACTGGAGCTAGCAAGAAGAAAACAGTGTTTGATTGACCATTTGATAGAATCATGTCACTCTACGTTTCCAGTTTGTCATGAGATTGATGACTAGATTCCTTTGCAAGGCCAAAGGTTTGAATCATGTAACTGCTTTATCAAAAGGTATAAAGATTATAGAATGCTGAGGTTCATGCATCTTTTTAACCAACAAAATGCTTGTAATATTCTAGAATGTAACTCTGAAAGAGTAAACCTTTAAAAATAACAGATTTAAGAGTCCCCTTTAATTTAATGGTGAATTAGCATCGCATTTTAATAAAAATATGATCTAGAAGGAACATATATATACATATATATATATAGTTGACAAATATATAGATACATAGTATCAAATGTATAAATAACTTCTTGACATGTGTGTGCATATGTGTGTGTATACTCACATGCGTATAAATAGATAGATAATGATAGCAAGCTATTAAAGAAACAAGATGTATTGGAAAAGACAATAGATTCAACCTATAACTGACGAAAAATGTCTTTCTACAACACAGCTGATAAGTCATCATCCAGCATCTTCTTGAAGATGCCTAGTGAAGGGAAACCCACTACCTGTCCTCCACTTTTGAACAGCTCTTATTATTAGAAATATTTTCTTTGTGTCAAGTATAAAGAGAATCCTAATCTATTTCCTCCTTCTGGCTAGGTGGTCTTTTGTATATTCCCATGATAGCATTGTTCTTGTTTTTCACTTTATTAATTCCAATGTTGCTCAGTAATAGATATGTATATGTATGCATATATATATGCAAATACATGTATTTATGTATATGTACTTACACATGTGCCTGTATGCCTATACATGTATGTTGGTATGCCTATATTTACAAATACAGCCATATACGTGAATGTGTGCATGCATGTGTGTGAGCATATGTATGTATATATGTACATAAATACATATAGTAATTACCTTTAGTGATTTCAAGTCACCAGGACATCTGAACTATATTACAATATATTGAGAGAATAGGGAAATATGATGTTTGTCAATTTACCTTTAATGTGATTTTCTTTATCAAGTACCAATTTACTATCTAATTTTTATTGATATAATTAATCTGAATAAGGGAACACAATTTGTTTTGACATTCTACCATTTTTTAACATTTGTTTTCAGTTCTGCAGGAAGCATTTAAACAACCAAGAAAACAAGCAAACTACAAAACCCTTAATTGTTTTCTTCAGCCTCAGGTTGATATGAACCAGCAAATGAAAGAAAAGTCACCTCACTTTATGGTTATTTGATCACTCTGAGAGGCCATGCTATTTGTAATATGACAATAAGAGCCAAAAGAAATTGAACAGAGGGCCCAGAATCAGTTCTTTATAGGTATGTGATTGCATTCTAATATCCTTAGGTCCTTTCAGGAAAAGAACCTTTTACTTTTTACATTTGCATTCTCTTCATGACCTAAAAGGGGACTTGTAGAGAAAAGGCATTCAGTTAATTTACTTCCATTCTGAAGCATTGAACAATGTAAGATACATGAAATTCAAATGCCAACACAAAAAAACCCCAAGCCCGTATCAACTATTATTATCTTAGAATTTGTAATTACATAAGATAATGCTCTTCCTCTCCCTGATTAAAACAGAAAACTGAGATTTAACTTTGTTTTGCTATTTATTTCATCCACACAGGAGCCAAAGTTATTCAGCAACCAAAAGAGAAGCCACTAACCCTCAGTGTCTTCCCTTCCCAGTGAAAGACAGCCACCTACGGAGAGC
Source organism: Pseudochirops cupreus (assembly GCA_028627135.1). Classification (NCBI taxonomy): domain Eukaryota; kingdom Metazoa; phylum Chordata; class Mammalia; order Diprotodontia; family Pseudocheiridae; genus Pseudochirops; species Pseudochirops cupreus. The sequence continues at coordinate 301,420,019 of CM053583.1, forward strand.
AATGTAACAGCTGCTCAATAGTACAGAGCCAAATGAGATGGCAGTTTAAGACAGGAAGTGGAGGATGCTAATACGTGCAGCTGAAATGGCACTCAGAATTAAATAGGTGTATTACAATTACTGAAGCTGCATGAAACTTCTCAATCTCATCCCCAAAATAGTCTGATCACATTTTGCTCTTTTGTTTCTATAGTCTTGGAGTAAGCTTTGATATTATTGGATGAGAAGTTCATTTAATAGGTGCCTAAAATACATTAACTTAAAATTCAAACTGAATCATCACATGTTATCAATCAAAGACTACGCCAAATAGCAAAGTGTGCCTACTATACGCTATCTTCTAAGCTAGATCTCTGGGATCATTGGAATATCATCATGGCCTTCTCCTGTCTTCTAGAACAGTCTCTAGGCAGAGAAGAAGAAAAAAGAATTATTCAAGTTTTCATGAACTCTGAAATAGCAAGTACACTTTAATCACAATTTCCAGTAGATACTGTATTGAATTAATACTGAGACTAGATGGTAAATAAAATATCTTATCTGGAACTAAATGGATGTGTTCACACAGAATTAATAGGGAGGAGAAAACTCCTTGATTCTAGTTACTTTGAACCCCAAAACTTAGGATCAATCGATATGTGTGTTTAATATATACATATTTATACAGGCATATGTGGTCTGGATCTGTGATTTCATTCCTCATAAGGAAAACCCCTCCACTAATTCAGATTTTTTAACTTTTTTGAAATTTGTAGTCTAAGAATATAGCCATCGTCAAATAACCCATATATGAGAGAGCTGAAACTTCATCCTTTGTGTCTTTCTGATTCTAATACTGGCTCTGTAGCTACTACACCACGTACATTGTCTATCTGTCTCTTTCTCTGTTGTTCTTTCTTTCTATCTGTCTCTTACTCTGTCTCTCCATGTGTATGTATGTGTGGATACCTATATCTACACATATATAGCTATCTCTGTCTCTATCTCCATCTACACAGTGTATCTCCAAGAGCAACTGGAAAGATACATTAGTGTGAGTATAAATAGGCTGCAACATATAACTTGTGGAATAAAAGATGATTTGTAGAGTGAAAGACATGAGTGAGAAGAAAGATGAAAAGGTATGTGATGAGAACAGATTATTTACCTGTTTTCTTTTATTCACATAACATAACTTTTCAGCCTCTTTCTTGCTCATGTCTTTTATTCCACAAGTGGCATACTGCAACCTATTTCCACTTATAATGCATTTTTCCAAATGTCCTTGGAATTTTCATTCTTCTGAGGTTATGATGCTCTATGATATTTGAAAGAATATTATCACCAGTAGAGAATGTCAGTGGCAAAGATGTGGGCATTTGTGGTAGCAAAGTTTTGAGACCATTAAAAGCACTCTGCAGTTTTCCAGAGGTAATCCAACTCAGTCTCCTCTTTTCAGTTCTATTTTTGTTTTGATGTTTTCTGACTTTGCTTCTGTATCCCTAGAGCTTGGCACAGTGCCAGCATCAATGATGCTAACTAGACTAACCTAATGAAATCAAATTCCCTTAAATAGAAAACTTTAAGTATTTTTATTTGTCTATTTTTATTTATTTAACTTTTCTTCCTCTTTTCCTTTTGTTTCTTTTTCCATTATTTTTTGCTTTATTTTGTTGTTTTTTTTTTTTAAACAAAGTCAACCACTCACTAAATAATAGTGAGCATTATATTATCACATAGAACTGAACAGAACCACAAAATCTACCTTGTCCTATACTCTCATTTTATAACTGACAAAAAAAATGAGTCCCAAACAGACAATAAATGATGGAGGAGAGGGGAGCAGGATTTATACTCACTGGATCCTCTGGACTGGATCCTCAGAACAAGGGTATTTTCTACTACTGCTGCCGCTGCTGCTGCTACTACTACTACTACTACTGCTACATCTACTACTGCTACTAGTACTCCTCCTCCTACTGCCATCACTACCAAACTAACATTTATATAGCACTTAACACGTGTCAGGTGCTGTTATGGAATTTACAATTATTATTTCATTTTATTCTCATAGTAACCATGGAAGGTAGGTGCTATCATTAGTCACATTCTACAGATGAGGAAATTGAGGCAAACTCAGAGGTTAAGTGACTTCTCTGGGTTCTGAGTCTAGATTTGAACTCAGGTATTCTGTAATCCAGGTTCAGTGCTCTATCGACTGAACCAACTAGCTACCCTGTTTTAATAAAGTTATACTAAAAAACAAAATCTTTTATCTACTTTTATAAGCTTTTGAGTCCTATTAAATTTACAAATACTCAACATAGCAAAATTTAATAGTGTTTTAATGATGTATGAATTTTATTTAAATGGCCAAAAATTTGCTTTTGAATTCCACATCATGCATGCAAATCGAAGTTGGACTAAATCAGGATATTTAGTATTTACCTCTAGACTCTAGAGTCTAGAGAATTAGATGATAAATTTAAAGTCTTAAATGAATTGAAAGCAATCTTAGAAATCATCCAATACAAGGTCCTGATTTAATAGATGAGAAAACCAAGGCTTGGAAAAGTTCAGTAGTTTGCTAAGACCACCCCACTACTAGGTCCAGGAATCCCAGCTAGGACAGGAGCCCAAACTCCTTAATTCCTAGCTTAAAGGTATTTGCATTACACACTTCTTGGCATAGACCAGAGTCTATCATGGTGACAATGTGAGTTTTCAGGTTATTTTTAATATTTGTATCTCAATGGGAAAATATAGACCTCATTAAATAGAGGTTTGGGGAAATTGTACATGTTCTTGTGTTTTGTTTTATTTTGATTTTGAGGTAGGATATTGGGTAAAAAAGCTAGATTTGGAAGAAAAAGAGTCAGAGCAGTGTCTTTTAGTCCAGAAAATATTTTCAAGTTGACATTTTTAAGGAGTGCCTTGTGAATTTCAGTTCAGTTTCTTGGAAAAAAAAAAAACATTTCTACTAAATAAAGAGGAATGCCTTTTGTTCCTTAAGGACACAACATCAAGATGTTTCACAGACTATAGACAAGTAAAAATTAGAGGTGAAGGAAGGGAGGGAGGAAAGGAGGGAGGAGAGAAAGAAAGAAAAGAAGGAAGGAAGGAAGAAGGAAGAAAGAAAGGAAGAAAGAAAGAAAGAAAGAAAGAAAGAAAGAAAGAAAGAAAGAAAGAAAGAAGGAAGGAAGGAAGGAAGGAAAGAAGAAAGGAAGGAAGAAAGAAGGAAAGAAAGGAAGGAAGGAAGGAAGAAGGAAAGAAAGAAATAAAGAAAGAAAAGAAGGAAGAAAAGAAGAAAGAAAGAAAGAAAGAAAGAATGGAAAGAAAGAAAGAAAAAGAAAAGAAAGGAAAGAAAGGAAGGAAGAATGGAAAGAAAGGAGAGAGAGTAAATTATGGCAACTCTTTCACCAGGCATCGGGAACACTAATTCTCTGTATTTGTAACATCTGTTTTTGTTGCAGTAAACAAGGAGCAAACATTTAACAGATTAAGCTCAGTGTTTTATCCACTGAGTTACTCATAGTCTCAGGACTCCATATGACAGTTGCTCATTTCAGTCAACAAAACCATTGTTCCTAAGTGTTCTATTTGTTTCTAATTCTTTTAGGGAGATAATTTCTGACCTGTTGGATGGATGCAGTATTAGTTGTGATCCCTTTGCTTTCAAAAAGCACCTGAATTATCCAAAGGTCTCTAAGATTGTTTTGCCATAGACATTTTTCCCTTACTTTTTGAAATGGGAGGGAGGGTGTTTTTGTTTTGTTTTTTGGATTTTTTTTTGTGGAGTGGGGCTGTTTTGTTGACCTTATGTTTATGCTTTTCTATATGGATTCTGTCCTGGGACTTAACGTTTATTAAATCCTGTGTTTGTAACCAAGTAATATCCCTGCTGAGCTCTTGCAAAAGCAAAGCTGCCTGACTCTATTTCCCTATACTATTCAACTATTCCTCTGGGGTACTCTGAACCAAACTTTGGCAGCACCTCCTTGACATGACAAAAAATAAGACATGCTTCTTTCCTGCAACCTGAATTATACAACACTCAGTATGTGGGAGGTGGTCCATACCACCCTGTCACCAGCATCCATTTGAGCATGCTCAAAGGAACATTGGCAGTCTTCTATGGAGAGATCTCTTAGAGGCTGATTGACAATATCCATGCAGTAGATCGGCTTAATAGCAAACACACATGGTTCTTGCTTATGCCTCCCTGCACTCTGATAATAGGCAATGACAGGCTCTGGATCACAAGGGTTGCACCCAGCAGGAATAATTTTCTACTATATGTGGCATGACTGTGCCTAGGGTCATATAATATATCTTACTGAACATTTATCTTCTCTTTTATGCCACACAAACTTAAGGCTGTCACTTTCTGGAACAATAAACTCTCTGGCTTGCATTTGGCCATGACAGAGGCAAAGCAGATGCTGCCCGTTATAGACTGAAAAATGTGCCTTGGGTTCCCTGACCAGTACAAAGTTGGGTCTTTCGTTTTTGTCTCATGTTTAACCAAGGTGAGCTAGTCTAATGTGGGCCTGCCAACACAGGACTATGGGAATAACAGGAATTTGCTATTGCTGTTTTGAATGCTTTCCAACAGTCTAGGGAAATTCACATCATCATTGTCATCATTTTGAATGTCTATAGCACTCTGGAGCTTCCCGGTGCTTTGGAGTCATTGATAGTGAATCCAATTTACATAAATGTGCCTTATACTCAGATTAATTTCTCCCCAGGATTGTGAAGGAGGAGTTCAATTTAACCCAGAATGCAAACCCCAGTGTGCCCATCTCTGTAGTAAAAACCCTCCCACATACTTCCCACATAGTAAGGACAAGTTTCTGATCCAAAATCAAGAATACCCATGTGAATAGTGGAAACTGCAGTACATGCTAAGTTTTCAAGATAATGAGAGTTTGCATTTAAAGGACTTACCCTGTACTGAGTCAAGGGGAGTGAAAAAAACATTATAAGGGGAAAATTACTTTAGGATAAAAAAAAAAAGTCTTTTTCAAGAATGCTAAAGGAAAAACAGCATATTTGTCATAATCAGGTATAAAACTTGACTTATAATTCACCATAGTTTTGCCAAGGAATTTTAATACCACAGTTCAAAGCAACTTGTGGATAGACCCACATATCACAAGGTTACATATTTGGAGCTATAAAATACCATCTGAGCAATTTGTTGCGGTGAAAAACATGTCAAATTTGTAGTCAAAAGACTTGGGTTCTAATTCTGGCTCTGTAATGCACGACCTTTGTGACCTTGACCAAGACACATATTTTGGTTTCAGTTTTGCCAACTGTAATAATGTGGAGGAGGGGAAATCTGCATGATCTTTAAGGTCCCTAAATCTAGTATTCAGTTCAATTCATTTGTTATGCAGGAGAAGAAATTTAGGCCCAGAGAACTTAAATGACTTTCAAATTTACCTAGTTAGTAAGTTACCATACTTGAATTCAAACCCAAGTCCTTTGACCACAAATCCAATATGCCGTCTTCCATACCACACTACTTTTAAAGTCCTTTCCACCTAGGTATGTGCTGGAGCTTGGCTTGAACTGGTTCTTAGGAGCCAATTGTTAAATTTTCAATGTGAGCATTTATACATGCTTAATCAGCAAATGACTACATATCAGAGGTTGATTTGGTTTGTTGATTGTTTAGATTTAAGAAAGTGGAAGAAAAAAAATGTTAGTAATACAGATCAAATTTGAACCTGTGGTTTATATGTGTTTTTTTAGAAAGTCTTTTATTAAACATTTACTAGCACATCCCTGGTTTCACTTCTGGATCTGATAACTATGGGACAAATGTCTACAAATAGCTATGTGCTTTGGGGATGAAACTTCCTCAATGGTGAATCAGAGTCCAGGTTGGAAGGTAAAGATAATAAATAAAGATAAATGAAGATAATGACTAGAAGCATCAGAACTTGAACTCAGGTTCTTGAATTCCAAACCCAGCAATCATTCTACTGTAATGTGCTTTCACAGTTCCTCGGTCTTCCTCGATCAGCCCTGATTTCTCTTTTAAATAATAAGAAAGCTAAAATAAATACTATCTCTACATGAATGAATGATATTTGTGTATATGTATATGTGCATAATATACATATATGTGTCTATATAGTTGTATATGTTATTCATTTATAATTAAAACATTTGAATGTGAGCAATTTCCTAGAGGCTATCTTAAGGCCACAGGAGTGACCAGACCACTGATGGCCTAAAGTTTTGACTCCTCCTGTATTGACATAGCACAAAGATCTTGTTTTTGCTATTATTGTTCCAGTAAGTACAATAAGTAAGCTAGCTGGTGTTTATATAGGTTCAGTCATAAAGTGATATTTCCAGGGTTAAGGAAGCTAATCAAAGAGAATCCAAGATCATTGAGTCCCTTTGCTTTACTCCTGGACCACATATTTCCTAATTTAGAAGTCCAGTCAAGGATTATTATCTAAAATGTTGGGAGTACTAGGAAGAGAACTCTACCTAGAAACTAGGTGTGGAGGATTTTCTCTCCAGTGTCTCTTAGACGGACCCCTCTGATAGCAACTGAATATTTCTTTATCTTTTTAACAAGGTCAGGTCTGGAGAAGCTAAATAGCCAACAAATTGCCCTCTCCTTGAGCAGGCTATGAGACGTGTCTTTCCATTATGTATTGAAAAGTTTTAAAAAATCATGCAATGTATTTGTTTTATCAAAAGTCCTTGACTAATATTTTTCCTGCCTACTCAGTGGTCTGTTTGGTGCCATGAAGACATAGAGATAGGATAGTTATCACCTAGTCCTGCCTAATTCAGGGATTCAGAGACTGAGAGGGTCAGTTGAGTAAGAAGAGAAATACAGGGAATTGACAGGGAGTTAGATCCAGGTGTGGAGTGGGGGTGGAGGAATCAATGATTGGTTACTTGGGGGGGTATGTGATTGTGTTCTCAAAGAATGACTATGTTTATATCACCTCTACTAACCCTCCACCTTCACCCCAACATGATCAAAAAGTAGATGGTCCTATGTTTTAAAACCTCATTAAAAATTAGATTAACTGAAAAGTTGTTCCAACTGATTATATAGAAATTTATCTAAATTATAGATTATTTTCTGTTATTTTCTCTACTCTATTAGCATAAATAATCTAAAATCAGCTAAAGCACTCTTTACTTTTTAATCTTGATTTTGGAAAAAGCCTATGTCTATGTTGGACAAATGAGAAAAGTTTCACAAACTTTCTGTCCATTCTTTTCATTTAAGGTAGGTAAGAGTTTCTTTCATTCCATTTTTCAGTTTTGCTTATTTTTCTTCCAAATTATTCCAGAGCAATAATTTGCAATCTACTCTATTAGATTACAGATGATACAATGACTTAAAGCAGACACCCCCAACCTGCAATGTAGGAACTGCCATATAATACTCACAGCATGTTTCCATAGTTGGAATCATGCAGTCTACAAAAGAATCCCAACTGAATTGGCAATAAAATGAGAATGGGAAGTTAGAATGAGTTTTTAGTTATTTGTGTTTTGAGATTTCCTTTTATAAGCTGATGAAAAAAGTACATAAATTTCAGTAGAGAAGGGAAACTGATAAGGCTAACAACTTCTGTCTCTCTGTCTATCTCTGTCTCTCCCTCTCTCTTTCTGCCTGGTCCTTCTCTTCCTCCCTCTCTCCTTCCCTTCTTTCTTGTTCAAGGTTTTCAGCATTTGTTTTTTGTGGCGATCTGGACACTAGTATTGATGGATCATTCATTGTCCTAGGAATACAGCTCTGAATCATATAACCATTGTGACTCACTTGTAGGTTTTGCATCAAAGTCATTTTTAAAAAGAGCTCTTTATTAAGTGCTTTTTGTCAATGAATCCATCAATAAACAATTCTTAAGCACCTACTATGTGCTCTTCAGTACACTAAGTGTTTTGTTAACATAACAGGGACACTAAGGAAGTGGAGAAATAGATCTAGATGTGGGAGATGCTGTGGTGCTGTTGGAAGTGCCCTCTCCCCTCACCTTGAGTCACTATCAAGTTACATATTTAAGCCCTGGTAGCCAGTAACAATACTCTAATTCAATCCTTGGAAACTAGCTTAACAATAAACTGTTGCAGCATCCCCACCTTGTGAGACAATTGTCTGTGAGTACAAGAACTCACAATGGTGTTCTTCCTTGGTGTCTATGTGATACCCTGTTGAAAACCTTTTCCCTTGGGAAAGGCTACAGAAGACAAGTCCTGTGTATGCTTCTTTCCTCTTCCTTCCCTAATACCCCCTCTGACCAAATGTGTTCCTACCACCTTGATTGAGCAGCTTAGGAATTTAGATTCAGAAAATCACCTAAAAAGAACTGTGATGAAGGTCGATGAGAACAGTGTCTTTGACAACCCCTCCTAAGCCATTTGGTTTTCCTTTAGGAATATCTGTGCCAGTGAAGACCTTGGCATTCAAAGCCTTATCTAGTAATTTTGGTGCCCAGGGTGAGCAGCTGTGTTCAAAACAAACCAGCATGCACTCAAATCCATTTTGCAATTCATGAAATGAATTGGTTGAGTGGGAAGGAAATTAGTTATTATAGTAACTCTATTTTGTGCCACCTAAGTTTTGGTTCCCTGAGGCAAAGGTTTGATTACCCCCACCCAGGCTGAAGCTTGGTTGACATTGTGACTGTAATTGTTCTTTTTATCAGGTGCTTTGTTATAACACCACTGGTCATACCCTATTTAATTGCACTGCTTAATTTCATTAACCTTTTATTATTGAGCTAAAGGATGACCTGCTAAGAAAATGGAATGTTGGTGAACAAAGCTATAATAGGCATACTAGTGAAGACAAATTAAAAAGTTGGAGCATTCATTACCTTACTAGACTTTTTTTGTTTATTTTGAAAGATACAATAGTGTTTCTGAAGTATAATGACAATAATGATGATACTCTCATATATTCCTAGAATGTTATGAGTTCATACTCTTTTCATTATTCTAGGTAATTCTCCCAACAGACTGATTTTTTTTTCTTTGCTTAGGCCTACTTATTTGGAACCTCTTTTTCTAGGTTTCTGTTCATTTCTGTAGGTAGAGGTGGTCTGGTAACTGTTAAACAATCAGTTCTCTGGAGGGTAAAAAATGTATTTGAAACATTTTTTTTTAAGTTTAATCTTTATTACTGAAATTTTCTCCATCATTTTCTTAAGTCCAGGCAATCAACAAAACAATAAATCAAGCTCTGATTTGTATCATTTGCCAATTTCCGAGGTATAAATGCTCACACTGAAAATTTAACATTTGATTCTCTGGACCTGATTTGAGCTGGCTCTAACATAGCACAGACTATAAGTCTTTTTTTCAAGTCTGTTCAGCTGCTGCAGCTATTTTTCAGGGAAAGTGTGGCTCGTCTTAACGTTAAAACCTAGGCATTGTTTTTCCTTCTACTCACACATGTTGTTGAACAGATGTGAGACAATGGTTCCATAGAGCTTTACCAGGAGTCCAAAGATCCAGGCTCAGTGCAATGCTAAACTACCCCACACAGATGGTAGGTAGTTCTTTAGCATCCAAAAGGATGTCAACCTTGTCGTTATTGCTTTAGGAACTTGGCGTATGCTTAAGGATAAACTGGTAACTAGTAGAATACAAGAAAATGAGGAAAGAGAAAACATTCTGTATGTGGAAACATTCCTATTGCTGTTGCTGAGTAATTTTCATCTCTGTGATCCCATTTGGGGCTTTCTTGGCAAAGATACTGGAGTCATAGAGTGGTTTGCTATTTCTTTCTCCAGCTCATTTGACAGATGAGGAAACTGAGGCAAACAAGGTTAAGTGATTTGCCCAGGTTCATACAGCTAGCAAATGTCTGAGGACAGATTTGAACTCAGGTCTTTGTGACTCCTGGGTCAGTGCTCTATCTACTGTACCATTTTGCAATCCATTCCCATTGTACATGTTGATTGCTGATACTCTGTGTCACTATCAGTTAAGAAATGTCCAGAGGTCTAAGGAGCAATTTTTACTCTTCTTGCCTTGTATCATTTATGTGTGTATGGTATCTTTCACCTGCAATGAAAGTGAATCTTTTTTTAAATTGTCCCTTTTGTAAAAACTAGGGCAGAAAAGAAGAAAGAATGTCATACTGTAAGTATACCTTACAACTGAGGCAGCATCCAAACAGTAGGAAACACATTAAAGGAGAAGATATGAAACAAGAATATACCTAGAGGAAAGGTCATACAGCCTGGTCACCTCTGAAAGAATGTCTAGACCATCTTTGGAATAGAACCTTGTGGTCCTGGGTGTGAAACAGGATTGTTCCAAAGAATAAAAACCTTGTCAGTGTGATGTGGGCACACCAAGGGAAATGAGTAGGTGTCACTGCGTGAAACTTAATGTGGCTGGGGACATAAACCTAAAGGCTGGCATGTTGAAGGGGATATCACCAGTGTTAAAAAAACACAAAAGTGGAACCTTCAGGAAGATCAACTCTGAGTAAACATCAAGAGGAATTAAACACACACACACACACACACACACACACACACACAAACACATGCACACACACATACACACACACTTCAAGTTGTCTAAAAATGGAATAGGCTACTTCCTTGCTTATGTGTATGTGTGTTTTCCAACCAGAGGTTGAACTGAGATGATATTATAGGAAGAACTTCAAAAGAACCCTGTAGGAGTTTGGGTTAGATCATAGGATCATTCATCTAGAACTAGAGGCAAGCTTAGTGTACATATAGTCCACTCCATGTCATTTTACTGATAAGAACACTTGAGACCTAGGGATGCCCGCTGTCACTTAGGTAATAAATAGCAGAGCCAGTATTTGAACCCATTTCCACTGATTACGAGAGAAATTCTTCCTTGTAACAAAGTGTCTCCCACATCTAAAGTTCCTTATAATTTCAAATTTAAGGATTTTATGTAAGTCACTAAATTCCATAATCATCAAACAGATTCTGCATTCATTTTTTATCATTTTGTAGAACTTTTGACATTTAACGTGACTGAGTCAGAAGATACTTCTCAAAGTATAAGCATACTTTGTGAGTGCACACTTCTTGAGGAATATCCACATGAACCCTGTTTCCCACCTGCACAGATAATCTTGTTGAGGTTAAGAAAATGTGCCCATTTCTCAAGAAAAATATTTATTAATTCTGAGGAAATTCTGACTGAGATGTTTGAAAGTGTCTACCTCCCCCCCTCCAGGGTCATGGTCATCTATTTTCACAATATGTAGTTTTAGGAACCACATCCTGACATTAAACAGGGGTGTTTAATATCCTCCTTGAAAAATGGGCCAAGAAGCAAAAACCTGAGCATGTCTGCAGCATGAACTTGGATGGCTTGCAATTGAAAGTTGGCTGAAGCTTTCACCCTCTAACTGCTTTGCCAGCAGTCCAGCAGTTAAAAGGCTTGATTTCCTGTCTGTTCATCTGTAGTTGTGTTTATGTCTCTCACTTAAGCAGTTTTCAACACACTTCTGTGGTTCTTTTGATATACTGAACATGCAGGTGTATCTATGCGTATGCCAGGAATTGTGTCCAGAACTGATTCTCATTGCTAAAACAGACATCTTTGAAATTAGATTTCCAGCACGTACCACATTTAGTCTAATGTAGGCCATTTCCCCCCTCAGAGAGAAATGTCAAAGTTATTTCCTTCCCACTTTGCCATGTGGCACCCACTATAAAAAGAACATTGGATTTGGGGTCAAACAACACATATTTTAATTTTCTTTCCTACTGTTTTCAACCTGTGTCACCTTGGTTATGTCACTTTTCCTCACTAGGAACCAAGTTCCTAATCTGTAAAATGAGAGGGTTGTCCTGAGTGTTGATTAAGGTCAATTTCAGGCTCTATGCTCCATGAGCTAATGCCACCCCTATTACTGAAAATTGCCAACATAGAATGGTTTAAAGTACTATCCCTTTCAAAGAGAATCACTTATCACCTATTTTCTTTAAGAGTAGGGAGAAGGTCAAAATAAAGGAGGTGAGATGAATCTCTACCATGAGATCTTGCCTTCCTCAAGAGATTACAAATAAAATAGAATTACTCTGGCTAAGACCAAGAATTGAGGAGAAGAGAAGAGATAGGTGGTGAGAGAAATTCTTAGCAGCTCAGACTGTTTGCTTAACCTCTTCTACAATCCATGTTGTGAAACCTCTGCAATTACCAATTGGAAATCCATGTGTTACATAATGAATTTCTGGAAAAATGCCCAAGGCACATATGGTTTCTACAAAGGCCTTATACTAACATTAATCAAATGAAGGATAAGTTAGAAAAATGATCAGCATAAATTCTAATGGGAAACATATATGTGTGTATATATGTATATGCATGAATATATATATTTTCCTAGGAAGCTCTTTGACTAAAAATATAAAAGGAAAAAAAAAAAGAAAAAAAGGGGGAAAATCCCATAACTTCTAGCCACCATACCAGCCAATAAGACACCAAGTTAACATTTCTTCATAGAGTTGTGAACTATTGCTCTTTCTTAGCCCAGAGGGTAAGCAAATCTAAAACTCTTGCTGGTATCAACCAGAATATACCTAACAGGCAAGAAAACCTGAATTCTTTATAAGCCCCTCTATGTCTCCCTCTATATAGCAGCTTCTTCCCCCCACTAGTCTATTTTTCAAAGGCAACATAAACAAGACCCCTGTTTATCCCAGGGGGTTAATTTGGTTAGACTTTGATGCATCACATTGTGACTGGTGTTAATATTTTACTCCCAAAGCCAGATCATCTTTTATCTTTTATTTATAGCGATCTTCATATTCATTTCTCAACTGAGGCAGGCACTGCAGGGAGAGCTGGCATTGAGCTCTAATTTTTTTTCTCTCCTTTTTGTAATGCATACTTTTTGACCCTTAAGAAATAGCACAGACAGTGGTTTTTAAAACACACACACACACACACACACACACACACAGAAAGAGAGAGAGATTTAGAATTAGGAATTCCTTATAATATTTGGAACTGGTATCAACCTTTGTCACTCAGCCAATGATTTGGCTACAAAAAAGAAAATAATCTGCATTGTAATACAATATAAGTACATTTTTCTTCAGAGAGGAGGATGCCTGTGCTATGTGTTTCCCATGAACTAAACTACTTTGACTATTAAAAGATGAGAAAGAATTTAACAGAGGATCAGTGGACATATGGGATGAGAAATTAAATGTCCTTTGCCAAGTACAAATGAATCCACGGGTAGTTTTCAAGAGTTAAGTCCAATAGATACATAATTGTCTTTTAAGAAATTAGAATCTCATCTTGTTGTCCCAAAACAGCAGTCAAAAGGAATTGCAAATCAACATATATATAGTACCTAATTGTCTGGCAACAACTATTACCTGGTTTCTCATGTTATTGGATGCCAGAGGTTTCTTACATTGGTTGGCACTGGGGCAGAGTCATGGTATAAAAACTTAGTTTGGAGGCAGTTCTGAAAATGAGAGCTAGGGGATAACCTAGAAGACTTCAGAGATTTGACTCAACCTGTCAAATGCATTTCTTTCTAAACACGTCCAAGTGACCTTTCTTCTTCACAACCACCACCTTCTTTCACTCTCCTGAAACATCAGAATTGTTCTTCTTTCAGAAGCCCATTCACTTCCTCAGGGTATTTTGCTTCTCTTCTACTTTCTAATTCACATGAGGTCAAAATGAAGAATCCTTACAGGCTCTCCAGAATGGAAACTGTTTCCATTGCACTGTTATCAGGTATCAATATGTCTTTGAGTGAGGAGTTCAAGTTAAGTGAATCTGTAATCTTTCACTGTTCCTGGTATGTTTAATAATAATTACAATAATAATAAGTATCATCATCATCATCACCATCACCATGATCACCACCATTAAAGCTGGCATTTCCTTAATACCTTAAGGTTTGCAAACCTCTCTATATACATTGTCTCATTTGTTCCTTACAACAAACCTAGAAGGCTGGGGATATTATTACCCAAGGAAGAAATGGAAGCTATGAAAAATGAAGTGACTTTTGGAAGTGTCACAGAGCTAGTAAATATCTGAGACAGCATTTGAAGTCTAACACTTTTATCTTTTCCACCTCCTATGTAGTCTATGACTCACTAAGGCAGCATGGTACAAAGGAAATCACTCTGGTGTTGGTGTTAGAAGACCTCAGACCAAACTTGAGCCTATATTGCTGTGTTTTTGCATAAGTCACTTAGTTTCTCTAGGCCTCAGTTTCCTCATCTGTAAAATGGGAATGAAAAAACTCTCCTTGACTGTCGCAGGAGTTACTGTGAGGACCATATCAGAGAATAGGCAGAGTTTTGTAAACAGAAAGTGATATATCAGTATTAAATATTATTGTTTTAAATTCATTACTAAAGTAGAAGACAATTTCAAATGATTCACTTTTTTCTAAAAACCTTCACAAGGGGTAAGTGGTAAAGGGAAATGGAATAAGGTTGCTCATACTCCCTCCCCCCATACACAATATACATATATATATATATATATACACACTCCTTGACTTCTAGACCATTCTTTGGAGACCCTCACCCTTCATAGCCTGATTTCTATCTCAACCTGAAACTCACAAAGATAGTGGCTGCCCTCATAGGGTTAAATTGCTTAGATTTTGGCTTAGATTCCTTCAGCACATTGTGTCCAGCCTTAATATTTTACAGTGTAAGCCATATCATCTTTTATCTTTTATTTATAGTGATCCTCATATTAATTTCTCAATAGCAGCTGGCGCAGCAGGAGGGACAAGTCATTGATCTTCCAATTTATCCGCTACTCCTACATATCCTGAGGTCGAAGCAGCCTGGAGAGATTGATGGAGCTCTGGCCCCCATCCAGCCGCTGTGTGTTTCTCATGCATGAAAATCAACAACAGCAAACTGAAATTTGACAATTGGCAGCAATATCAGCCACCTTTGTAATAAATATAACACGACCCTCTTTAATAATTGAATGGGGTGCCTGGTATTCCATAATGAAAATGCACTCATGTGAGAGTCTGCTAGTAAGCCTTTGGATTGGCTGGAAGGAGAGGCACATTCATGTGTTCATGTGCCTATGCATATGCGTGTATGTGTATGTTTGGGATTTTCACCAAATTCAGCAACAGTTCTAGTAGGACTTCCCATTTTTTTCTTACTGTAAAACAATTCACAGAGCTAAGTTTCATGACCTTTCTTTTGTTATCTGTCCAAGCTGGGATTTTTTTTTAATGACCTACTTGAATCTACTAGTCATATTTTCAGCAAACCATACACTCACAGTGTGTCCTCTTCTTATTTCTCCCCATTCAAATCACAAATGTTATGCTCGTGAGTTGCACTTAAAGCTTGGAATCATTAAGAAATCCTCACAGGGAGAAGACATGAATTGTTCTTAAAAGTATATCTTCCATGCTCTTCCTTGTTAAATTGGTTGTAGGTAAACAATACCATCCAGCAGCCGGTGCTACTGGTTTCAGTTGGTTTGCATCGTAAACAGTGGTTGAGTCCTGAGTAGGTTAAGCCCTACTCTCCTAGCCCTTTTTCCCAGCCACCCTTTCCTGTCCATGTTCAGATATAATAACCTCATTTGCTCATCAGGCTTGTGTTTTGTCTCCATTAAAACTCTCCAGCTGTGACTCTGCTCTCTGTTTTATAGTCTGTGGTTGAGAAACAAATGTTAAGTGCTTGAGCACAGTTTCCCCTCAAACCACACATATGATGCTGTGGTGGCAAGAAACCAAAAAAAAAGAAAAAAGTCCATAGGTATAGCTAAGGATGAATTACAAGAGAGCCAAGCTGCCCCATTACCACCCTGTGAAAAGATTCCATTGAGACTGTTATTACTCAGCATGTGTACTATAGACATTCAAATTATCTCTGCATTTGGGGGTTGGGGGGGTGGGAGGTGACTAATAATGCCCTCTGGAGATGAGCTGCTGCAGCAGGCTGTTTAAGAATGTTGAGTGCAGAACTGCTGAGATCATATCTACTTCTGAGAAAAGTTTTACATGAATTATTAATCACAAGGGTGGGTGGGGAGAGGCAATGTTGGGTTTATTTGTTTCACTTCATTTGATTTTTAAAATAACTGGAATTTATTTTCCTTCTCCATCTGAAACAGAGGAAAAAAAGCTTTGTCACAAATACATAAAAATCAAGCAAAAAAAAATGTCCATATTGATTGTATCTGAAAATGCGTGTCTCATTTTGCATCCTAAGTTCATCACCACACTGTCAGGAGGTGGGTAGTGTACTTTATCATTAGTACAGTTGTGGGTTGTGATTTAGTCCTTGCATTGATCAGAATTCTTAAATCTTACAAAGTTGTTAATCCTTACAATGCTGTCATTATTGTAAAAATTGTTTTGTTTCTGCTCACTTCACTATGGATCAGTTCATTCAACTCTGCCAGGTTTTTCTACCTCTAGCCCTTATACCATTTCTTTTCTTTCTTTTTTTTTTTTTGGTGGGGGGAGGATGTGACAATTAGCATTAAGTGACTTGCCCAAGGTCACACAGTTAGTAAGTGTCTAAGGTCAGATTTGAATTCAGATCCTCCTGATTCCAGGGCTATTGCTCACTGTACCATCTAGCTGACCCACCCCACCTTGCATCATTTCTCAAACAGCCTCATTGAAGATCAAATTCAAATCACTCATGGCTTTTCTCTGACAAACTGAGAACCTAAAATAATTTCTTTAAACTTTGAACCAGCAGTAGAACCGAAATGGCAGTGTAAAGACAGGGACTTACCTGAGCTCTCCCCCAAACCCCTCCAAATACCTTTAAATAATGACTCTAAACAAATTCTAGAGCAGCAGAAGCCACAAAAGATGGAGTAGAACAATTTTCTAGCCCAGGACAACTTAGAAAGTTGGCAGGAAAGTCTGTTGCCTCAGGGTGAAAGAAGAGCATAGTCCAACACAGGCTAGGCCAGCAAAGAGCTGGCACCAACAAACCAGGAGGAGGCCTCAGGGCAACTAAATCAGTGGAAGCAGTAGCAGCTTTCAGACCTCTCATCCCACAGACAGTAAGGGCATCAGACAACAGGTCAGAAGGAAATTTATAGGGATCTCTTGCTGGCATCAGGGGGAGGACTCTGTTGCATTGCCTATACTTGCATCTGGATCACAGCCCTGGGCAGTAGTCCCAGTGCAAGGAGGGCCTAGCTCTAGGACAGCAAAGTTTGAGGCTACAGGGGAGCAGGGACCCTGAATCAGTTCCAGGTTTGAAAAGAATGTTTTTGGTCACTCATAAACCAGTGCACAATGCAGGACAGTAGTAAACACACCTCTCCCTAGATTGTACCATTTTGGAAGAGCCAAATATTTACAGGTCCCAGAATTACTTCTGAAAAGAGATGCTCAAAAAAGCCTGAAGTTTGAGACAGTGCCCCACCCAACTGGGAAACAGAGACCCACTTTAGCATCAAGTTAAAAGTCAACAAATAAGATAAGCAAACAACAGAAAAAATTGTGACAAAAGAAAGTTACTATAGTGACAAGGACGATCAAAACACATAGTCAGAAAATGACAAAGTCAAAACTCTTGCATCCAAAGTCTCAAAGAAAAAATATGAATTGGTCTTAGGCCATGGAAGAACTCAAAAAGGATTTTAAAAATCAAGTAAGAGAGGTAGAGGAAAAGTTGGGAAGAGAAATGAGAGTGATGCAAGAAAATTTTGAAAACAGAGTCAACAGTAAAGGCATAACTAACAAAAGTAACATCTTAAAAACGGAATAGGCCAAATGTTAAAAGAGGCACAAAAATCCAGTGAAAGGAAGAATGTCTTGAAAAATAGAATTGGTCAAATAGAAAAAGGCACACAAACATTCAGTGAGGGGAAGTCCTAAAAAGTATAATTTGCCAAATGGAAAAGGAGGTACAAAAGCTTGCTAAAAAAAAAAATCTTTAACAATTAGAATTGGGCAAGTGAAAGCTAATGACTCCATGGTATTTCAAGGAACAATCAAACAAAATCAAAAGAATGAAAAAAAATAGAAGAAAATGTGAAATATCTCATTGGAAAAACAACTGACCTGTAAAATAGATCCAGGAGAAATAACTTAAGAATTATTGTACTACCTGAAAGTTATGATTAAAAAAAGAGCCTAAACATCATCTTTCAAGAAATTATCAAGGAAAACTGCCCTGATATTCTAGAATCAGAGGGTAAAATAGAAATTGAGAAAATCCACTAATCACTTCCTGAGAGAGAACCCAAAATGAAAACTACCAGGAACATTATAGCCAAATTCTGGACCTCCCACATCAAGTAAAAAATGCTGCAAGCCACCAACAAGAAGTCAGTCAAATGGCATGGAGCCATAGCCAGGATAACATGAGATTTTGCAGCCTCTACATTCAAGAATCAAAGAACTTGAAAGATGATATTCTGGAGGACAAAAGAGCTAGAATTACAACCAAGAATGCAATCCTTCAGGGGAAAACATGTATATTCAATGAAATAGAAGATTTTCAAGCATTCCTAATGAAAAGTTCAGAGCTGAATAGGAAATTTGACTTTCAAATACAACATTTAAAAGAAACATAAGAAGATAAACCAGAAAGAGAATCATAAGGGATTCAATAAAGTTAAACTATTTACATTCTCACATGGGAAATTATATTTATAACTTCTAAAAACTTTCTCATTATTAGGGCAGTTAGGAGTACACATAGATACAAAGCAGAGGTGTGAGTGGAAATGTGAGTATGATTATCTGAAGAATAAAATTAAGGGATAAGAAAGAAGAATGCACTGGGAAAAGGGGAAAGGGAGAGGTAAAATGGGATAAATTATCTGATATAAAAGAGGCCTGAAAGAGATTTTACAGTGGAGAGGGTCACGGGGAAAGTAGGGAGGGGAGCACGCGAACCTTACTCTAATTGGAATTGACTCAACAGGTGAATAAATATACACACTCAGTTGGGTCTAGAAATCTGTCTTACCATACAGGAAAGTAGGAAGGGAAGAGGGTAAGAGAAGGAGGGGGAGCTAATAGAAGGGTGGGCAGTCTGGAGAGGTAAAAATCAGAAACAAAACACTTTTGAGAATGGGCAGGGTAAAAGGAAAAAGAGGGTAGGATAAACAAAGGTAAAATAGGATGGAGGGAAATACATAGTTGGTAATCATTACTGTGAAAAAAAATTACAGTGAGTTTGTCTGATAAAGACTTCATTTCTCAAATATATAGAAAACTGAGTCAAATTTATAGAAATATGAGCCATTCCTTAATTGATAAATGGTCAAAGGGTATGAACTGGCAGTTTTCAGACAGTCATCAAAGCTGTCTATAGTCATATACTAATGTTCTAAATCACCATTGATGAAAGAAATGCAAATTAGCTACTGAGCTACTACTTCACACCTGTCAGATTGGTTTACAGGACAGAAAAGGAAATTGACAAATGTTGGATAGAATGTGGAGAAAATAAAACACTAATGTACTATTGGTGAAGTTGTATACTGATTCAACTCTTCTGGAGATCAATTTGGAACTATGTCCAAAGTGCTACAAAACCATGCATACCTTTTGACCAAGCAACACAACCTCCCTTATGCAAAAATGCCCCTCTCTCATTCACACTAGCTGCTCTGCCTCAACTTTGCCTGCTCCCAGTTCTGCTCCTGTTCTTCTATGCTCCTTCCTGCTCCACCCTTCTTGTTTCACCCTGTCAGCAAGCTCCTCCCACTGTGGGCTCCATGGGATTACATGGTCAGGGAAAGTCTTCAAATTCCCTTAGGCCTATTAAGGGGCAGGGAAGATCCTCAAATTCCCACTACCATTACAATCTCCAAAGAAAGAATTGGCAGACAGACCAAAGATTTTTTTTGTCTGTGTTTTCTTTTACAAAATGACTTACACGAAATGTGTTTTGCATGACTACACATATATAACCTATGTCAAATTGCTTCCCTTATCAATAAGCAGGGGAGGGGAGAAAGGAGCGAGTTTAGAAATCAAAATTTGAGAAAAAAAAGAATGTTAAAATTCTTTTTACATGTAACTGGAAACAAAGAAAATAATAAATAAGATTAAAAAACAAACTTTGAACAAATCAGAACATGATTACATTACAAACTCTCATATGTAATTCTTTTCTATCACACACCATATTTGTTTTATTCTGTTTATCAGTAAGTGACTGACACTTCCTAGGAGAAAGTTATGATTTTTGAATTGCTTTTATAGTTACATATACAATTTCAAGGGAAATACTTATTTTGGATTTTGTTTAAGTAAGACTTTAGATTTGTTTGTTAGCATATTAATGTATTGTCTGAAGGAGAATTCCTTATTTTAAAATGACTAGATTCATGAAATTCAAACATACCCATCAAAGTTCAATAGACTTCTTGATAAATAACCTGAGCATGTTTATTGCCAATGCAATACCCATAGCAGCTGCTATGAATATGCAGATGGATTTCCAGGGTTGAATTGCAAAATATAACAAATTCTCTCCCTCAAAGATGAAACCAAGACATTTATTCAGATACCAGAAAGTCAAATCCACCATGGTAACAAAGAAGTTTATACACATCACCAATACAGAGAGCATTGACATCCCCAAGCCTTCTGTACCTTAGGCCTCCCCACAAACAAGCTCCCCTAGGCAAAATTTCTCATTTTTTTTTCATTCTCATTCAACGCAAGCTGCTCTGCCTCAGTTAGTTCTGCCTCATTCTCTCCCAGCTCTGCCACTCCACCCTTCCTGTTCTCTGCTCATGCTCTATTTGATTAAATTCCTCCCACACTGAGCTCCATGTGACTCAGTGTGGACTGGGCCAGAGCTCAAGCAGGTCACATGGGTCTATTAAGAGGCAGGGAAGATCTTCAAATCCCTTAACATTACAACATGTAATGTTTAATATAAAGCACATTGGTGAGCAATCATACCTATAATAATTCAGACAATAACCCAATGAACTATCCATAGGATCATAACTACAGATCTGGAAGAAACTTCTGAGGTCATCTTAGAAAACTCCATTATTTTACAGATGAGGAAAATTAAATGACATATTCAAGTTCATACATGTAATAAGCATCAAAGGCAGCATTTGAAGTCAGATCTTTGGACTCTAGAGCCAGTGCTCTGTCTAGTGCCTAACCCTGTTTCTCCTATCTAGTCTCTAAGTACTACAAGTTGAGCTCCTTTTAAACTCTAAGAAGCATTTATTCAGAATTTCAGATTCCATTCAACAAATGTTAAGTAAGAAGGTATTATGTGAAAAGTACATTGCTCAAGTTTGGGGATACAAACAGGAAAAACAATGCAACACAGCACCCAATCTCAATGACTCTAGAAACTGGGATGAAATTGGGGGCGGGGATAAAAATAATACAAATTAAGATTTGCATGAATAAAGCATTTCTATTAAGTTCCTATTCTATGCCAGGCAATACCCTAGACCCTGGGGATCCAAAAATAAATACAAGAGCAGGACCTACTCACATGTATATCTTATCTTTTTAGAGAGTGTGGACGAGAAAATATGATTACATACATAGGAAAGATCAAGCTGAGTGTCATGAAATATTCAAGGAGGGAGGATCATTTTTAACTCATTGAATTATGAAAGAAATAATGCAGGATAATTGCAACTTAGGCATTCAGCCCAATGACTAGGAAGTTTTTCAGAAGGGTTGACTATGTCTGGGTATGCCAAAACTGAGAAAGGGGGAACAAGGCTCTCAAGGACCATTGCTGATTCCTTCCTTTCCTAGCTATTTGATTGCTTCCTGTCCTTCTTACCTGTGCTCCATCAGACTCTTGACTCTAGATAAAGAGTGGGAAACCTGTGGCCTCAAACCCACATGTATCCCTCTAGGTCCTCAAGTGAGGCCCTTTGACTGAATCCAAATTTCACAGAACAAATCCCCTTAATAAAAAGATTTGTTCTGCAAAACTTGGACTCAGTTGAAAGGCTGCAACCAAGGACCTAGAAGATTGCCCACCCCTGCCCTAGATGTTTTGCTTTAGGCCCTGATACTACCTTTTCTGGTATGTGAATCAGAAGATGCCATAATGAAAGGAATATTCCTTTATATGTTAAAAAAAAAAAAAAACAAGAGAGAAGTAACACATGACCTAGGTCTCATAGAAAGAGAAGGATTTTAACAGGCAGAGATGTAAGGGGAAGTCTATTTTTGACATGTATTTGTGAAAATGCAAAAGAAAAGAGTTCAGAATTAGGTCTAGAAAGGGCAAGTAATTCAGACTAGTTGGAGCATTGCCATGATACATACTTAGAAAGGTTCAGAATATCAAAGGCTCAGTAGAAGAAACATAGAGTTCAATAAAAGGTGATAAAGCAAGACAAATTCATTAATGGGAGATGCAACACAAAGAACAATCAAGGAGAATGATGAAAACAGGTTAGATTCACTGACTGAGGCCTGGGTAGAAGTGAGCGCTCTGCTGGAGCCCCAGAGGGAGTAGAAAGCTTTTATAGGGCTCTTATCTGAGTCTAGCAGGACCAGGCACATGGGGAAGATATTGAGGAACCTGCACCTGTGGACTGGTGCTGATTCATGCCAGTGCAGGGAGATGGAATTTCTGGGGAACTAGAGAATGTGTAATATTCAAACAAACCTTGGGGGAAAGGGGCTTTGGCCCATTACTGCTGCTTTGTTTTGTTTTGAAGCTTCCTTGGGGATTCCTTACTCTCCCTCCTCATCTCTAGCTCCTGAATTTCCTGGCTTCCTTCAGGCAGGTCCCAGCTGAAATATCTGGAGAGCAAAAGCTGAAAATATCCTAAAGAAGCCCTTCCTGATCATCTTTAATTCCAATGCCTTTCCTCTACTAATTCTCTCTAAGTTATCCTGTATGTAGTTTTTTTTTTTAGTACATAATTGTTTGCATGATGCCTCCTCTGTTAGATGGTGAATTCTTTGAGGGCAAAGACTTTATTTTGACCTTTCTTTGCATCTTTAGGGCTTAGAACAGTGGCATATGGTTTGTTGTTGCCATTAGCCATGGTCAACTCTTCGTGACCCCATTTGGGATTTTTTTAACAAATTAACTGGAGTAGTTTGTCTTTTCTTTCTCTAGCTCATTTTACAGATGACGAATCTGAGGCAAACAGGGTTAAGTAACTTGCCCAAAGTCACATAGGTAGCATTTGAGGACAGATTTTTAACTCAGGAAGACTCATCTTCTTGACTCCAAGCCTGGCACTCTATCCTTTGTACCATCTAGCTGCCTCTGGCACACAGTAGGCATCTAATAAATATTTTATAGCTATGGATGTCAAACACAAAGCCCACTAGCCACATGGCAGAACTGGATTAAAATGTAACTGGAAAATAGTGAACAAAGTAAATAAAATAAAATACAATGAGGGTTGTTAATAAATGGTTTTCTAAGTCAATAAGAACTTAGAAGTGATCCTTAGATATGGTTTAATGATCCTTGTTTCTATTTGACTTTGATTTCTCTGGCTCAGGCCATTGCCTCTTAAGTGAGACATTAATTAGAGTATGACAGTGTTTGCCTATCACCCGGGTATGTAAACTATTGCCACCTCAACACACCCAGAAAGGTGCAACTTATCCAAGGTCAAAGAGATAATAAAGAGCATAGCTGGGATTCAAACCTAGACACTCTAGCTCCAAATGCAGTGCTCTTTCTACTACATTTTACTATTTGTACTTTATTAAAGCCAGTGGACAGTCACTAAGGATTTTGGAGAAGGAGAAAACCTGTTTTAGAAAGATTGCTTCAGCAGCTATATGAAGGGTACATGAGAGAGCGGGGAAAGAGAGAAGCTGGAAGACCAGTTCAGAAACTAATTTAGTGATCAATCCAATAAACATGCACAAAGTACCTGGGTGTCATAGGCACACAAAAATTGGAAAAGTAGTTTCCTCAAGCAACTCATATTTTACTAAAAGGTTAATATGTGTGAACCAATTAATATGCATGTCATTGGAGGTGGATGTAGTGAGAATTGACAAGCAAGTGAATGATTAAAGACTTTCTATAAATAATAATATATGAGCAGAGCCTTGGGGAAAACAAGGGATTCTAAGGGATGGAGATGAGGAAAGGATGTAATACAGAAGCGGCGATCTAAGGCAGTAGAGCAGATACACAATTCAAGAAGCAACAAGTTTGACTGGAATATTGAGTGTATAAAGGACAGTAATTTGCCTGGAAAAGTAGCCTAAAATAAGACTGTGAAGAGTTTTAAATCCAAGTTGAGTTGGCAATAGAGAGTCAGTGAAAGTTTTTGAACTTGAATGTAACACGATTGTGTTAAAATTTGTAGTCTAGGCAAGAGGTAAGAGCTTTCACTAAGGTCATAATGTTGCTGTTCATTCTTCAAGAGAACAGATGACATCAGGAAGGTAATGTATTGACTTTCAAGTGAATGGGATTGAAGTGAGACAGGGCTGTGCAAAGTTATCAGCCTCACTCTCTCCTCTGGAGCCATCTGAGTTCATTGGCAACATATAGGTCGGGACAACCAGAAATGACCCTGTATGCAGTGGGAGACCTTGACCTATGGTCTTTCCCAGGTTTCAGTTTGTCTAAGGCAATACCCATTCAGTGATTGAAGATCAGGTAAGAATTGAGGCAAAAGATGGTCTAGTTTGCCTTCATAAAAGAATTAATCTGGGAGGATCCTCAGAGTTTGGGGGTACAATAGAAACAGTTGCTATTTGTACTCTCTTAAGGTCATAATAATATAAGAGAGTGAATTTGAGAGATACTGGTGAGGTAATTGAACAGTTCTTAAGTTCTATCTTCTCCTGGTTCTTCAATATTAACCACTCTGGTTCAAGCCTCCTACATCCCTCTCTCTGTCCTGATTCCCCGGGCTATAGAAGCATTGGCCCTGATTTCATAGTGGTTGGCAATTAATTTCTTCTTTCCAGCTGCTGGGAGTCAGGGTATGACAACATTCTTCATTCCAGTACCACCTTGAATATTTTTTCAAGCTGACCAGTTGTGAAAAGGCATATTTTACCTCCAGCACTGTTAGTCCCTATTGAATATGCATCAATCATCAGTTTATTAGAAAAGGGAAGTTGTTTCTAAGATTGAATCTCAAAGATTGGAAATGTTTCCTCACATTTGCTTAATGGGAACCTAAATTTCTGAAAGGAAAAGACCGATTGACATTTGAGTTATTTAAGATAAATATCTCCCCTGCAGTGGTCGCCTGTAGTTATTCTGCTAGCTTCAAAGTTGAAATAAAATACTTCATTTATTGTCCCAAGAGATAAGATTATGATTTCAGAAGTAGCAACAGTGCAATGTGACTATCTGTGTACCAGTGGGGGTAGAGGTAGAAAGTCCCACACACAGGGAAATGATTGACTACCATGTAACCTGTTGCTTAGTGGGGAGGCCATTAGTCTTCTCGTGGTTAATGATTTCTCTCTGAACTTTAACAATTCTGCCAAGATAGAAATTCTCACCATCAGTTTGTCCTCCTGTCTAAATGAGTATCTGTAAATTCTTGGTATGCTACTCCTCAGGTGTCTGCCAATTCCCAACTTCATAAGGTGGTGTCTTCCAGGCCCTCTATACCATGTGTGGTCAGATGGGTCCTCAATATGTGGGCTTCCTCCCTTCTCTCAACAAGAGGTCAAGAAAGTAGCAAAACTAAAGGCAAATGTAACCACAGGAAGACAGGAAGGACTTCTTACCACCCTAAAGGCCTCGTCCGTGAGATAAAAATGAGAGTGAGAAAACAAAATAGCAGAAGAGCAGAAGACAAAGATGTCTTAAAGATGACTGAACAGATGGAACACTGGTCAAAGGCTTGTAACTGCCTGTGCACTTAATCATCTTGAATGTTAATTCTCTGTCTTCATTAAAAATATTCTAAGATTACCAATCACCCAAATGCAGAACAGGCAGAATGGAAAGCAAGCAGAACTGAGGATTGAAATAAGAGACAAGTACCAGTCTGAATGTTAATGTACAACCCTAGACTAGAAATTGCTTTAAACTGCTTTCTTTCTCACAGGAGAAAGAAAGATGTCAGAATAAAGAATATCAAGGCAGAGCAGTGAGAAAGAGTACTTACCACCATTGAGAATATTAATAAAACCCGCTGACTTCTCTACTTACTTAGGAGGACAGAGCCTGTTTTCTTTTTACCCCAAATGAAAGCTTCTATGCCAAAAGATCTTAGAATTTATCCATGACCCTGCTTGACAGAAGGAATCAAGTGAACTGGCATTCTTATTGCTATATGGAAGAGCCTTGATTGAGCAAAGCAATCTGATCACTCCCCCCATTTAAAGTAAATGATATCTTAACAAGGTAATAATATGTCTCAATCAACCAATCAATTAAGCAAAGACCTATAGATTTTCCTAAAGCATAAGTATAGTCTTGTCAATCCCCTATGTAATAAACTCCAGTGACTGTATTGCCTCCAGGATCAAATACAAAATATTGGTTTTTTGGCATTCAAAACCCTTCATAATCTAGCCCTCTCTTACTTTTCCAGTTTTCTTACATTTTATTCCCTGCCATGTACCCTTCCATGTGATGACACTGGCTTCTTGGCTGGTTTGCAAACAAGACATTCCATCTCTTAACTCCGGGTGTGCTCCCAGGCTGTGCCCCGTGTATGAAATACTCTCCCTCTATCACTTTGCCTAGTGATTTCCCTGGCTTCTTTTTCAAAAATCCCATCTTTTACATGAAGTTTTTCTCAAGTCCCCTTAACTTTATTGAAGCAAGGTGGTACAGTGGATAGATCATAGGATTTGAAGTCAGGAATACCTGAGTTCAGATATGATGGGTGACCCTGGTCAAGTCACTTAACCCTGTTTGCCTCAGTTTCCACATCTACAAAATGAGCCAAAAAATGCAAACAAACCACTCTAGTCTCTTTGTCAAGAAAACTCCAAATAGGGGTCATGAAGAGTCAGGCATGACTGAAAAACAGCAACTTAATTCTAGTGCCTGCCATCTGTTAATTATTTCCTATTTGTCTTGTCAAGAGCTTGCTTTGTATATATCTGTTTGTATGTTCATCTACTCCTTTAGATTGTAAGCCCCGGGGAGGGCAGGGATTGCCTTTTGCCTCTTTTTATATCCCTAGATCTTAGCACAGTGCCTCACACATAGCAAGTGCTTAAAAATATTAATTAATTGATTGACTAACTGCATATGAAAAGTACCTGATCTATAAGAGTAACTTTGCACAAGAATCACTTTGAGTGATTGAGAAGACTGGATTGCTCTCTAGGGTCTTCTACAAAGTATCAAGTTCCATCTGAGAAATTCCGGTTCAAAAAAGCTTTTGGTGACAAACAGTGAGGAGAGCAAGCCACCTCTGGGAATGAACAGCCTAGAGAGGGTGAGGGAGGGAGGGAGGAGAACTTCTCAGTTTCACCTTGCCCAGAGGAAGACCTTGGGAGCTTTGTAGAATCTGGAGGAATTTGAACTACCTTTCTAGCATTCTAGGATCATCCCTCAGGACAGCAGACTGCAATAATTGCCACAGGGACTGAAAACAGATTGGATGCCATGGAGAAAAAGAAGACTTGGGGATCCACAAGGAACACAGGAGAAAAGTGACAAAAAGAGAAACTTCATAAATACCTGAGGAAGGTGAGAAATTGATTTCCAACAGCCTTGGGAGCGAATTATCCCTTTGCCTCATGTTCTTTCTAAGCTTGAGCATGCTTTCTCCTGAACTCTGTATTTTTTTGGTGGGAGTTTGTCACAGACTTTTGAGAAAATGTTTTTATACTAATTGACACTCCTGTCTAAAAACTGAGTCAGACTGACTAAATAATGTCAACTAATAATACTGAGGACAATATGCCAGTCAGGCAATAAACACATATTAAACACCTGTTTTGTGCCCAGCACTAAGTGCAGTGCTGGGGCTACAAAGAGAGAGAAAAGATAGTCCCTGACTTCAAGGAGGTCTAGGATAGACAACAGTAGAAAGACAAATCTCAGTCTCTAAGGGATACCCCCTAGAACCTTGAGGGGGCCTAGAAAAATATCACATTTTCCTTGACTCTTACTCCCCCCTCCTCCTGCAGCTTTCTGCAGATTACAAGATACCTAGTTCTTTTTAAGCACTTGAGGTAACATGTGTATATTCGGTAGGGGACCCCCTTTTTTTCACCCAACATGAAAATATTCATAGGAGCACATGCAGAAAATAAAACACTCATGATACTATCTCTTAGGACAGTGTTCTCGACCCTTGCACAGGGGTCACCTAAGGCCATGGGAGAAGACATATTTCCGATGGTCTCATGAACTGATACACCGCTCCTCTCTCCGTCTCCAGGCAGGTCTGCCCCCATGCAGATATACCCCCATACGAGTATTAAAGGGTCGCAGCATTAGGAAGGTTGAGAACCACTGTCTTAGGAGGACACTGAACTTAGAAATGGTGATATTGCAGTGAAATCCTTCACTCCTACAGGGTCCTATACAGTCTGTCCAATACTTGTAGTGTAACCCTATGGTCTGAACTATGACAAAGGAAAACATATTTTGGGACTGTTGGAAAAATAATAGCCTTCCCAATAGACTTGCATTAAGAGTAGTAGTGGGGAGCAAGTCTTTTGATACCCATGCTGTGGTTTTTGTCCCTTACTCATCTGCCAGATGTGAGGAAACCATATGATGGAGCCCCTTCCCTCTCCAAAAGTCATGCTGTTCAGGGATTCCCCCTTTCTCTCACAAAAGTCAAATTTCTAAACTTTCAAACTTAAAACTAAACTAAAGGGAATTCTCAGGGAAGACAATGACCAAAAAATATCCCTTTCCTGCTAAAGGGCAAGATTCTGATATCATGCTACTTAGACCTTCCCCTGTCCTTTACAAAGGAATCTGGGGTTCAGGAAGATCATCTATGAGCTCCCCTCTCAGGCCTTGTGAACAAGGGAATATCTTCCCCAGCTGTGTGTTTCTGCAGGGACTGGAATTCTGTTATTTTCCCAGCTGTTGCTAACTCCTGGGCTGGGAAAAACTAAAGTTTACTATACAGTTCTTAAATGAAGTGAAAAAGGAAAAGAGAAAGAGAAAAAATAGCCAACAACTGAATGTCCAGGCTCTCCTTCTCTGGTTATCTGGTCCCAAGAATGATATTCGCAAGAGGATTTTACCAGAGAGAAACCATTAACAATTCCTGGAAGTGAAGGTGAGGGAAATACCCAACTACCTACATGCCATACATGAGAAGAAAGAATCAAAGAAAAAGGCAAAACGGACTCTAACATGGCCGCAGCTCTGTCATAGGCCAACACTGAGGAGTGACTCCTCTAGACAGCATTCTAGCCAACTAAATTATCTCGGGGGCAGCCCCAGTCACTAAATTCCATCTTCTAGTAGGTATCAAGAGGGTACCTCCATGTCATCTAATTCATTTTGGGGCAAGTTTAGCCCCTGAGACATAATCAGACATTGGTGGTACAGTGAATGGAGCACTGGACTCTGAATCAGGAAGATCTGAGTTCAAATCCAACTTCAGATGGTTGCTAGCTATGTGACCCTCATCAAGTCACTTAATCTCAGCTCACATCAGTTTCCTCTATGGTAAAATGGGGATAATAATCACACCCATATCCAAGAATTGTGAGAATTAAAGGATATATTTTTTTTTAAAGCACTTAGTATAGTGCCTGGTATGTAGCAGGTACCATATAAAATGCTTATTCCCTTCCCTCTTAACATGGTATTAATGGGTATGGTTAATGAGCAACCCTAACCTTTTACATTTACACCCTGTCCCAACAATGCCTTACCTCACTCTCTAACTCTTCACAGTTGCCATATTGCCGATTTCAAAAATCATGCCCTGGAGGATTTAACCCTTTTACTCCAGAACTCTCTCCTTGAGTTTCCAGTATCCTAATTGTCACATATTGTGCTTAATAAATGTTTTTTGCATTCATTCATCCATCCATCCATCCATCCATTCATTCCTTCATTCTTTTCTTCTTTCCTTCCTTCCTTCTTTCCTTTATGTCTTAAGCAAAGGCTCTCATAAAAGTTTATGAAGCTAAACCCCTCTTATATGTAGTTCTTGGGTCCAACTGACCCTTTGGTAAAGACTAGACATGATTTCATTGGTATAAGAAGACTCCCAGATGAGGTAACTATCTTTATGAATACAAGTCAACACTTATTTATAATTTATAGTCTTAAAAAGGTTCCCAAAGCAAAGAGGACATTAAATGACTTGTCCAGAGTCACACAAGTGTTGTCAAGTATGTGTCAGAAGTGTGACTTGAATCCAGGTATCCTGAGATCTAAGTATGACTGATTCTCTATCCAATATGTCATGGAGCTACAACAAGGCCCAGAAGAGAATAAATGCAGAAACATGAATCTATTTTATTTTTCCTTATTTTATCTGGGGTCTTGATCTGATTGGTCATCTTATAGGAACTGGTGGCTTGGTCTTCACTTTTCTCTGTACTATGCACTCTGTATGATGTGTGTTTTCAACTGGGTCCATGCAGGTCACTGCAATCTTGCAGCACAGAGTTTCCTGCCCTCTATTATCTGATTGCTAAGACTCTGGTGAAGCATAATATAACTCTATCCTCTCTGAGTGATTGAATGTATGGACAGATTTTTTGTAGAATTTCAGGCTGTTGCCAATAGCTACTGACTTTTTTTTTTAATCTCCCTATTTTCAATGACCAGAAATCTCCCCAAAGTAACGATCCATTTTTTCTTTAGTGTTAGTTGATGAGGCTAAATATAAAAGATGTAAGAGTGATCTACATATTTTTTTTAACCAGATGTGATTTCATCCATGTAGGAAACTCTGTCTACCAGTGCAGACTTATTAGTACTCACCCTGCAACTCAGTTTGTGCCAATGACAATACTAAGAGACCTAAAGTCACATAGGAAGTATGTATCAAGGACAAAACTTGAGCCTGAGGAAAATGCACTGCATTCAGAGTCAGGAAGACCTGGTTTCAAATACTACATCAGACACTAACTGTGTGAATCCTGGACAAGTCATTTAACCAAAGTGTGCCTCAGGTTTTTGGTTTTTGTTTTGTTTTTGTTTTTGTTTTTGTTTTTTTTTTTGCTTTGTGGAGGGGAGAGGGCAGGGCAATTGAGGTTGTGACTTGCCCAAGATCACAAAGCTAGTAGGTGTTAAGCGTTTGAGGTCAGATTTGAACTCAGGTCCTCCTGACTCCAGGGCTGGTGCTCTGTTCACTACGCCACCTAGCTGCCCCCTTATCTTATATGTAAGGTGTGGAGATTAGATTTGATCACCCTTAAGATTCTTTCTAGCTCTAGATCTTTGATTCTATGGCTGACAATCTATCCATTAGACCTCCCTGCTTTTCTATATTAACCTATAGATAGCTATAGCCTCATCCACAATCACATCTCTATGTAGAGCATCTGTCTCCTCTGAGGATCTAAAAGCTCCTTTTACCCAACACTCATTTTACAAATGAGAAAATTGAGGCTCAGGTAATTAAACTATGACTTAGCAGAGGTGTAACAGCAAGCACCCTAGCATACCTTGCTAGCACAGATTCTTTGATCTGCTTTTCTAGGAAAAACTGCTCAAAAAGGGGCTAACAGTCCTACTTTTAGTTACATTCACTAGTTCAGGAGAAAGGTCAGCAGCCTGAATGTCAGAGAAAATACAAACAGAGAAAATACAAGCAGAGAAATTAGCATAAAGACCAGCAGACAGGGCTCTGACCGCATAAATCAAAGCAACATTGCTATACACTTTACATACATCACTGGATCGAGAGAGCCTTTACATCCAAGTAGTCAGGGAGGATGAACATATGGCTACTCAGATTCTTACCCAGGAAATCAAACAGTCCTTTTCATAAGTGAATCCCCAAAGCAAAAGACCAACTGAGAGTATATGTACACTTCTCAGAACCAGAAGGCATCATAACTCTTGTGACTCAGTATCTGATTAGGTTAGTACCAAAAGGTGTGAAACCTTCCTATAAGTAAGCCTCCCCTAAGCAAGCTTCTCTTTAAGCTAATTCCTCCCCCAATCGCACTATGTGATTCAGGATTTATTACAGCTGGGCACAAAAGCCCATTAATGGACAGGAAAGATCTTATATCCCATTGACCTTACAAAAAGTCAGACAGTTATTTAGTGGATGATCTGGGATGAGAACTCACATTTCTTAACTACCTTTGCCAAATGGTCTTTCTACACTGCCATGCTTTTACCAAAAATGAAAAAAGAAAGGTTTCAGATGAATGTATTGAATATTTCATTGAATTATTTCCTTGCAAAGATTTCTTTAATTATTTCCTAGTATGACATAATATTACTATATGAAAAAAATCTTTACTTCATCTTTTCTTAGGCACTTTGAGAATCTTGAGAAGTGTCAATTAAAATTTTAAAAATAATAAAAATCTCCCTTGAGTATTAAAAATTTAAGAGCATGTTATACATAATAAAATTTTATAATTTTTATTGGTCCCATGGCAATGATCTCAACAAAGTTCACACTTTAAACTGACTCTGAAAGAAGATGGGATAATGGCTGGACTACAATACTTGGAGTCAACTCAAGCTGACCAGTCTGGCTTCTAGAATTTTGTAGCTGTCTCAGTCAGTTGGTCAGTCAATAAACATTTAAGTGCCTACTATATGTCCAGCATTCTGCTAAGCTCTTGGGATACAAAGAAAAGCAATAATAGTCCATGACTGCAAGGAACACGCAGTCTAATGGAGAGGACAACATGCAAACAACTATTGAACCTTAATTTCCCCATCAATAAAATAGGTTTGTAATGCCTATAGGGTCTTCCCTACAGGGTTGTCGTAAAGCACTTTGGAAACCTTAAAGGTCCAAAGAGAGGTTCTATTCTTATTAATAATTCAAAGACAAGTCACACAGGTCCAACATTCTACCCACTGTCCTTGGAAAATACTTGTTTTTGGAAGACTAGTGCTCTATCTGCATTTGAAAACTTTTGAAATATCAGTCTGCAGTGGGCCAGTATTCAACTCCTACTTAATTACTCGATAAATCAACAAGCATTTATTAAGTGGATATTATGTATCAACCACTGGGCTAGGTGCTAGGAATAAAAATACAAAGAAGAAAATCACCTCTATTTGAAAGTAGCTTACATTCAAATGCTCAATAATCTACCCAAACAGAGATTGGTACCAAGAACAGGTGGAAAAAAATACTGAAAGATCACCTTGGGATTAGATAGAAGACTAAGAATCAGAGAAGTTTTCATGAACACCCAGATACCACGTATCAAAAGAATACAGGCATATCATGGAATAATAGCTATGTTTTTATATCATTCTTTCAGGTATACAAAGTGCTTCAGAAACATTATCACATTTTATCCTCACAACAACCCTGGGAGGTAGGTGCTATTATCATCCCCAATTTACACATTAGAAAACTGTGGGAGAGGTTACATGACTGAATGACTTACCCATGGTCGCATAGCTGGGAAGTGTCTTAATCCAAATTTGATTGAACTCAGGATTTCCCAATTCCAGGTCCTATACTTTATTTGATGTGCTACCTAGCTAGTCTTACGTCAGTAAGACCTGGATTTAAACACTATTTCTGACAAATACTGGCCATGTGACCCTAGGCAAGTCATTTATCCTTTAAGTAGCACCACCACCCTCATGCAACTCCTTAAGATTATAAATTGAAGGAATTTCCCTATAACAATGAAATCCCAGCTTGGAACAAACACACACACACACACACACACACACAGAGAGCTATTTTTATACGAGCTTCTGTTTTAATAACTTACTATCAGGAGATCAGGCAATTCTGTTAAAAATATACTGATCTCCAGAGGGTATTTCACAATTCTGTGATGTGGCAGGTGCACTGGGATGTTAAGAATAGCATTGAATAGTATCTTGGGAACCAATGTGTTTCACTCAGAGTAACTGGTTAGGATTTATTCAATGTCTAACATTTGTGAATATGAGAAAGGTGGAGTATCTCTCTAATATAGAATTGAACAAAAAAAGTCTATGTTACCAACATAACTAAGGCATTTTCCATGTTCAGACTCATTCTTTCCTATTTATAAACAAGTTAAGGGCTTTAAAAAATGCCTGTAAAAACCCTGACAACATCATAGGAATGATAATGAAAAACACATACAAAGGAAAGTGAAAAGATAATAATGGTCACTAATATTCTTTATATCTCATTAAGGGTCAGGACCTTTAGTTTGTACTTCAGTTCAGGAAGTGGATATTCAAAGCCCCTTTCCTTCTCTGTGGCCATTCTTCTAATTCTATTTTCCTGCATGTAAAAAAAGTACTTCCATATGATCATCTTCCAGTGCAAGACAGAGGGAGGAGGAAGGAATGTCATAGGTCTGTCTTTGTCTTCAGAAACATGGAGGTGGTATTCTGCTTTAGTTTTCTGTGGGATTTGGGCATTTTACCTCATTTCCTAAAAAGGCACAAAATCTTGGTTGTTATCCTTTACTCCTAACTCTTTCTAACCATACCCCAACTCCATATCCAATCTATGGTCAAGGGTTGTTGATTTTACCTTCAAAACATCTCTTGTATATGCCCCATTCTCTCTTCTGACACTTACCATCTTGATACAAGTCCTCATCTCCTCATGCCTGAAGCGTTGCAATAGCTTACCACAAGTTTCTCCCCTCGCCAATCCATCTTCCATTCTGCCATCAGTGTTCTTCCTAAATATCAGGTTTGATCATGTCATCCTCCCCCACTACTCTATAAACTTCAGCGACTCCCTATCATCTCCTTGATTAAATATAAAATCCTTTGTTCTCTCTTAGTTTTCCATTCTTCTTATACCTTACACCACCACCACTACACTCTGTAAATGATCCTTATAGGGGACACTTCATCTCCTGAATCTGAGCGGGTCATTTTCACTGACTGCCCCCTGTGCATACAATGTTCTCTCCCTCCTGTCTTCCCCAGCTTCCTTTAAGTCCCAACTAAAATCTCACCTTCTCAGAGAAGCTTTTTTTCTGATTCCCCTTAAATTCTAGTCTGATTATCTCCAATTTATTCTATACATAGCTTGTTTGCACTGTGACCTCCTAGAAAGCAAGGACTGTATTTTGCTGTCCTTTGCTTCTCCAGTGCTCAGCATAGTGTTTGGCATGTAGTAGTTTCTTCTGCTTAATAAATGGTTATTGACTGACTGGCTCTCCAAATGGTCTCTGACTGAAAAAACAAACAGGTGAACAACTTTTCAAAGAACATTAGGAAGGCAAGATTTAAGTAATAATGTCTGTGGATGGAAACTTCTTGAACGGCCTACTACATCAATTACAGTCTCCTAAGACAGAAGTCTGCTGTCTCCCAGCAAAGCAGATAAATGAGGCAAGAGTCTTGTCCGTGTTTAAGCATCGTCTCTGCAGTCATCTGTGATGACATTGTCCAAGTCATCTTTCTCTCAGAAAACCTGGTATAATTGCCAATCTTTCTTTATAATATGATGTCGGTGTGCACAGTTTGGCCTTGATATTGGTAGCAACACTTTTTTTGTGCTCACTTAAAGCAAGAAATACACCCTACTCACATCTTTTCCCTGGTTTTCAAACAATACACTGAGTGGTGGGGGCAAAGGCTGGGACCTCTCTGGAGTCATGAATGTGTATGGGAGGATGCTGCTTTGGGGTCAGTGAATGAGTTTGCTCCATTTTGGAGCAAAAAAGGCTGTTTGGCCTTGTATGTCCCCAAGTACATTGCCTATGTAGTCAGCATATTTGTACTTGTCTTTCTAAAAACTTACACAATTTGTATCTATATCATCTATATCTATGTCCATGTCTATATCATGTCAATATCATTTATAAAAACGTATCTACTCCATTATTTCTAGACTACATATATGTGTATATATGTTTATATCTCTATTCCTATCTACTTCTATTTCTAAATATATACATATATCTATATCTACATGTGTGTGCCACCTCTATTCAAAACCTTATTTCATATATAATAGACCTACACACATATAATTAGGACCTGTGATTTCTATCACATAGAGAAACAGCAGTAAAAAAAATCTTTTCCAATGTGTCTCTATCAATTGTACTGTGCTGTCCATATTAACACATGCCTATGCATACACTCAAACATACACATATACATATACATATATGTATTCTTGTTATGTAGACACATGTTGATGAGGTGTTTTCTCCCCAGAAATTTGAGAAGAGTTATTTCTTGTTTGCTGTAGGACCTGAGAGCATATCTCATTTAGGAGTTCAGAAAAACCTTACTCTATGGTCAGGTTTCTAACCATCACGTCATACTGCTATATATTAAGTATATAAAAATATGATATCAGTACATATACATATAACATTCACATATATATATATATACACATATGTTAATAGAAATTTCATAGTTCAAGAATAAGAAATAAAAGAGAACCACAATCAACAGATTACTGAGATGCTTCATGTTTTGTATATATTATGATTTTTTCCTTCCTAGAGTAAATCAATAGACACGATAAAGACTCATAAAAAATGGGAAATTGACCATTTTTTAACATCCAGGGGACAATTAATTACCGAAATGATAGTCATTCCTGAATCAGAACATCAGCTAGCTAAATGAAAAGTCTAACAGAGATCCATTCACTTTTCTCTAATGAAATATTTTCATCATCAATTATAGTGACAGCCCCACATGTGGACTCTCAGTCCCCAACATGCTAGATAAAGAAGGAGAAATAACACTTAGGAAAATAAATATCACCTGAACTTGGTCAAGCATGTAGGAAAGAAATGTTTCTAGATGCAACACTATTTCAAAGCTCTTGGATCAATTTTCAAAGTATCTCAAATTAGGAAAGATATCTAATAATTAGAAAAAATCACAGA
>CM053583.1:301457365-301479032 GCA_028627135.1 Pseudochirops cupreus
CATCTCCAAATTCCATTACCAATACACACAGAGAGAGAGACAGAGAGAGGTGAATTACTGAATTGTTTGGGTCAAGCAACAACTTTGGGTATAGTTTTATTCTACTGACATGAGGCTTGACGCTAAGCAAGTGAAACCAGATTTAACCTCTTTCCCGATCATCAGTTAGTTGTCTATCGTGTGTTAATTTTTGTGGTAGTTGTTGCTATTTTGCCATGTGCATACATTTCATTCTTTTCATTTGTGAAGTTTTTCATTCTGTGTTTTTCCTCTTTGTAAAATGGGCTTTGTTTTTCTTGTTTTCTAGATGGGTAAGGAGGGTAGGTAGAAGGCAGAGAAGGCAGATCTGCATAAAAATAAAATAAAATTTAATTTACAAAAGGAAAATATATGGATTATAATCAAGGCTAGCCTTGTAAAAAATAGTCTATCATCGAAAGTATATTTACTATCCAATGCTATTTGTTTTCATTATAAATAATTAAAGAATATATGTCAAAATCTTGTGAATGCAAGAATAAATAATATAAAACAAGTAATAAGAGCACAGGAACATGTTACATATTGAATTTTTAAAAACATTTAAAACTTATGAGATGTACCGTATAAATCAATAAATGTAATTATTTTATTTTGTCCCAGTTAATTTGCCCACCACTATAGCTGTATCTAGATAGCTACTGATTGATCAGTCTCTGTGTATGTAGAGAGCTAGGGAAATGTTTCTGATAGACAGACATTTAAAGCCTTTTAAGAGTGTCTCTAACATACCTTTCTAGCCTTATTGTGTACTACACATCACCATGAATATGACAATTCAGTCGAATTCCCCTTCTTGCTGTTCCTTATACAAAAATATATATCTCCTACCATCATCCCTTTGCATTGGCTGTCCCATTTGCCTAGCATATACTCCCTCCTTATTTCTCTCAGAATCTCTAGTTAACTTCTAAGTTAACCTCAAGCACCAATTTCTATAAGACATCCTTCCCATCCCATTAACTTGCATCTAGTTTACTCATATTTTGTACATGCCAGTCTAAATGAAGGTCTCTCTCCAGCCTTTATTGAAACCTTCTGGCACCAAATACCTTGGACCCCTGATACACAGATGTATACAGAGATTGGCTCACAATAGGCACTTAATAAATGTTTTTGTTATTTTTTTGGTGATTTATTGATATGTATATGTACATGTGTATATATATATGTGTATGTGCATGTGTATATATGTGAATGTGTGCACGTTAGTATACTAGCACATCAACATGGGGCAATGATTTGAGAGCCATCCACAGATGTAGGGAGATCCAGAATAGAGTCCTCCTTCGGATACGTAATGACTAAGGGAACTGAAGCAAGTTATGTAAATCTCTCATACCCTCTCTCAAGAAATTCTCTGAGATTACAAAATTAAAGAGTATGTGACAAACTGCATTACTAAAGTGATTTTCCTCATCAGAAGTTGCCTCTACCAATGGAATCAATTAATAAATAAGCATTTATTAGAAACCTGTTATATGCCAGGCTCTGAGGATATAAATACAATGAATAAAACAATCTCTTCTTGCAAGTTGCTTGCATCTCAAGTAGGGAGAAAATAAACATGTATAAGTATATATAGAATACGTATGAAGAGCAAAGATAAATTTTTTAAAATTTAAATATAATGTATTTTTGGAAGGAGGAAACTAGTAGTTGCAGAGGTCAGGAAATTTTCTTGGAGAAGACATGGAAGGATTCTTTCTTAAAGAAAGGGCATGGGAATTCTGTGAGGTGGAGGTGAGAAGGCCCTGCATCCCAAGCATGCAAGATGGTCATTGCAAAAGCACAGGGACAGATGACATATTATGTGTGAGACTCTGGGGAAAATATAATTTGTCTCAATTGCAGACTGTGGGAAGAAGATTAGTGTATAATGAGGTTGGAAGATAGGTTGGGGCCAGGTTGTAAAGGGCTTTAAAAGCTAAAGAAAGGAATTCATATTTGATTCTGGAAGCAACAGGAAGTCAATGGAGTAGATCGAGTTGGAGAATGACTTGGTCCCATATAGAAGAAAGGAAGAAAACAAACATTTATTAAGCACTTACTATGGGCCAGGCATTGTGCTAAGTCCTGGGAACACAAACATAAGCAAAAAGAAAGTTCCAGTCCTCAAGAAGTTTGATTTCAATGAAGCAAGGCAATACACAGAAAATAGCCAACAGACCTTGGGGGAGGGTTGAGAAATGAAGACACTTGGCACAAGGCCATGGTTTTTAAAGTCCGCATTTATGTCTAGAACATGTCTGGGAAGGGAATGAAAGTAGACCAGCTTCACCACTGACCCAAAACCCAGGTTCCAGGAGGACCCCATAAATGGAAGAAGAGGGATAAGCCTTGAGAATAATAATACATAGTGAATGAACTGCAAAGGTAGTGGGCCATTTCAGGTGAAGGAGCTACCAAGCCAGTCCTAAGAGAAGTTCCAGGATGAGCCAAGACTACTGAGGCATGCTTTTGAGTCTAAAGGAAGTCAAAAAGAGAGCAGGGAAGAGAGAATGAATGCACTTAAGGAAAATCACTTTGGCAGCAATATGGAATATTGATTGGAATGGGTAGAGATTTCAGACAAGGAAACCAATTAGGAAGGCACTGTAATAATATTGGCTAGAGGGGTGATAAGGACCTGAACCTCATCACCTGGAAGTAAAGTGGTTAAGTGGAAGTTATATAAAAAGAGAAGGGGTCTGATTTGAGAACTGTCAAGGAAAGAGAAATTGCAAGATTTGGATGTTGATTAGCTATATGGGCTGAGGGAGATGAGGAGTTGAGGATAAAACTAAAATAACAAACCTGGGAGACTGGAAGAACAATGATGCCATTGACAGAAATAGGAAGTTTGGAAGAGAAGAGAATTTTGGAAGAAAGAGGAGAAGTTCTGCCCTGGACATGTTGAGTTTGTCCCTGATGTCTCTGAGACATCCAAAGTGAAATTGTTTTGCAGAGAATAAGAGCAAGCCGAGACCTGGGTTCAAGATAAATTTAGGTGTGGATTTACTGACCAAGTGCAGGACCACCTGGATTGTAAATTCAAATCAGGTGGTGATTTTCAGGGGGCACAGACTTAATTATATAGGCTAAAACCACAAAAACCACAATCAGGGAGGGGAGTTAGCAGAAGCCATGACATACAGAAGCAAAAAAATAGTCATTGATCAGATCTATAGCTCAGGGCTAATTTGGGAATATGGCACAAGGGTACAAGGGTGCAACCTTCCTGTGTGATGGGGGTCCCTCCTAGAACAGGGTGGAGGGCACAGGGTGGAGGGCCATAGTCAGTGTTTTCCAGAAGAGGGTGAAAGGTCATAGGGTAAAGGGGACTGGAATTCCCCAGAACAGGCTAGGGTCATGTTCTGGCTAAAGAGGGTGCGGGGCCCTGCTTGGTCAGCAGGACAGGACAGGGTGGTCCCTAGATAAGATCCTTGCACCATAATGAACCTTATACACTATAATAATTCAAGGAGAATATATAAAATGCTAATTAGGGAAGGAGGGGACAGGGGACTATGCCTTGAGCAACTTTGCCCAGACTTGAGCAATGATGCCCAGACATGCCTTAAGCAGTTTCAAGCTATGACAGGATATAGGATAGGGACAAAGACAGAAATATAAAGGGGGCTTAATGATGGGCCACAAATCAGGTGGTGTGCAGTAACCTGGGATTTGGGTCTTTGTATTACAAAATATTCTATAGGCAATTGGTATTTTGGTATTGAAACTCAGAAACAAAATGGTTTGGATATGTAGACCTTATAGTCTAGTACACCTGGAAAAAATCACATATACACATGTGCATATGTATGTATGTATGTATGTATATATATATATATACATGTGTGTGTATATATGTGTACATATAAATTTTATAGATATAGAAGTGCATAGAATTTTTATAGAGAGAGTATATGTATATGTATATATAGAAAGAGAAAGAGACAGAGAGACAGAGAGAGAGAGACAGAGAG
Organism: Pseudochirops cupreus; assembly: GCA_028627135.1. Taxonomy (NCBI): domain Eukaryota; kingdom Metazoa; phylum Chordata; class Mammalia; order Diprotodontia; family Pseudocheiridae; genus Pseudochirops; species Pseudochirops cupreus. The sequence continues at coordinate 301,461,373 of CM053583.1, forward strand.
AGAGAGTTATATCTGTTGTTCAGTTGTACTTCAGTCATGCCTAACTGTTCATGACCTCATTTGGGTTTTCTTGGCAAAGATACTGGAGTACTTTGTCATTTCCTTCTCCAGCTCATTCTATAAAATGAGAAAACAGGCAAATAGGGTTAAATGACTTGCCCAGGATCACACAGCTAGTAAGTGTCTGAAGCCAAATTTTAACTCAGGCAGATGAGTCTTCCTAACTCCAAACTGGTCACTCTATCCATTGTACCATATAGCTATTATAAGTGTCTAAAGCAGGTGCTCTGCCCAAAGGAATGTAAATTTTGATCACTGAAACCTCACAGGATATCTTAAGGTTTGCAAGCTAGACTTCTTTCTTAAGGACAATGCCTAACCGAAGTCACTCTGGCTCTCATTGATTGGCCAACAATAGGACCCAGGTCAAGCCCTGCTTGGTCATTGTTTGGGCCCTGCTTGACTTAGAGTGAATATAAATAGCATTGTTTCAATTTCAGCTAGAAACCCCTGTGATCTTCCCCTCTCAGACGGATTTTTTTTAAAACCAGGTAAAAGAGGTCGTTCTCTGCTTCATTTCTTACCTAGACTTAATCACAGATTGGGCCTTGCCTCAGTCAAACTGAGACCTATTAAAGACCTAAGCTTAAAAAGACCAAGGTTTCCAACTGTATCCAGGGCTATCTGCAGTCATCCTGCTCTATATCTTGCCACTGGAACCAGATGATGCCAGAGGAGAAAGTGAGGCTGGTGACTTTGAACAGCTCTGCCTCACTTAAATCCAATTCACTCGCAAATCATGGCATCACCTCCCTGAAGTCATGGTCAATTTCAAGAACAAAGGGCATAGCAGCCCTGTATGTTATATATAATATGTAATATGTTTGTGAATGTGCATTATAGAATTACTAATTTAGAATGGGGAGAGATCTTAAGGGCATTCTAATGCAAAAATTTAGTTTTAGAGCTGAGGAAACTGAGGTCCAGAAAGCTTAAGTGACTTTCTTAAGATCATAGCGATATTTAGGGTCAAAGAAAGGATTTGAACCTAAATCATCTGACTCTCCATTATACCATATTCTCCCTAATGTATCTGGATATAGATTTATGTATCTGTAGTTGGTTTATATCAGGGGTTCTTAACTTTGTGTCATAAACTCCTTGGGCAGTCTGATGAAGCCTATGGATCCCTTCTCAGAAAAAAAAAAGTTTTTAAATGCATAAAATAAATATGTAGGATTACTAAGAAAATCAAATATATTGAAATAAAGTTACCTAAGTATTAAAAAAAACAAAGCCAAGTTCATAAACCCCATGTTAAGACACCCAGATATAATTAAACTATAGCATATCATGAATGAAGTTTAGTAGATTTCATCAAAGAGATGTTGGAACTGAAAAGGAGGCAGGTTGGAGTTGCAACTAAGGGAAAGGAAAACTAATAGACATCCTTCAAAGACATCCTCTGTGCTCTTTTGGTTGGACTCCCAGTGGAGGAATTACAGAAAAACATAGTGTCATACAGGGTGAAAAAGCATGGACTGGTGTTCATCTGTGCCCTGGGAGGAATATTTCTATCAATAAGATCCTACATTGAATGAGGAACAAAGGGAAAGAGAAGGAAAGGAATAAGCATTTAGATAGCACCTACTATGTGCCCAGTACCCAACCAAGGGTTTTGTGAGTATTTTCTAAATTGATCTTCACAACAACCCTGCCAGGTAAGTTTTGTATTATCCTCATTATACAGTGGAAGAAACTATGGTAAACAGAGGTTAAGTGGCTTGGCCACGGTCATATCTAGAAAGTGTTTGAGGTCATAGTCTAGTACAAGCCTTCCTGACTCTAGGTCCAGTATTCTATCCACTGCACCATCTATCTGTCCCATATTGTTTGATGTACTAAAGTCAGTTTGTACACGATATTCCTATTTCTGTTTTTTCTCTCCTTCTCTTTTTTTGACATTAAAAAAATCCCTTTTGTTCTCCCCTGCCCAAAATTAATGTTACTCATGCTGCATTTGTGAGAACCATTGACCTCTAAATATTCCTGGTCTACTTGACACTTAGCAGCCCTTTTCTTGAAGCCATAGTGGGAAGCCATAGAGTGAAAAAATAGTAATAATCACCAGGTGAAAGCACAATCAAACAAACAGGATTGTGAACACAGTCAAAGGACCCAAACAGGAGGTACTTAACAAAAGAATTAAAAGGAAATCTTGCCAGGAGGGCTGACGTGATCTGCTGCATGATGAAGAGTTGAGTTCAAAGCCAGACAGACCCCTTGCTTAGGAGAAGGGATGCTTTAAATTAGTCCCTTTGTGCCACATGCTTGGCTACCAGGAAACCTTGCTGCCATTGCTGCTAGTATTTAACATTATCTTGGAAATACATTCAGAGAAACTGAGCTGAAGGTTTCCAGGTCTATGGCAGGAAAGCCAAGGGGGAATGATGAAAAAGGATGTTGAAACCATAGATGGATGGTGAAGAAATCTAGCGGCAGAATTGGCAATGTTTCCAAAGCAAAGAGCTTCTAGGCTAATTTAATAAAGGACACATTTTCTCTGATGATGTTTTGTACTAGAAAATCAGGATAGAAAATAATGCTGTCATGTTAAGCACACTTTATTGGGTACATTGGAGACCAAGCATGTGACAAGCAATCACAAGAACACGTAACACTTGGGTGCTTCTGCTCTTTCTCTTTCTCTTTCTCTTTCCCTTTCTCTTCCTTTTTCCCTTTCCCTTTCCGTTTCTCTTTCCCTTTGTCTTACTCTTTCCCTTTTTCTTCCTTTTCCTCTTTCTCTCTTTCTCTGTCTCTCTCCATATATACACATATACATACATGTGTATACATAATATACATGTATATATGTATTCACACATACATGAAAGACCCACATGCATATATACAAACACATATATGTACATATACAGATATGTTTGTATGTACACACATTTGGCATATCAGAGCCTTTTCAACATTAGAAATCTAAATCCAGGTATTTCTGAATTTTAAATGCTTACTTAACAAAATGTACCATTCAAGCTACTGTCTTTAACGTGTTCTTTAAAAACCAGACAATAGAAAGTCTGAGGAAAGATATCCTTCATTCGAACTCCACACAGGTTTTTTTTAATTTCATTTTTATCAGAGCTGTGATTTCATTGGTAAAAGGACCTTTAAGCAAGAAAACTCTCTCCACCAAAGCAAATCAAAACTTGCTCTGTAACTTATGGTCTTAGGGAATTGACTGGAAGCATCTAGAGGTTAAGAAACTTGTCTAAGATCACACATCTAGTTTGCGTTAAAAGTAGGATTCGAATTCATTTTCCTGGTTCCAAGGCCATATCTGCCTCCCTTAATAATAGCTTATTATTATTATTATTAGTTGATACTTATGTAGACCTTTAAGCCTTGCAAAGTACTTTATTTGTGCGTATAGCATAGGAGTCTTACAACAACATTGTAGGATAGGTGCCTTTATTACACCCATTTTATAGATGAAGAAACTGAATTTCAGAGAGGTTAAATTATTTGACCAGGGTCACAAAGCAAGTAAGGGTCTGAACCCAAGGCTTTCTAACTTCAGGTCCTAAACTTTACCCATGATTCCATGCTACCTCTTGTAGTAGAAAGAACACTCCTTTGACTCCCATCCCACTGCTTTACCAACAGGTGACTTTGAACTAATTACTTAATTTCTCTGTTTCAAATTCATTGAAAAATAGTAATAATACTTAGACTACTTACCCAAAAGACTGCTGTGAGGAGTGGTTCCTGGACTGCAAACACCTGTAGAAATGCTAGTGATTATTATAAAGAAATTAATCCCTTTAAAAAAATTCCATTGGTGAAAATGAACATGGGGGGGGACATTATTTGGGGAGAAATTTGTTATTTCTCGTCTGCTGATCACTTAGTATATTGCAGACAGGAAAGGTGTAGTAAAATACACATCAAGCTGCTACTGGGCGCTACCCACAGAAGTCTTCAGCAAAGGGATAGTGTGCCCTCACTTGGGGTTTAAGCATAATGAGACCCAATCAGAAAGCTGACTTCAAGTCTCAGTCCCCCTAGGAGCTTTCTGTGGGACCTGGGGCAAGTCACGTTACATGTTTCTTTCAACCATAAAAAGGAAAGGAAAGGGAGATTGAGATTGGACAACATAACGTCTAAGATCCCTTTCAATTGTAAAATCTTTGATTTATGGTCTTATTTAATGTCCAAATCTTTCTTTCATTAAGCAAATCTGCCATTTTGGTTAAAGAAAGAAATGTTACACATTGCCTGAGAAGTTAACTCAATTATTTCTTGACCAATTAAAATAGCACTACACTAAATGTCTCAATATCTAACGCAAATCTTTTCCCCCTTTCTTCTTTGTGTCCTTTAGAATGTAATTGGACTACGAAAAGAATCAGCTTTCAGAGAGTGGCTGCAAGGACTTCCCACCTGAACAGTGATTTCCAGAAATACTGTAGGCTGATTCCTATTACAGAAGGAATATTTTTAAGTGGAATTTTGCCCAGGATGAAATCGTATATTAGTTTCAATTGCAACTGATTTCTTTTCATCTCAGGAGACCTGAGTTCACATACATACTTTAGGACACAAGTGTAAATTAGGTCTCATCCTTATCTGTGTTCTGAATGTCATCTATGCCTGGCTGATAGAGAGGGAGAGAAAGAAGGGGTAAAGCTTGAGACCAAGGAGGAGCAGATTGGAATGGATGTTGAATAGGTAGGTGAGCAATGTGAAACTTAAGAGCTGCCCCTTTTATCCAGTCACTATTCCTTCATATTCAAAAGCAAAAAATTCACCAAACCTTATAAAGGCGAAAAAGCAATGTGAGTGAGATATAAATTAAATTGGTGAGCTGAAGACCATAAAAGGACCAACTACAATATGAAAAGTGACCTGGGCCTCATCACAGGAGCACTTTAAACAAAGATAACATGGTGAAAGATCTCGGCTTCCTAGGAAAGTGTGCAAAACTCCACTGTGGCTCAAAGAGGTATTTAAAAATGAATATTGTCTCAGTTAACTTTCATAGCTTTCAGATTGAGAGGAAAAAAAATGTAGCAAAGATATTTCACCCTCTCCCCCATACTCATTTTACTCTTTCCTTTTTATTAGAAGATTATAGATTTAACACTGGTTGATACCTTGGAAATCACATAGTTCAATTCTCTTACTGGACAGATGAGGAAACTGAGATATTCATTTTTATCTTTTAATTTATTTTTGCTTTTTTGGAGAGAGGAAGGCAGGGCAATTGGGGTTAAATGACTTGCCCAAGGTCACAAGGTTAGTAAGTGTTAAGTGTCTGAGGCCGGATTTGAACTCAGGTCCTCCTGACTCCAGGGCCAATGCCCTATTCACTGTGCCATGCCGAAACTGAGATATTCAAAGAATTACTTGTCCAAGGTCACATAAGCACTAAGCTGTAGAATCAAGATTTTAAGCCAGATCCTTTGACTATCAATCTGCTGCTTTTTTCAAAGTGCTAGTAATGCTTTTTCTCATATTTTGAACTTTTCCAGGCTAAATAAATAAAAATCTTATAGGAATGAAGAGATGTAGGAATAAGTAAGTGGTACCAGGTTCAAACGGGTAACTGTAGCACAGTTTTCTGATTCCCTTCTTTTTCTACATTTAGATTAAAGTAACTGAAAAAGGCACACTGCACAGCTAAAAAATAGAGGTTTTGATTTTATGTGGTCAGTACCTACGTTTTGAGGTATGATTCCCACTCAATTGATATATATTTAAAACATGGTGGGGAAATTCTAGCTGTGGGACCACATGGATTGGAGTAGGGGTCAGGGGCATTCAGCTTAATTTGGCCTATCCATCCGTTCTGGTAATAATTAAACTGCCTGGTCATTGCTGGTGCCAGGACAAATGCGTGAATAATTTCTTCCCAAGATTGGTGCACTGGTCATCACTTTCAGAATGGAGCCTTTGAAGGAACAGTTGAAAATCCATTTTTAAAAAAGTGGTTAATTGGCTAAAGAAGTGAAATAATTTGATCATTGCTGACTTTATTAGGGGACAATGAACACAGTGAACTAGTGTTTGTTAATGATAATAGCAGGTGTTTATAAGATTTCCTAAGGTTTACAAAGCATTTAACATTCATTTAATCTTTATGACGACTAGGTGATTTCATTCATTCATTCGTTCATTCATTCATTCATTCATTTATTCATTCATTCATTATTTTTACCAGCATAGGGAGCTCCTATAAGGAACTTTGTGTACCAAAGTAGGTTGCCACATTCTCTGGAAATTAGAGCTTTAGAGAGTTGTCTGGCACACTGATAGGTAAAGTGATTTACTTAGACTCACAGAAACAGTGCAGCTTGACCCTAAGTTTTCTTCACACTGAAGCTGGTTCTCTATGTGCTAGCCATGTTGCTCTCCTCCTAATTTTGTACATGTGATAAATAAGGTTCCAACCAGAAGCAACTATATGGCATACTGAATAGCCTAATGGACCTGGGGTTGGGAAGATCTGAGTTCAAATGCGGCCTCAGACACTTATTAGCTGTGTGACTCTGTGGAAGTCACTTAACCTCTGTTTGCCTCAGTTTCCTCACCTGTAACATGAGGATAATAATAGTACCTACCTCCCAGGGCCATTGCGATGATCAAATCAGATAATATATGTAAAGTACTTAGTGTGGTACCTGGAACATAGGAGGAATTTAATAAATGCTTATTCCCTCTTCCCTCCCTTTCAAGTGACTTGCCCATGACAAGTGACAGAGATAGAAAGTGCAGGTTTCTGTAAATGCTAAAGTATAGTTTTCTTCTGCTCCACATTGGGGAAAAAAAAGAAGATACACTTTTTCTTATTCCTTTCTGTCTCTAAACCTATGATCCCATGGTCTGTATTTGGCTTTGAAACATCACTGAAAGAGTACTTTTTCTCTAAAACGATACACTTTGTTCATCTCTAAAGACTGGAGTGTATTGGGTATTCAGGGAGGATACAGCACCTCTGGTGTAAGGGCTTTTCAGGGTTGCTTATTCAACTACGGTGTTCACCCAATGCTCACCTGTGGCTCCAAGGAGTGATAGCATTTGGAGAGGCCACATCCTGTTAAAACCATCTCAGTATGTTGTGGTTTCATAATGTGGTATATGGGCCATCTTGAATGAATTCACAGACTCAGGCCATTTCAGTCTAAATAAAGGCATTTATCAAGAGTGACACCTCTCATGAAGTAGGCTGTGTTCCAAGAGGAACTCACAACTTCAATAAGACAAGGCAGGCAATTTTATGGTATAATGATGCTGATTACACAACAGAAATTATGAATATTAAAAAAGCAGAAGGGGTTAGTTAAGGGATTAGGTAATATGGGAGAGGTCCCAGCCTCTATGAAACTGTCCATGCAATTACCCACAATGCATACAGAAAAGCCCCAAGGGGGGCATTAATATATAATAACGATATTATAATAAGCCTCTCTACATCATAAGTTCACCTAAAAGGCAGCTTTTGCTATTACTGCACAAATGCCTTAGAAAAAGTTCTTTCTATTGTTTGGGGGTCCACATCCTGCTGGGGCATCCTGGTGGTGCTGCTTTCTGATTGACTGGCTATCCTGGTCTTCTCTGAGATTAGATGGATGTGGTTTTGGTTGAGTGCATGGACCCACCTGCTGTTTCTGTGGGAAATGTGAAGAATGGGTCTGGGCAGCAGTGGCTAGCTAGAGGCAGTAGCTCACATTCCATCATGTGGACACACCTGCTGTTCTAGTGAGCCAATGAGGCATATATGAGGAAGTTAGGATATTGAGACAGGGGGCAGTGGCTAGGTAGAGGCAGTGGGCATTCTGTTCAGTGAGGCCTATGGGGGGGGGGGGTGCAGAGCTGTGGTGTGGTTAAAGCTACATTGTGTGGTCAAATCAGGACATGCCCGCTGTTCAGTGAAGCCCATAAGGAAGTTGATATATTGAGGCTGGGGGAAGCTTTATTACAATTCCATCAAGATTCCATCAACTGAGTTAAGGATAATTGACAGGCCTCAAATTCCTCAATGAGTTAGGAGAATATCTATCCCAAGCATGTGAAGACTTCCCTCTGTGGAATGGGAGAATGAGAAAAATTTGTTGCAATGGCAATGAAGGCAGCTAAAGCAGGAACTTCAGAGAACTTTCTTGGAAGACACCAGGGTCTTCCACTGCATCCCTGAACTGTGAGGTTCAGATTGCAAGCGGTTGTCTCATGCCACAGGGAAGTGTTTGAGGCTCGGGAATTAGTTGAGTCACGTGGAGGTCAGAGCATATTGCACTGTCACCGGCCAGGGGATACTGCATTGTTCAGGACTCTCTTGCGTGGGGTTACCCTCTGTTCCTGATTGGTGTCTCCACACCTTGGGGCCTTCATACCCTTGTAATTGCACTCCCCCTCTCACAATTCTGTTCAGCTGGGCTCTGTCACGTGTGGTAAGTGGATCTAGGGGTTATATAAGATCTAAGCCTCGGAGCTATCTTTGAAGCCTGCCTTAGTATATGGCTTTAAGGCTTCCCCATAGAGAGACCTTAATAAACTTTTCTGTTTGGACCTCAGAGCCGTGAACTCTTCTGTTCTAAAAGTTATGCTAGCATCAATTAGTCGGGTGTGTAACCAGTTGCCTCTACTGGTAAGTTAGGGTGCTCTGAAAGAGAACCCTGACACTGAACCATTGCTGGTTGTCTTGACTTTTTTTGGGTCTGACCTTTGACGTCTCTGGGAGAGAGCTAGACTGATGATTGCACAACTCTGACTTGCTTAAATCCAATTCACGCCCAAGTCAAGACATCACTCTATGATAATGTTGGTCCTCTGAAAATGAAGAACAAAAACAACACCTGTGTTCTAAAATTTAAGTAAGTTACCATAGGAAAGGTACAAAGAACCACTCGCTCTTGTTTTTCAGAACTGTCCAATGCAGGTACTCCTGTTTCCTCCTCATATTGCATAACTTTCTAGCTGTATACATACTACAGAGCCAAAAAGATGAAAGTTTATGACAAATAGTCACATTGCAAAATGTATTTGTTTGTCTTTTATTTGAGACAATTTTGCTATAAAAGCACATTTCAGTCCTTTAAAATACCCGTCTAGATGATTTAGTGTGTCAAATGTAAGTTCCACACCTCTGTCAGTGGTAAACTCCAAGCAAACACATAGCAGTTCAGCAGAAATTGGCTTCCAAATTCTGTAACAATGAGTTAGGTATGTTCCCAGATGAGTGCCATTTTCTTACCTGGAAAAAATACTTAACAGGTTCAACTCAAGTTCTTTGATATGTTTATCTTTTCTATCATACTGTTCTTATTGACAGAAAATATAAAAGGTTAAGAGCGGGATCAATCCACAGGCTAAACAGATATGTAAGTGTACTATATTCTGGAAATTAATTCATTTCCTTTTCTTTCCTTCTTTTTTTTTTATTTTTACATTGCATCTTCTGTCTCATTTTGGCCAATTTGTTGGAAGTGTATTTAAAAATCAGAAACTTAAAAACAACCAATTGGCAACTCATTGACCTATAAATGTAATGCTGATTGTTGTGCGCTTATGCTGCAGTAGGGAGAATCAAAATGGGTGTTTGAAACCATAGGTCCCTCAGGGAGAAGGGAATAATCACACACTGACAGTACACTGGGGCGTTTTAATGTCCTGAATGGAAATTGGAGGACATCGAGACAGTTTATGAGTCCTGAGAGAAGGAAGAAATGGATGTCTATAACCGTAACACCCTCTCTCTGTGGGGAGGCAGTCTACTTCTTGGCAAAGATTTCAAGCTTAATGTTTCCTGAATTTCTCTCTTTGCCAGCACTACCCTACAAGGAAGGGGTGGGGGAGAGGAAAGAGAAAGCAAACACAAGGGTAACTTAAATGGATCCTTCTCTAGATTTTATAGTTATCAAGGATCAATGGATAGATGCCATAGTTATTCTGAGGGCTTATCTCCATTAACATGTTAGTATCCAACTGTCTGCTGAAAACAAAATACAGAATTTGAGCAATCAACCTAAATTTAGGCTGTCAGTTTTCAACAACAAAGAAAAGCAAGCATTGTTTGGGAACCTGTATTTTGTAAAGTCCTGTGCAAAATATTTTATCTCTTGAGAAAAGACCCTTGTCTATCAGGTCATGAAGGACCTAATTCCCCACAAATAGTTCTATTAATATATGTGACAGAAATTAATAAAACTAAGAAGCTTACCATGTAGTATTTAGATGGCAAGTTCCTTGAGGGCAGGTAGGGCTGATCTTATTTATTTATTATGTGCTCTTCACAACTTTCACACTTTTATTTGTAGTATATACTGTATAATAGTTGAGTAGAAATCTTAGTCCTTCTGCATCTAAAGCTAATTTAGCAACTTGTGAGAATCACACCCTCTACTTAAAAAAATATATATGCATTATCAATATATCTGTATTTCTGTCTATTCATCCATCTACTTATCTATCTATAGAGAGGAGCTTGCATTGATGAGAACTTTTGCAGGAGGTGGGGTTGGGAGAGAGAAAGAAGGTTCAGACCTATGATTTCAGACCTATGAATTCAGTGTAAAATCACCTTTACCAATGTACTGGCAATTTGTCTGTAACTTGTCTCCAAGATTGCCCGTGACACTGAGAGGTTAAATGATTTGTGGGTGGCCACACAGCTAATAATGTCAAAAGGATTTGAACCCAGATCTTCCTAACTGCACTGTAGTAGACTGACTCTTTAAGAAGCCTATTAAGATTTTAAATGGATTGTCTGGAAAGTTTAATAATGCACAGAATAGATTTCCTTCTAGTTTTGTTGGAATGTTGGGGAAAAGTTGAGAGAACTTATCTTTGGGTCTCAAAGACAAATCACTTTCCCAATATCTAACAGCAGCAACAATCATGCTTTGTGTTGTTTTGTTTTTTCCCCTCTGAAATTGACTTGAATACTGCAGAATATAGATATGTACTCATTTTGAGGCAGGTTGTGGCAAGGCAATAATCATATAGATGAAAACCCTACAAAAGAACTAAATGTTCGGGTGATTATTGAAACTTTTTAAATGCACTGAAGTCCTGCTTTCCAACTGAACTTTCTATAAAACTTCCTAAGTAATTTCTTTTCTATAGTGAGTCTGGTTTTAATTCTGTCTCTGGAGGGCTTTTAAAAAATATTTCTTTTTTTTCTATTAGGGAAGAGATAATGAAAAGAGAAAAACTAACTTTTTTTTCTCCAATATGAGAACAACAGGAAGAAGGTAACAAGAAGAGAAACCTATTTCTTCCTGAGATAGTTTTAATCATTTGAGTACTAGTACAACTGCACCATGAAGGAAAGTATTGGTACTACCTAATACTATTTTAAAAGGAATGAGATGGAAAGAGGGAGGGAAGGGCATGCAGAATAACCTCTTAGAGTGACTTGGATGATTCTTCTGACTTCAAAAGGACTGAAATTTAAGTGACTTTTTCTACCCTACAAAATTTCAGAGCAGCCTGAGAGTCTATAGAAAAGGTAAGAGTCTATAGAAAAGGTACTCAATATTTATTGCAAATGTTTGTAGGTATCTGAAGATGACACTATATTTCCCTCTTGGCTTGCACCTCCTTTCATTCTTAACCAGTATCCTAATAAGAACATTTCAGATGTGATTTTAAAATGGAAAACTTACATTCATATTACATATAAACTTATGCAAGGTAAAGAAAAGATATCCAAGAGAAAAAAAAATATGTATGATGTCTACAACAGTGAAAAACCCCATAATGACAAGGCTGACAAATTTGCTAAATATAATGATCGAAATTAGTTCAGGAGAACAGAGAAAGCACTGAAGAGTGAGGAAGGGCCATTACGGTCTAGAATGTTGCATACTCCATTGGTTGACTTAACTATTTAAAACAAGGGAAGGCTCAATGTGTAGGATAGGGCTGAGGAGGGGCAGGGAGGATGACTTGGAAAAGAATTATGCTACAGGTACCAATACAATTTCAATCAAAAAAGAAAAAAATTAAAATGCCATATCTACAGTATGATTTTTATTTGTTTTCCTTCTTTTTTGGGGAAATACAAGGAAGATACAGCAATACTCCTGTGTAACCTTCCTTTCAGCTCTAACCAGATTCTTCACATATCTAGGTTTTTGTTTTGTTTTGTTTTGTTTTTTGGAGAGGGGAAGGCAGGGCAATTGGGGTTAAGTGACTTGCCTAGCAAATGTTAAGTGTCTGAGGCTGGATTTGAACTCAGGTCCTCCTGACTCCAGGGCCAGGGCTCTATTCACTGCACCACTCAGCAGCCCCTAAAATATCTAGGTTTTTTTTTTTTAAAAAAAAGATCCCATTACTCTGGGGACCTCATTGGGAGTCCTCTATGCTGATGAAATAACAGGACCAATCAAAAAATAAAAAGAGAAGGGAGAATAAGTAACAGTACACTTGCATTGTAAAGTTATTATTTTTAAAATATTATTGGCCAATTCTACTACTTCACCCTATTATCCATCATTTGAGATTTCAACCCAATTTTTCATAGAAATATGAGCATTATTTTTTCCCATGTCATATATTATTGTCTAGAATGTGGATTTCCCAGCAGTTGTCCTTAAATTCACTATGGATGTTAGAGACTCCCTCTCAGATTTGATCTTACATTAATAAAGAAGCAACCATTAACCATGGGTTTCGAATAATCCTAATTGAAAATGTGCCTGTCTTAAGACCACAAAATAAAAGGAGTCTGTATGGTATAGTAGAATGCACTAAGTCTTATTCTTGCCTCTTCCACTATTTGTGTGACCTTGAGCAAAGGATCTCAGCTTTCTAGACCTCAGTGTCCTAATTTTACAAAATGAAAGTATTAAGGTGCATGATCTTTGAGGGCCCTTATGGTTCTAATGATCTATGAATTTATTCTTTTATTCTAAGGCAGATTTCCTAATTAACATGTTGATATTGTCAATAATAGATATTGTATGGCTGTTTCAGAGATCAGTGTTATCATCCCATTTGCCATCTGTTCTAGTAAATATTAAAAATATATTTCTGATTGAGGCATTATACTTCCCCCCCACCAAAGAAAAAAAACAAAAAACAGAAATTGAAAATTGTGCTCTGCACTGCCTTCATGCTTCAGTGTTCTGCCAATTCCTTTGCCCCTTGATAACTGATCACTTCTTTACCAAGAAACTTTAATTACATCACTCACTCCTTCTAAAACCACTAGTAGCCTTCCTCAGCCCATTGTGGAACTCAGAGGTTTCCCTTCTGAGAGTTTTCTGCCATACAGCCTTTCATACGGTAGAAGTGGAGATTGTGTTTTTCATGCTCTCTTTTCTGTACATATGTAGGTCTTTCATGCCTGAAATGAATTTTTGGGAACCACTGTCTTTATGCTAAGCACATAGTACCCCCCAAAAGCTTACTTCTGAAGCGAATGGCCACGGCAGAGATGTTATATATTCCCTCTACAATGGAATGCAGAATTCAGGTTAAAAGGAAAAGGGAAGCTTTCAATTCAGAAGGTGAATAGGATGGTATTTAAACAACAAATTCCAGTGAATTATATTTAAGAGACCAAAAATAAGTTCCATGCAAGAATTTTTTTCATTTGATTATAAATTAGGTGTATTTTTGTTCACAGTCAGCTCTTGGCTCTATTTGTTCTGAGAAGCATGTATTTGGTTCTGACATCCATCTTGACCACAGGCTTTCTTTTTTTTTTGCCTCTCTTCCATAAATGACCAGTTTCTGTGGGGTTATTGCCAGTTAAATTTGGACTTGGACTTCCTGACACATTTTCCATAATGTTCAAGAAATGCTAATAATTTTTCTATGATGTTTTGCTGTTTGATGTGTTAACCTGACCTTTTAGAGTTTTCCCTCTGCCTTAAAGCAAAGAAAAAGAGGGGGAGGGTGTGTCCAGAACTCTCTGAAACAAACTGGTCTGTGAATCTTTCTTCCTCAAGCCTGTGTCCTCCCCTGGTCAGCCACAAGAGAAAGAAGTATGGGCAGTGGAAGCTATTCTACATGCAATTCAGGGTAATCAGTTATGTTAACTTGGGCTAGCTATGTAACTAACTTCTCTGAGACTCACTTTCCTTATAACTTAAAGTATTGGATTAGATCAGTGATGTCAAACTCAAATAGAACGAGAGGTTGCTAAACAATACATAAAGATCCAGGTTGCATACGGACTTCAAAAACCACACAGTAACATTATCTATGTTCTATTGTATTTTTATTTATTTTAATACATATTGCTCAGTTACTTTTTAATCTGGGCTAGAATGTTTGGATTAGATGATCTGAAAGGTTGCTTTTAACTCTATTACCCTACAAATAGAATTTCAGCATTCAGTAATTTAAGAATTGGAAAGTGAAGCCTCAGATTACAAATAATTAAAATATTAGAAACTCAGGAAAATGCCAACAAAATGTTTATTTGTTTGCAAAGAACAGGAAAGAAGGAGGTGAGAGAGTTCAATGGCCTCTGGTTTAGAGGTAGGGAGAAGGGACGTATGAGTAAGCATTTAATTTGAAAGAGGAATTTATGTAGGGTGCTTTCCTGTATCATTCAGTTGATTATAATTTAGAAACCCAATGGAGGCAAGACAGCGCAGATAAAGCATGCTTTTAACTGCACAATTTCTCACCAGTGCTCAAAACGATATTTTCTGGTGAGATTTTTAATCTAGCTACTAAAACATAAAACCAAAAACTGACTTCATATTTGCCCTCTTCTCCCTTTCCCTGCTCATCTTCTCCTAAGGCTTTCAGGGATCCATGAAAATTGCCCACAGGCGGGAAGACAGGAAGGAAAAGGAGAAATAAAAAATCTGGAGAGTTCATAGATTAGATAGACAAATGCTGAATAATTGAGAACCAAGTGTGTGTATTTGGGAAGTATTTCATTAGGATGCGGATTTCCTGTGTTCTCTTCGCATCTATATTGTATGGCAATATCATCAGCAGTACTTTTCTGTAGGGTCCCTTGCTGCTCTAGGAGCAAATCTAAACTGATCAGAAAAAAAGAATCTGCTAGAATAGCATAATATTAGACAGAATTTGGTATCATCACTACCTCCCAGAAACAGCTGCCTAGATGCTCCCTTTAGTTGTCCCTAGAGTTCTCCTCTGTGTCATAAACCCCTACCCAAGTAAATCTCTCTATCCCCTTCACGCCTCACTTTTCCATCCCTCCCTTATCTCTCTTCTCTTTCCTGTCCTCCCTCCCTTCTCATCCCAATGCATTCTCCTCTCTCCTTGCTCTTTCCCTTCCCCACCCGTTTCTCCTTCCTCCCCCTTCCTATACCTCTCTCTCTTCCCCTTTCTGTGTCTCTTCTCCTCTTTCTCTTACCTCACCCATTATATTTTGTGACATTGTCCCTTTCATTTCTTTACAGATTGAGGATTGTATCAAAAGTGGAGAGTCATCTTTTTCCTTTCTTTCCCTTCCTTCCTTCCTTCCTTCATCTTTATTTCTTCCTTTCTTCCTTCCTGTCTTCCTGTCTTCCTTCCTTCCTTCCTTCCTTCCTTGCTTCCTTTCTTTGTGTCAAATGTATTTTCAGGCAATTAGAAAATTTAGAGCTGGAATGGTGGCCTATTATCTGTAATCCCACATACCAGGGAAACTGAGGCTGTTGGAACTCTTGAGCTCAAGTATTCTGGGAGGTAGTGGGCATGTCAGTCTGGTGTCTGTGCTAAATTCTCCCTCAATATAGTACAGCCCCAGGACTGGAAGATCACTGAGTTGTCTAAAGAGGGGCCAAGTGGCTCAGGTCAGAAACAAGGTAGGTCAAAGTTCCCATGTTGATCAGTAGTGGAATCAGGTCTATGAATAGTTCCCATGCTACTAGTCTGTGTGAGATAAAGACAGCCAGTCTTTAGATAAATAAATAAACAAATAAATGAATAATAAATAAATAATGAAAAATAAAAATAAAAAAGAAATAAAATTCAGACCAAAGACAGCCTTAGGCATTTGCAAGCTTAGAGATGCAAATGAGTAATATACTACTATTCTTGTAAGGTTTTAGCAATTTTAAAGAGAAATTGCCTTTGAGTTTTTGAAAAATACAGTGCACCAGAGAGTCAAATTATTCAGGCACCTCTCCCTATCATAGGATCAAAACATTTAAGAAACCAAGACAAATTCACCATGTGAATTATTTTATGGTTCTTTGAATGGAAAATCCTATTGGCCATTGTGGCAGAGGGCACTGTATTTTCCTTGATATACCTGCTTTGGGGCCATATTTCTTCCAACCTTTTATAGTTTCTTTCCAAAGTGTTTTATAGTACATTAGAGTCACAGAATGTTAGGGCTAGAAGTGATCATTGGTGGCTTATGATTTATTTCACCTCTTTATTTCTGCACATCCAACAGCCTCTTTGAGATCATTGGTGAATGACTTAGAAGAGTTGTGACATTATAGAATTCATTGCAGTATTAACAAAGTCTACACCCTTCCTTGCACTTTCTCTC
Organism: Pseudochirops cupreus; assembly: GCA_028627135.1. Lineage (NCBI taxonomy): Eukaryota > Metazoa > Chordata > Mammalia > Diprotodontia > Pseudocheiridae > Pseudochirops > Pseudochirops cupreus. Next base: position 301,477,862 of record CM053583.1, read on the forward strand.
TTGAATGAATGATTATGTGTGGAAGGAGGGAAGAGAGCTAACATCAATTAGAAAAGTAAATAAAAGGGGAGAATTAAAATAGAAATTGAGTAACTATATTAACTTTAAAAGGCTTTTTTTTTCTTCCCCAATTAGTTTATGAGAAGAATGCATGTCTAACTCTTCCTGACAAACATACTGGATTGGTTTGCCATTTCCTTCTCTAGTTCATTTTGCAGAAGAGAAACTGAGATAAACAGAGGTTAAGTGACTTGCCCAGGGTCACAAAGCTAGTAAGTGTTTGAGATCACATTTGAACGTGGATCTTCTGGACTCCAGGCCTAGTGTTCTATCCACTGAGTCATCTAGATACCTCATTAATATTAGCAAAGATGCCAATACTATTTTAAAAGAGACTACTGAATTCATCCATTCAACAAGCAATCATTAAATACCTAGTATATGCAATGAACATACTGCATTGCCTATTTTCACTGAATTTTCAATGGGATAACTGTGCTGATTTGTTTTTTTTTTTAACTACACTGACTGATTGCTTGACTAAGTCAACTAGTTGATTTCCAATAGCTCTGAGAAGATAGTGCTTTAGTTAAATCACTGTGACAGGTGTGAAAAAGTCTACCCCTGAAACTGACAGGGGTAAGTTAAATCACTCCTACAAGGCCCTCTATGAAGGTAAAAATACCAACAAAATCTCTTTAGAAGGCAACTCAAATTCAAAAGTTCCAGTGGAAGGTTCCAGTGGATTTCTTGATTATTAGAGTGCATCACATCTGGGGGTCAACATGGAACATAACATGTTTTCAGGCACAAATGCTATAAAACGTACATAAGAATCTAAAACTAAAGGAACCTTCGAAATTGATCAATAAATCCGTAAGCATTTGCCATATGCCTACAATGTGTCAGGCACTGAGGTAGGTGCTGAAGACACAGAAACAAAAATGAATCATGCCCTTCTCTCAAGTAGATTACATTCCATCACAGGACATAGCTCCACTCTGTCTGCCACATGACTGACAAAGTAACATTTCTTTTTTTTTTTTAAACTTTTATTTATTTTAGTTTACATCATTCATTTCCACGAGATTTTGAGTTACAAATTTTCTCCCCATCTTTACCCTACCCACCACCCCAAAACAGCCATCCCATTGTATAACCCCTCCCCCAA
>CM053583.1:301479532-301504639 GCA_028627135.1 Pseudochirops cupreus
CTCTAATTTTGAAGGAATTATTCTCTTCAGAATGCTTTTGAGATTCTTTTTCCATCTGGCAAATTTGACTTTTTAAGGCATTCTTCTCCTCATTGGCTTTTTGGGCCTCTTTTGTCATTTGAATTAATCTATTTTTTAAGGTGTTAATTTCTTCAGTCAGGTTGTTGACTCTTTTCATGATTTTCTTGCATCATTCTTATTTCTCTTCCCAATTTTTCTTCCACTTCTCTCATTTGGTTTTCAAAATCCTTCTTAAGCTGATCTCTAGCTTTTAGGCAATCTTCATGTTTCTTGGAAGCTTTTGGTGTGGGAGTTCTGACTGTGTTGTCTTCCTCCCGTTCCATGCTTTGATACTTCTTTTCCCCAAAGAAGGAATCTAGGGTTTGGCTGCTGTTCTTACTTTGCTTCCTCTGCTTATTCATGGCTGGCCAGTCCATGAATTTTTTTTAGCTCTGTGGGACTTTGCTTTCAGAGGGGAAAGCTCTGTCCCAAATCGCTGGCGTTTTCCCAGCTGCTGGAGCTTTTAGGAGGCTGCTGGGGCCCTCCCCTGCTCTGGCTCACTGAAAAGACACCCAGGACCACCACACAAGACCACAATCCGGATCCAGGCCACTCAACATGAGAGCACTTGGCCTCTGAACAATCGCTTGGCCCCCCTGCAGTCTGCAGGCCAGAAGCTCCAAAGCAGCAATGTGGAGGCCGGTGCAGCACCTCCACTTCTGCTGCTTCCTTGCCCTGGTGGTGGTTTGGTCGGACCTGCTTTTCTCCCCTGCTTTTTAGCTGAGTTCCACTAACCTTTTAGTCCTTTTTTTTTCTTTATGGCTTAATAATTCTGGAAACTGCCACAGCTGCTGCAGATCTGCTCTTCTGTTGCTCCAGCTGCAGCTCAGCTCATCCCGCTGCCCCCAGGGCCAAGATACCATTTCAGGCTGAGCTGGTTTTGGCTTCCAAACCTGAGGTGGTACCTCCCAACTGAGCTGCCTTGAGCAGAAAGTATATTTGTGTGCATTTTAGAGTTCTAGAATTTGTTTAGAGTCATATTTTATGGGTATTTTGAAGTGGCTATATGGGAGCTGCGATAATTTGCAACTCCCACACCACCATCTTGGCTCCACCCCAAAGTAACATTTCTTAAACAAATATCTACCTATGTCACTCCCCTACTCAAAAAGCTCTAGTGAGTCCCTATTGTCTTTTTAAAATTAATTTTTAGTTAATGTTTCCTCCAATTGCATGTAAAAACAATTTTTAGCATTTGTTTTTAAATTTTTGAGTCTGTAGTTTTCTCCCTCCTTTCTCTCCCCACACTAAGAAGGCAAGCAGTTTTATATAGGTTATATATATGCAGTCATATAAACCACATTTCTGTATTTGTCATGTTGTGAAAGAAAACACAGAGAAAAAAAAAACACAAGAACAATAAAGAAAGCAAAAAAAAAAGTATGCTTCCTTCCATCTGCATTCATACTCTATCAGTTCTTTACCTGGAGATGGATAGCATTTTTCATCATAAGTCCTTTGGAATTATGTTGGATCATTTATTCTGAGGACAGGTAAGCCATTCAGTAGATCTTGTGCAATATTGCTCCTGGCTTAGACTGAGTGTCAATGGTAACTGTTTCTCTTTGGGACAGTAACCCTGAGGGTCTTCCCCTTGCTGCTTGATTTTTTCTTTTTCTTTTTTCTAATTAAAAGACTCACTTCTTAAAGAGGCTTATTAACTGAATGGGCTTTACCTCACTCTAAGTGAATCTGTGAAAAGGCCTTAGCCTAAAAGGGTCAGGGTCTCCCATTGCATCCTGAGTCATCTCCAGTCATCATGATGAATATCTGGCCACTGGATCAAGATGACTCTGGAGGATAAAGTGATGCTGGTAATAAAGCATTCCTTTACTCAAATGTAGTCAACTACAAACTACAAAGTCAACATCACAGCTGAGGTCATGTCCTCTCTGAAAATGAGGGCCAAACACAACAATAACAATTGCCATTATTGCCTAAAATGTTCTGGTTCTGCTCATTTCACCTTGCATCCGTTTATATAAGTCTTTTCATATTTTTCTGTGAGCATCCTATATGTCATTTCTTATAGCACAGTAGTATCCCATCATAGTCAAGCTTCTTTAATTGATGAGCATCCCATCAATTTCCAATTCTTTGCCACCATGAAAAGAGTCACATAAATATTTTTATAGCTAAAGGCTCTATTCCTTTTTATTTTTTTTAAAAAATTTTTGAGATGCAGACCTGGTAGCAGTCCTGTTGCTTCTTGAATTAAATATAAGCACATCTGTTTGGCTTTTAAAAATCTTTCAAAGCTTGATGCCAACCTACTTTCTAGCCTTCTTATATCTTACTCCCCTGACTACACTCTATAGTCTGTGGAATCTGGATTTCATGTTGTTATTTGCAAAAGATAAGTCATCTTCTGTGTCTTTGCTTTTGCTTTTTTCCCATACTTGAAATAATCTTGTCTTATCTCTCCTTAGATTCCTTTACTTCCTTCAAGACTCTACTCAAGCACAGCAGTCTACATGAAGACTTTTCAGATGTTTATTCCAATCCCAGCTGCTAGTACCTTCTCTCTCAAATTAACCTTGTATTTGTTTCATGTGTATTCTGTGTATTTTTTTTTATAGTCTATCTTCAGTGATAGAATACAAGCTCTTTGAGGTCAGGGATAATTTCATTGTTATCTTTGCAGCCCAGTACCTGGCAAATAGTAGATGCTTAATCAGTACTTATGGAGCGTTTGAGATTGTAGTTTGGCAGCTAAAAGGGTCTATAGAAGTCTTCAAGTCATTCCTACCTTGTTTTTCAGGTCATGAGATTATAGAGCTGTAGATCTAGAGCTGGAAGGAATCTCAGAGGCCATCTGATATACCTTCCCATTTTACAGATAAGTAAACTGAAGCCTAGAGAAGGCTTGCCAAAAGTCAGAGAGGCAGTACCAGGACCCAAATCACAATGGTCAGACTTCAAATCCTGGACTCTTTCAACTTCACCATGTAGATCACCTCATTCAATCTTCTGAATTTCCTGATGAGGAAGCTGAGACCCAGACTAGTAAAGTAACTAAATGAGGAAGCAAATAACACATCTGGGGATTTGAACCCAGGGCTTCTGGCTACAAATCTAGTGCTTTTTTTCACTTTATCTCAAGAAGCTTTGAATTCTGATTAACTGTTCTCAGTTTTAGACATCAGCCATATCAACTAATATTTTCTCCTCAGCAACAAAAGATTTAAAGGAGGCTTATAGGAGTAAGGAAGGAGAGGGGGAAATGGAACATTGAGAGATCTCCCTGCTTATAAACAATGAAAACTAAAATATATTGTTTTCTTTATTTATGATTTGTTTGTAGCATGAGGACTGAAGATTGCCTCTAGGAATAAGTTAGAGGCACTGGAGGTTTAACATTTAACCCCTACCTCACCCATTTCTGCCCCAAAACTCATATATACATTCCCTCAAATAGGTTAAAAGTTGCTCTTTGGTAAAGCAAATGTGGCTGGGAAGAACATTTTCTTGTTCATGACTTAACCAGGGCCACAGCAACTTCCGTACAAAAGTGTTTTGTTTTAGGGGTGAAGAGGGAAGGAAGAAGGGGAGAAAAATGGAACTTTGGGGAGAACAGACTTTAGATAATACAAAACTTGAAACAATAGGAGACAGGCAGCATGAGGACTTTGGGAGCATGGTAGGCAGGAGAAATGGAAGAAGCCAGCAAATGTGACCAGCTTTCTGGTTTTGCTTAGTGTTGGCTGTTGAGATGGTGAAAATTCTCTTTGTGTTGTCTCTGGCATTTGTGCATTACTCATGGTTGTCAATGCCTAAACTGAGATGTCCAGGACTTCCTTGAGAGCCACAAATCTCAGCCAGCTCTCATTCAGTTCATATTTAAAGACAGGCTCTCCTCCTTTGAGGTTCATGCAATTCACTTAATCAAAATCCTTATAGCTATGGACATTCAGGTCACTCTCCTTTGTTTCTGAATTAGTTCAGTACCTGGCTCACAATTTTTCTCTCCTTTCCACCCCCTACTTATATACTTCTACACTTCAATACACATGCTGACTGTCTCAAACACTATAACCACTCAGTAGATGAAGATTTACTTCTCCATCTCACCTCAGCCACAAAGACGGTCTTACTCTTGATCTTACAGTCCTACAGACATGGACCACTTCCATATTCAAGAATTCCAAAGTCCCCTTATCTGACTATTATCTATTGGCTTTCCACCTCTTCCTCTGCCTTTACTTAACAAACCTTACTCTATTCCCTTGATCTGTCAGTTCTCTTCCAGGTCATAACCCCTGCACTAGCACTTTTTTCTCCACCTTGATTCCTTAGTGAACCAGTTCACTAGCCCTCTTAAGTCCCTAGCTGCCTTATCATTTCCCCCATTATGCCCTGCCAATCCTCAGCCTTAGATCGCTTCCAACATTTGAGAACCTCACCTCATATCTGACAGAAAAATATTGAAGTCATTTGCCATGAAGCTCCCTCTTCTCCACTTTTCCTCATTTCACATAACTCAAATGTCTTTTGCCACTATTTCCTCCTTCATCTGTCTCACATGAAGAGATGGCTTTATTCCTTACCAAGACAAACCCCTCTATTTATGCAAGTGATCCCATTCTGGCCCATCTTCTCCAAAAATTTTCTCCCCTGTCATCCCCACTCTATAATGTATCTTCAATTTCTCCCTGTCTACTGGATCCTTCCCTACCACCTACAAATATGCCCATCTCCCTATCTTCCAAAAAAAATGCCCTCACTTGATGCATTCATCCTCGTTCGCTATTATCCTATATCTCACCTACCCTTTGTAGATAAACTCCTTGAGAAGCCCATTTATAACAGCTGTTTCTACTTTATCTCCTCTATACTCTTCCCAATCTCCTATAGTTCAGTTTCCAACATCATCATTCCACCACAAATGCCTTCTCCAAAGTTACCAATGATCTTTAATTGAAAAATCTCATGGGCTTTTCTTAATCCTTGTTTGCCTCTACCTCTCTGTAGCTTTTAATATTTTTGATCACCCTCTTCTATTTAATAGGGTTTTTTTTTCTTTCTAGGTTTTTGGGACATCCCTCTTCTGGTTCTTCTCCTGTCAGACCTCACATCAGACTCCTTTGCTGGGACCTCTAACCATGGTTGTCTCACAGGGCCCTGACCTGGGCCCTCTTCTCTTCTCCCTCTCTACTTCTTCATTTGATATGATCTATAGTGGCAACCACATTGGCAAACCCAGGATGGCTGCTAGCACAGGTTCTTAGATCTGCTTTACTAGGAAAGATAGCTGTTTAAAGGTTCAACAATCTTGTTAAATTAAATTCACTAGTTCAATGGAAAAGTCAGCACCCTGAATTTCAGAGAAAATACTAATAGAGAAAATACTAGCAGAAAAATAAAGACCAACAGACAGGGCTCTGACTGTCTGAATCAATTATACACTTCTACATACATCCCTGGATTGAGAGAGCCTTTACATCTGAGCAGTTGGGGAGCCCTGAGCATATGGCCACTCAGAATCTCGACCAGGGAATCACAAGATACTTCTCATAAGTGAGCCCCCAAAGCACAATACCAACTCAGAGTACATATACACTTCTCAAAGCCAGAAGGCATCATGACTCAGTGCCTAATTAGAAAGTAGCAAAAGGTGTGAAAGTCTTCCTACAAGCAAGTCTTCCATAAGAAGCTTCCCTTAATGGACACTACATGAGGTCTATTAATGGGCAGGGAAGATCTTATGTCTCATTAACATTACATGATCTCAATAGTTCTCCTTTATAAAGTATCATCTTCAAGCTGATGCTTCTCAAATCTACCTTTCCTGCCCCATCCTCTGCTGACATCCAGTCTTACATCTCCAATTACCTTTCAAACATCTCAAACTGGATGTCTGTAGACATTTTAAACTCAACATATTCAAGACTTAACTTGTTATATTTCTCCATAATTCCACCCCTTCTTACCTTCTCCATTACTGTAGGCAGTACTACCATCCTCCCAGTCCCTCAGGCTCTCAACCTCTGTGTCCTCACTTCCTCATTATCTCTCACCCTTCATATTAAATTATCTCTTGCCAAGACCTGTTAGTTTCACCTCTGTAATGTCTCTCAAATACACCTCCTTTTCTCCTCTGATGCTTCTACCACCTTGGTCCTCATTATCTCATGCTTGGACCATTTCCCTAGGCTGCTGGTGGGTCTCCTGTCTCAAGTCTCTCTCCACTACAATCCCTCCTCCATTCATCTGCTAAAGTGACTTTCCTAAAGTGTAGATCTGATCATGTCACTCAACCTACTGAAAAAACTCCAGTGATTCCCTTCTTTAGAAACAAATGCAAAATGCTCTCTTTGGAATTCAAAGTCCTTCAAAACCTACCCCTCCCACACATACACACACACACACACTTTTCTACTCTTCCTATACCTTTTTCTCTGCCACATATTCTTCAATCCAGTGACACTGTTCTGCAAACAAGATACTCTTATCTCTTGCCTCCAAGCATTTTCAATGACTGTCCCCCAATGCCTGGAATGTTCTCCCTCATCTCTGCCTTTAGACTTCCCTGGCTTCCTTCGTCTCTGAACTTAAATCCCATTTTCTACAGGTAATCTTTCCTTATCATTCTTAATTCTAGTGCATCCCCTCTTTTAATTATTTCCAGTTTATCCTTTTTATACTTTGCATACATTTATTTTGGCAGCTAGATGGCACAATGGATAGAGTGCCTGGTCTGGAGTTGGAGGACTCATCTTCATGTATTCAAATCTGGCCTCACATACTTTCTAGCTGTGGTTAATGACCCTGTGGTTAGTGATCCTGGGCAAGTCATTCAATTCTGTTTGCCTCAGTTTCCTCATCTTAAAATAAGATGGAAAAGGAAATGGTAAATGGCTCCAGTATCTTTGCCAGGAAAACCACAAAGAGGATCATAAAGAGTAGGACATGGCTGGAAAATAACTGAGCAACAACATACATTGCTTATTGTTTCCTCCATCATACTGTGACCTCCTTGAGGGCAGGGACTGACTTTGTATCCCTAGCACTTACCACAGTGCCTGGCACATAGTAGACACTTAATAAATGTTTATTAACTAATTAATTTGGTTTAACTTCCAATTAAATCTCTGCAGTTCAGTCTGTTATCTTTATTATCTTTCTGCTTCCCTTCTCCCACTCCTTTCAAAGAAGAAAGGTGTGAGGGGGAGAAATATGGGGGGGGGGGGCAATCTGCTTGGGAAGATGCAGCCTGGTGTATATAATTGAAAGAATATTGACTCTGAAATCAGAGGACCAGGATTCAAATCCTACCTCAATGATTGCTACTTGGATGATTTGGGGCAAGTCATAGTCTCTCTGGGACCAAGTTTCCTCATCCTTAAAATCAGAGGATTAGACTACATGGTCTTTGAGGTTGCTTTTAGCTCAAGATTGATGAGGCTCTGATCCCTGGAGGAAAAATGAGTCAGAGTTTTGTTTTCCTTTTGCTTGCTTCCCCCATTCATCTTTATCATAGATATCCACATCCCCCTTTTCCATGTGGCCTCCCACATTGTGTATCTGTGGTTATTTATGTTTGTACTGACTCTCTCTTCCTCCTTCTCTCCCTCCCTATTTCCTGCATATGTATATATACATATACACACATGCTGTCTAGAAATCTGAGGAGGATAAACACTTCATAAAACCTTCTGCCACAGAACCAAGCATATTGAAATTACTTTTTATGAAGATATCAAAACAACAACAACATTAAAAAAAAAGGAATGCATGAGTTTTGTTTCTCCTGAGGGTTCAATTATTTAAAGGGCTGGAAGCAAACTTTGATTGATAAATCTAACCTTTCCTTCTCTCACAATAGTTGATCATTGTGTGATGAGAACAGTTAAAGAATGAAAGAATAATATTTGGATTCCAACCAAAGAATGAAAATTCAGGAACTGCCTTTGACTTTTACAAGGTGAGAAAAGATTTCACATTTTGATTGGGTGATGGCAGGAATCCCTTTTAAAACCAGGCAAGCCTGGCGTTTGCATAATGCATTTAAAACTCTACCCTTTCAATTACAATTCTATCCCCAAAAGATTTTTTTGATCTTTCTAGGCCTGGATTCATCATGGAATATTAGAATGGTGCCCTGCATATGAGGGCCATAAACAAGACTTGTAGGGCCAATAATAGCCAAAAAAAAATGTGTGTCTTGCAGCTTTCTGTAAAAATGTGCTCTGCCCTGAATTATACCTAACAAACTTTATATTCACAAAGTAGACAACTCTTGCCAAATTTTAGCACTTCACCAAAATTAGCAGCTAAGTGTGTAGTAATAAATCTATAATCCTCCTGGGTTTTTTCTGCAACTCAGTATGTTCCATTAATCCCCTCTTTCCTTTTTTTTTTTTTTTTTGCATTGCTGTGAATGTTCCTGCTAACCCATCCTTCCCTAGCCTTCTCATAGTCTTCAGCAAGCATGAGAGAGTCAGCAAGTGTTATGGTCAAACTCCTTCAAAGTCTTTCTAGACATCCCCCATTTCTGAGAATGCTTTCTATGCTTACAACTAGTTACCTGCCTTTCATGGAACTATAAATAACATAAGCTCTTCCTGCCCATTGTGTTACCTTTCTGATAACTGAAAATGGCAAGGATACATGGTGAAGAAAATTCAGTAAACTTACTAATGAAATCAAATTTTATTTCAAGGGTTTACCAAATGTCAAGTTGCAATAATGTTTAGAGCAAAATTGATAGGTTTTTCCCCTTTAAAAGCAAAATAGGGGCTGCTTAATATAATTAAAAGACTGACAAACTCAAAGGCAAGAAATCTGGGTTCAACCAACCTCAGATACTTGCTATGTCATGGGCAGTGAAGTGGCATGGCCTGAAATCAAGAAGATTTGAGTTTGAATTTTGTCTTGTGTTCTTACTAGCTATGTGACCTTGGGCAAGTCACTTAACCTTCTTTTCAATGTCTGTTTCCTCACCTAAAAGATGGTGAAAAGAATAGCTCCTACACAATAGGTTAGTTGTGAGAATCAAATGAAATAGCATATAAAACCCTTTGCAAATCATAAGGTACTTTATAAAAGTTAGTTATTATGATGATGATATAACCATTCCTAACTTAAATGGAGATGATAACTTTTGTGTTGTTTGTTTCATGTCATAAGATTGTTGTAAGCTCTAAAACACCATATACATGTGAGTTATTATTAAACAGTGATTTTTATTTTTGAAATGTGGTTAAATAAGATTCAAGTCTGTGATGGTCTAGTGGAGATGTGAAACCCAAAATTCACTCAAAAAATGGTACTAGGTCTTGAATGAAAGGAAATTTTTTTTCTAGTTAGAAATCTTACATTGCTAGAGGAGGATATGGAATATCATTTAAAAAAATAAATTTTAAAGCACCAATGAACCTCTCCTGAGAGTGATTTCTCTGAAAACAATGATGGTTAATAAAATGTTAAGTGCTCTTTGCAAATCAAATAAACCAAGGTGAAGCTGATTATCCTGGGTATGAATAAGCTGCAGATACACATCTCATTTCTCATTCCTTTGGCATTTTCTGAGAATGAATCCTGGTACAGAGAGTCCTGTGTTCTGAAACCTCAGGCCTAGAAAATAGACCTCATCCTGTCCTACAAGAGATTGTCATCAGATTTCTCTGGATCTATTTAATGCATTTCAAACAAAAAATATCAAGAAGTTATATATATAGTGGTTCAATTCAGCTCACTAAGCATTGCTATAAATTACAGTGTTATTTGGCCATGAAAATTAACAAGCCATAGACAAAACAACACCAGGAAGGTATGTGGTGGTGGAAACAGTGGGCAATGATCATGAAAAAAAAGAAAATAAAAAGGCCTATGTTCACACTGTACTAGCCGTGAGCCAAATAATATTCAAATAAATGTCTTTGTCTCACCGAAGTATCATAAGCTTTTTGAGGCAATTGCTACTCATTCTGTTTGGCTGCCGGGACATCATGACCTAAGCAACATAGACTAATGAAGAGAATATTCCAAATGTGAACAAAGACTGCTGGTAGTAAGAGAACGTCCCTTTGCTCTTGGGTTACTAGAATTTGCCCTCAGATGAGCAACTTACTGGAGATTTTGAAATGACTTCTTTCTACCCATTTTTTTTCTGGGCTTTACTACATAAGCACACATAGACACAATTTTTCTGCTATGCAACCATGCCAAAATAGAAGGAACATGATACTACAGTAATTATATATCTTTTGTCATCGTATGCCCTCCCTACCCTCTAAAAAAGCAGTCCTATTAAGCAGTCTAATCAAAATAATTCTATTGGTTTAGAGACTTTATATAAAAAAAAAGTGTGGCAATTACATCCGTTAAAAAAATTAGAAAAAATAATGAAAGGTATTATCAACTTTCTTCAGTGAGGGTGTTTTTCACATTTGTCACCAAGGACTGCTTCACATATTAATCTATAACAGGAGTTAGAAAACTATGGCCTGAAGGCCAAACTATGACCCTCCACCAATTTTTTTGTGTGGACAGGGAGCTAAGAACGTTTTTTGTTGTCTTTTTTTACATGTTTAAATACTACAAAACTTTCTTGAAAAATGAAAAAACCTTATCTCACAAACTATACAAAAATAGTGGGCCACTCTGCCCAATGGTCCATAATTTACCAAACCAGGGTCTATATCCTTGAATTCAAAGTGTTTGAAGTGATAGTTATATGCCAAAATACTAGGGGCTCGTCTCTAAGAAAGACCAATTTTTATGTGGCCATCTGGAGTCACTGGAGATACTGTCAGATAATAATTCCTATACAGACATTCTTCTATCTCTCTAACTATGCCTCATTTCTCTTGAAGCTGTTTTCATCTTTACTGTTACTTCCAGGCCCTTATATATCAAAGGTCCTTAATATATGTTTGTTGAGGATTCAATATGTTTGTTGAATTGAATTGAATAAGAGAAACCTTTGCCCTCATAGTCCTAGAGCTTCTCTTTTGAGAAACACTGACAGGAGCATCTCCAAGGTTCTACACTGATAACGTGTGACTAGAGTGTGTGAGAGTATTTGGCTACCACACCAAAGAGATTTTTCTCTGATGAATATTTTGGCTTCTATACCCATGCTGATTGCATCTGAGTGATCATTAGGACAATGTCAGATTCACTGGAGAACTGGCAAATCTACCAATGCATGGTGCCAGTTTATTAGAGGATCCAAGGTTTTCTTGGCAACTAGTTACAAGACACAATAGAAAGTCAATTACTCTACGTTTTAATTCCTTCATCTGCAAAATGACTTGAGCAATGTCAACCTCCATCATGAATGGTCTTAGTGAACAACCACTGAAAAATAACTATAAAGTCATTCCAGGGTAGGTGGATCAGACTGGCTAATGTTAGACAAGCACCTTCATAACTAATGGTTCAGGATTTTTGAGTCACAACCTGAGCTATTATCTTCAGGAGGAGTAGAATGAGATAAGGAACATCATTTAAATAAATCTCCCTTTTATCAAGGGTGCTTACCAAACTTTCATATCCCTCCAGGGAACTGATCCATCAGTCAATTTCTTCCAGCTTATGAAGTTTGGGAAACTCTGACTGGTGAACAATCTCTTTCTGCTTACTCTTTGGCAAGGCTCTCTTCCATGCTCTTGGAGGCTAAAGAGAGCTTGATTAGAGTTGCTTGCTATAATCCTATTATTTTAAAATACGGCTGCTTACTCTTGGAGAGATTTCCACTCCACCAATGCTGTGTCAAAGTAGCACTCTAGTAAAAGCAGGTACATTTCAAAATGACAGCTCTAAAAATATCCTTTCTCCTTTTGTCCTCCCTTCTTCTCTTTCCCCTTCTGAAACTTACGCCCAATGCCCTGACTCATTCTCAATGTCCCATCCATGATTACTTCTAAAATGGAATTTCAAAAGAAAAAAAAAAAATAATTGTTTCATTTGCCCTTGGCTACTTAGTGAAAAATTCCCACTGATTCCCTCATGAGCCTTTAATATGCTTAGTATACATACATCATTAACGTAAAAATCATTTCATTTCTTTGATATTCTCCCTTCTGCTTTGGCTTTTCTTCCTCCCCTTCCTTGTTTTGGGCTAGGATTTAATGAATATATTTAGAGACAATCCCTTTTCCTCATTGCCCTTCCCAGTTTCACATTCTCACCTCCAATCTCATTTTCAACCCCTGTTTCAGAGATGAGTCATAGAAATATAAGAAACCTCTTCGTGTTTTTTCTAGACCAACCAATTATTCAAACTTTTTTTTTCCTATCTGTTCAGTTAGAGGAGAAACAGCATAAAGGCCTGATTATGCTCTCAGGTCCAGCAGAAAGATCTTAAGGAAATGGATTCACTAATGAGCCACAGTATGTTTTGGGGGTTGACAGTTACAATCATCAGGATTTTTCCTGACCCCAAATTAGCATTTTCTACCAAATGCAAATCTTTCATATCAGAGATAATGGATTTTTAAAAGGACACAGCCAGTCTAAAAAAAGAAAGGGAAAAACCCAACCTAATTTTTACATTAATAGCTTACTAATATATCTATCTACATTCTTAATGGAATTCAGAGTGTTTTGCAGAAACAATTTAACCCAGACTTCTAAGGAAGCTGAAGAAACCCGGAATCACTTCATAATAGCCCTATGAGATAAAGGTCAAGAATGATTATTATTCTGCCCATAAGGTAGCTACATTTAAGAGAAAGGGAAGAAACCTGAAAGTCAGAAGCCTCAAGGTCTAATTTCAGCTGCTTTCTATGTTTGACTTCAGACAAGGCACTTTGCCTCAGTTCCCCCAATTATACATGAAAATGTTACTTCTTACATCCCTCCAGCTCAAAGATGTTATGGGACAGAATGAGATATTATCAATGAGAGAATTCAGAGTTGCTTGTAAAAGAATTTCATTATTCTCTAACAATTCAATTCAGCAAATATTTATTGGGTGGCTATTATGTGTAAGTTGCTATTTCCAGAGTATGGGAAATCACAGGATTTATTACATGAAAGGACGTTAGAGCTCATCTAGTTCCTCTTCCTTCATTTTTCTGATAAGAAAATTGAATCCCAGGGTGGCTGGATGGTACAGTGAATAGAGCACCAGCCCTAGAATCAGGAGGACCTGAGTTCAAATCCGACCTCAGACACTTAACACTTACCAACCATGTGACCTTGGGCAAGTCACTTAACCCCAATTGCTCTACCTTCCCCCCTCCAAAAAAAGGTGAAAGAAAGAAAGAAAGAAAGAAAGAAAGAAAGAAAGAAAGAAAGAGAAAGAAAGAAGCAGAAAGAAAAGAAAAGAAAATTAATCCCAGAGACTTTTAGCCACTTACCCAAAATCTGATAGGGAAGTAAGTAGCAAAAAGGGGGAATTGGAACCACATCCTTTTATGTCAAATTCAATGTTTTGGTTTTTTTTTTCCTACCCTACCATTATGACAACCCTCCCTCTAGTTTACAATTTAATATGCGTTGAGCTCCTACTGTGTGCTGAACACCAAGAAGAGGTATTGGAGACACAGACTGAGTACGAACCATGACCCCTAAGTTCAAGGAATTTATAAACAGCACTATATATCTTGGTAGAAAAACAAGCAAACAACAGTGGACTTGTTTCTAATTTTAGCTCTACCACTAGCTATAGGACTTTAGGCAAATCATTTCACCATTTTCGTTTCAATTTCTTCATCTGTAAGAGAAGATAGAAGATAGTATTTTTTTAACTTGCAAAATCTTTATGTAGTTGGAAACAAATACTCACATGGAAGAAATAAAGTGATTGTTTTAAGAGAGGATGTGGAACAATTGAAGTTGTTCCCAAAGTCTTAGTTCAACTTTAAGCTTTAATAACTTTAGAAATATAACTGCTACAAATTTACGAATAAAAATGTAGTTACATTTTAAAATATTGTTATGTTTCTTATTAAAATTCAACATAAAGACCATCTTCTGATATAGGTTACTCTAGTTGATTTTCAAACTCAGTAAAAACTTTCATCAACTGCTGCTCATCAGGTAAAAGCATTTCATTTATAATCCTAGCCTTAACATCATCCAAAAAATAATGAAGTTTTGATGTTTAAATAACAGTTTTGATGTGACTCCAAAAGAAAAATTCTAAAGAAGTTAGATTATGTGGCCCCTATCAATCCACCAATTTGAGAAAAAGTCATCCAGAAACTTCCACTCCATCTTGTTAAAATGAAAATTAAATATGTATTGTTCAAAATTAATAAAACTAAATAAATCTAAAATAATTAAGCTTTCAAATGATGTTTTGGTAAGTTTTTAACATTCGTACTTTTGAAGTTAATGAAGTTTTAACCTACATTAAGCCTTTTGGAACATTCTACATATTGAAGAATCTGTTCTTGAAACGATTTATTAACTCTGGTTCAGCTTTGCTATGTAAAACAAAGAAAATAATTTACATTCCCTATAGCTAGGAGGATGCTTGGCATGTATATTAGCAAGCACCCTAGGACACCCAGGATGGCCTGCTAGCACAGGTTCTTTGATCTGCTTTTCTAAAGGAAAGACAACTTTAAAGGGGTCAATAATCTTACTTTAGAAAGTAGAAAGAAGTGAGTATCCAAGAAAAAAATCCAACATACAGGGCTCCAACTGTCTGAACAAAGTAATACAACCACCTACATGCACCAGCAGACTGGGAGAGTATGGACATCTAAGTGGTCAGGAAGCTCTTAAACAACTACTCAAAGTCCCATCCAGGCAATCAAAAGGTCTTTCTCATAAGCAAGTCCCCAAAGTAAAATAACAGCCTCCCAGTATATATAGTTTTCAACTAATAGGCTCAAAGCCAAAAGGCACCACAACCCTAGTGACTCAGTGCCTAATTAGCTTAGTACCAAAAGGTGTAAAAGCCTTCCTATAAGCAAGCCTCCCCACAAGCAAGTTCCTCCTTAGGCAAGTTCATCGCCCAATGGGCTCTGTGTGACTCGGGATGTATCACAGCTGTGAAAGCTGCAAGACATCTGTGACTGAAATACCTGTGGACCTTTAGACCTGGTAATATGGCTCCTTTTCCAAGGGAAAAGGGGACACATGGACATATAGACCTATTAATGGACAGGAAAGGTCTTCCTATTCCCTTAACATTACAGCATGCTATGTAGAAAGCCAGCTTCAGAACCAGGAAGAATGGAGTTCATGTAAAGTCTTCTTCTGATATATTCTAGTTGTGTGTCCCAGGGCAAGGTACCACTTTTCAGTGCTCAAGACAATTTTTTTTTTCATTAAAAGGTTTTAGGAGCTTGATGGAAAATACATAGTATGGTTCAAACACTTCACCATCTTAAATTTATATAATAATGGCTTAGCAAGAAAATAAAGCATGATTAAGAGTGGTTCATGGGAATGTCCAAACTCAAGGCATGATGTGTTACACTTGATCTTAAGTTATTAAAATTCCTTTTTAATGAACCTTTATTATCAAAATTAAAAACAAAAACCTTAATTGCATATAAAGCAATAAACCACTGCAAAATGAATCTTTAAGAATGTGCTGTTAAGTTACACACATTACATATGACAGATAAACAAACACAAAGCAAAATTCAAACAGGAATGTTGGTCATGCCCACCATCTTCTTCCTTTGATTTAGACATTCATCACACACTGTATGAAATCGTCATATGGGAAATTCACAACACCTTGTTGAGCTGTATCCCTTCTTTGAAAACTATCAGTGAGGGCTCTAAGCTTTACACAGCAGGCAATGTAGTCATCAAAGGTTATCTTTCCATTTGTGCTATATTGCTTTGCAATTGAAGTTACCACTTGGGGGCTTAATCTAAACCCTATAGTTCCCAGGGCTTTCTGTAGCTCTTGTGGGTCCACTGTCCCGCTTCAGTCACTGTCAAAGCTTATGAAGTGTTGTCTCCAGCCATTCAACACAGACTAAAGTTCCTTAAATTCACTAAAACCCATGGTGCCAGACATGTCCCTATCCAACATTGAGACCATAAGCCTGCAGGTTGAAAGGTTTATATCCTCCAGCAATGCCTGACTGAGTCAGACATCTTTGCAACTCATCAGCATCTATCTGCCCATCCTGCCCAGCCACAGCAGCAAAGTATCCATACAATGGATCCTGAGTTTGTTCTGGAAAAGCTGGGCCTCTGGGGACACCTCTGAACCCGCCTTGGAAGTAGCCGCCTCCGCCAGTGCCAGGATGCTCCGGATACGCTAGGATGCCCCAGATACGCCATGATTGCAACAGTGACTGGCTCTCCCCAAGCCGCCACTGCCTCCTCCAGCCCCAGCCCCTGCCAGAGCTCCTCAAGACAATTTTCTATAAGTTCCCAAGGAGGTGCTGACCTACACTGATGGAAGGAGGCCTCTCAGTGGATAGTTCCCTTTTCCAAAGAAATCATAGGGTCAATTCCCCATTCCTAGAGCTCACGTTTATATAATGCATTGGAGCTCAAGATATGTTTCCTTCATAATAATCCTGTGAGGTAGATAGCAGTAAGACTATTGTATGCATTTTACAGATGAAGAAATTAAGTCTCAGAGAAGCTAAATGAGCTGTAGGAAGTCCCAGAGCTAGTAAGTGGCAGAGACAAAGTTGTAGTCCAGGTCCCCCAATTCTGAAACCAGTGTTTCCTGCCCAATAGAAGACTACATTTCCCACTAACTGGAATGATAGTAACTTGAGCAGTGGAGAATAAAGTGATGACATTTGACCACATGCATATAAATTGAATGCTTAGGGATAAGTTAGATAAGGCGACCTAAGCAACAATAATAGAAAATCTTGTGTTCTCCCCTTCCCTCAAAAAATGAAAGAATGTATTGAAGAAGAAGATGGTTGCTTCTCTGCCTAATACCTGTGATTTCCTATTCTTATTTCCTATTCCTGAATAGATTATTACAGTTATAAAAAAATTAATAAACTTTCTGAACAATGTAATACAATCTAATAAATAAATATGAATAAATATAAAATATAATTAACATATAATATAAAGTATAATTAATATAAAAAAATACAAATTATTTTTGAAACACCGATTGGTAATTTGTCTGCAAGAAAGTTGCCTGGGACACTGAGAGATTAAATGAATTGCCCATAGTCTATCAGTTAGTATGTGCAGAAAGTGTCAGTTAAACCCAGTTCTTCTTGATACCAAGGATGTCCTGCTCTCTATTATGCCATTCTTCCTTATCAATATGTTATAAAGGATGGACTTCATATCACTAAAGAATATTTTATCACAATTCCATTGCATTTAATTGATTTGCTGTCTTATGAATGGAAGTACCCCCTACTCATCTTGTACAACTATTGTCCATGTGTGCTCCTATAAATTCCTTCATATGGGCTCAACTCAAAGTGCCAAGGCTCTTTCTCCTATCAGCACTTCTTAAACTGTGAGTTGTGAAAAATTTGGCAACAATTAAAGGTTTCTAAACATGCAACAACAAAAAATTAATTAAAAATCAAATTGATGATGAATTTGTGGTGTTTCTGACAGCTCTTGCCCATGTTGCATCACACAATTTCACTGCAGCCTGGTTCTGAACACAAAGCATGCACACTTTGTACTCTGCATGTCCTTAGACCATTCAATGACAACAAATGCTACCAAAATGTAAAAACAGGGTTTGAGTGGGAAAAGTTTAAAAAGCCCTACATCTAGATCAACTGTTCATCAGTTATTCATTGTATTCAATCCATAACATAACTAGTCCATCTCCCATCTCCTAAATTACCACCACCACCGCTACTGCTCTGCTGACATACAGTTCAATTCAACAATAATTTATTAAGTACCTACTATGTGCTAAGTACAAACTACTGTGCTGGGTGTTGGCAGGGAAAATGTTCATTCTCTTCTTATAGTTGATTCATATCCTTGGACACACACCTTAATCTCTCTAGGCTTCAATATTCTTATCTGAAAAACGACGATTTTTGACTAAATAGCTCCTAAGGTTCCTCTCATCTCTAACTACTCATTACAAACATATAGTATTTTGAAAAACCAGTATAAAAGAATTCTCATTCATTACATGAAGAATAATAGCTCACTAGGAGAGAATTTCCAAAAAAATCACCTGTGATTTCAACAATGACCTAAACATTTTAATCTAACTCAAATCTGTATTGAATCTTGAAGAAATTCGAAGTCATTTGCAATTTTTTTCTTTTTTGCTTGTCTGTTTATTGGCAAAATTCAAACTCTATGGGAAAAGGCTCAGCTCAGCATATTCTGGCTTCTAGTTTTTAGTAAGGAAAGGATGCCTTAGTTGTAAAATTGCAAGAGTGTATATTCAGATGCCAAGAAAAATGAAAAATTGGGACAACCATCCAGATTATTCAGGCAACATCATCACCAAAAGCAAACAAATAAAAAAGTCTCCTTACCTGTACTGAGAAAACTTTCCTATGCAGCAAAATGTTTCTAATTGTGTGGTAGAATTTTTAGCCCACAGATTTTAGAATTTTTGTTGTTTGCTGTGCAGCTGAAACCAGATCTGGTGACTGTTTTTGGTGAACAGCTTTAGGGAATGGATATATCTTTCTGTCCAAGATGATTAATTCATCATCATATCTTCATTCCTATTCAAAAAGCAATACCATAGCATTGATTGTCTATGGGAACATTTTTGCCAGTTGGATGTGGACCCTCTATTGCCCATTGGAAAAGGAACCTTACCTGATCTTCTTATCCTCCTCCTCTTCTTCTTCCTTCTCCTCACCCTCCTCCTCTTCCTCCTGCTTCCATAATGTCTTTCTTCTCCCTTACTTCACTCCCTTTCCTTCTTGTTCCCCTTCTCTTTGTCTCTTTGTCTGTGCTCTGTCTTGTCTCTGTCTCTTGTTTATCTTTCTTTATATCTATGTGTCTGTCTTTAGGTCTCTCTCTCTCTTTCTCTTTCTCTCTCTCTGTCTCTGTCTCTCTTTCACACACATACATACACACACACACACACGCACACACACACACACACACACACCCCAATCATATTCAAACTCATTTCATAGTTGTAATTAGTTGTATTAGATTGTAAGCTCCTTAAGGCCCCAAATTTTGTCTTTTTCTTCTTTGTATCACCAAGAGACTAGCATTATGACTTAAACATCATAGGCAACAAATAATTAGGTTTTTCTTTGTGTTTTAAGACCACTTATCTAGGGACTTGGCCAGAGACACAAAACCTTAATACATCTAATATGAGACTTGAAAGTAGCTCTTCCTCCATTCTGAGTCTGTCCTCTCTCCACTATATCATGTTGCTTCTCTAAATGTTTGTTACAGTGAGTTAAGTTGAATTGAATTGGAGACTCATTGTCTTCCCTAGAGACAGGTAATCAGATAGAAACTTTCTCCATTCTGAATGTAGGCAAGCAGTGGATGGAAAGTGCCATTCACCCACATAGTGAGATAAAAGATAAAAACTTTTTTCTGTTCTCTTTCTCCCACTGGGAATGGGTGAGATTGATTCCTACCTATTCCAGTCAGTTGGAGTGGGTAACCTGGACATCCTAAAATATCAGTAGAGGGGGCAAAGGCTTTTGTCCACTGAAGAAGACCTCTACCTGTGTATGCAAATATACCTTTTTAGTGGATTTAAACAGAAAAAATAACCTAGGAGTAGAGGTAGAGATGGAGAAGGCAGTTAAGGACACTTGTTTTTTGGCCAGAACTCTGATTCTGTAGCATAGGGATGAGGGACAAAGTGGCTAAAATGTTTAATCTTTCTTAATAACCACAAGTGAAATGGATTGGCAAAGAAATGGTACTTAATAAAACAGAGTACAAAGACTTTTCCAAGATATTCTCATGAATTTAATTGACTATGTATTATCCTATCATAAAAATTACAACTATAGAAACCACGTGCAAATCTCCAAGCACCCAAAGGACTGAAAAAATAAAGCTTGTGCCATACTTGGGAGTAGAATTGAGTGCATTCGCAAAAATGGAAAGTAACATCAAGGGGATGGGAGCAAAAGGAGTGATTAGATGTATCAGCAATGCAGCATTCACAATGCCTACAGTAACTATAAGTATGCTGATATGGTTATTAATCACAAAATGTAACAGGCTCTCTACATAAGAAATATAGCTAGAGCATTTATTTAAGTACCAGAAAACTGAGTCCCAAAACCAGAAAGTCAAAGCCAGCACAGTAGTTATGAAGTTGGCATATGTGGTTAAAGTAGTAAACACCCACATTCTCAAGCCTTCAAAACAGGACAGGTTCCTTCAGACAAAGATCCTCCTCTCCTCACTCACAACAACTGCTCAGCATCCAGGCAGCTTGCTCCCAGCAGTTCTGACCCCCCCGCAGTTCTCATCCCTGGAAGTCCTCAGCAGGAGTCCTTAGCAGAGATTCTGGCCGGCTCAAAGAAAAAGGAGTTTGCACCTCAACTGCAGCTGCTGCCTTTGCCACTGCTTCCAGTCAGCACCACACAGAGACTAGCTTGGTTCTGGCGTTCTCTTGCTCCACCCCTTCCTGCTATGTCAGCAAGTTCAAGGGGCATGGAAGATCTTCAAAGCCCGATATCATTACATTAGACTGGAAGAAGAGTAATAATATGGACCAGGAGAAGGTTAGTTAACATCTAAAATCTACATCAAATGGTTTAGTGGAAAGGGACCACTGGAATGGAAACTGATAGGCCTGAATTCATGTGCCAATTCTGCTATTTACTACTGAGGTGGTCTTGTGTAAGGCACTTAAACTCTTCAAAATTCTGTTTCTTTGTTTGTAAAACAGGGATCATAAAATGTTCCCTGTTTGACCTCTAGAGATGGTTGTGAAGATCAAATAAGATAATGAACATGAAAGAATTTTGTAATGGTGTTAGATATTCAGTTTTAGTTGAAAATTGATATCTGAATATTAGGTATCATTCTGTTCTAACTCAGACTGCAACATTGTCTTCATCTAGGCATGGGTTTATAGTCGTGAATAACTACTCAAAAAGAAAAGAGGTTATTTTGGATAACTAACATCAGTGTGCTACCAATGATTAGTGAGATTTGATTATAATTATTATGTGAGAAATGGAAATTATCTACTCATAACTTGAATTCCACATATAATATACTCTGAAAATCTTTTATACCATAGAAATGATTAATTGTACTAGAAATGTTAGCTTTAGCAATAAGAAAAGAAAAAGTAATTGAGGGAATTAGAATAGGCAATAAAGAAACAAAGTTATCATTCTTTGCAGATGATACAATGGTATACTTACAGAATCCTAGAAAATGAACTTTAAAAACTACTTGAAATAATTAATGACTTTAGAAAAGCTGCAGGATAAAAAAGAAATCCACATAAATCATCAATGTTTTTATATATTACTAACAAACTTGAGCATCAAGAGGTAGAGAAATTCTATTCATAGTAACTACAGACAACATAAAATATTTGGGGATCTACTTGCCAAGACAAACCCAGGAACTATATGAACACTATTAAAAACACTTTTCACAAAAATAGTCAGATCTAAATAATTGGAAAAATATCAGCTGCTCATGGGTAAGTCCAGCTGATATATTAAAAATGACAATTCTAAAAAAAATTAATTTATGTCTTTAGAGCACAGCAATTGAATTACCAAGAAATTATTTTATAGAACTAGAAAAATAATAACAAAATTCATCTGGAAGAACAATGAGTTCAGAATATCAAGGGAATTAATTTAAAGAAATGAAAAGGAAGGTGGCCTAGCCATACCAGATCTAAAGCTGTATTATAAAGCACCAATCATCAAAACTACT
The DNA here is from genome assembly GCA_028627135.1 of Pseudochirops cupreus. NCBI lineage: Eukaryota > Metazoa > Chordata > Mammalia > Diprotodontia > Pseudocheiridae > Pseudochirops > Pseudochirops cupreus. The sequence continues at coordinate 301,501,334 of CM053583.1, forward strand.
TGGTATTGACTAAGAAATAGAGTTGAGCATAAGGGGAACAGGTCAGGTACACAAGACACAGTCGTCAATGACTATAGCAATCTACTGTTTGATAAACCTGAAGGCTCCAGCTTCTGGGATAATAACTCACTATTTGACAAAAACTGCTGGGGAAACTGGAAAACAATATGGCAGAAACTAAGTCTAGACCAACATCTTACACCATAGATCAAGATAAGGTGAAAATGGGTATGTGATTTAGACATAAAGGGTGAAACTATAAGCAAATTAGGGAGCAAGGAATAGTTTACCTGTCAGATCTATAGAGAAGGGAAGAATTTATGACCAAAAAAGAGATAGAAAACATTATGAAATGCAATGGATAATTTTGATTATATTAAATTAGAAATTTTTGCACAAACAAAGCCAATGCAACCAAGACTAGAAGGGAAGCAGAAAGTTGGAAAACAATTTTTACAGCCACTGTCTCTGATAAATGCCTCACTTCTTTTTTGGGGGGAGCAGAGGGGGGAAGGCAGGGCAATTGGGGTCAAATGACTTGCATAAGATAACATGGCTAGTAAGTGTTCAGTGTCTGAGGCTGGATTTGAATTCAGGTCCTTCTGATTCCAGAGCCAGTGCTCTATTCACTGTGCCACCTAGATGCCCCCTCATTTCTAAAATACATAGAGAATTAAGTCAAATATAAGTCATTCCGCAATTGATAAATGGTCAAAGGATATGAACAGACAATTTTCAGATGAAGAAATTAAAGCTAACAATAGTCACATGAAAAAATGCTCTAAATCACTATTGATTAGAGAAATGCAGATTAAAACAACTCTGAATTACCACATCACACCCATCAGATTGGTTAACATGACAAAACAGGGAAATGATAAATGTTGGAGAAGATGTGGGAAAATTGGAACACTAATGCATTATTGGTGGAGTTTCAAACTCATTCAACCATTCTGGAGAACAATTTGGAACTATGAACAAAGGAATATAAAAGTCTGCCTACTCTCTGATCCAGAAATATCACTTCTGGGGCTGTATCTCAAAGAAATCATAAAAATGGGGAAAGGATCCACAAAAATATTTATAGCAGCTCTTTTTGTGGTGGCCAAGAACTGGAAATTAAGGGGATGTCCATCACTGGGGAATGACTGAACAAGCTGTGATATGTAAATGCAATGGGATACTACTGTGCTATAAGAAATGATGACCAGGCAGACTTCAGAAAAACCTGGAAAAACATATATGAACTGATGCTGAGTGAAGTGAGCAGTACCAGAAGAACATTGTACACAGTATCAGTCACATTGTGTGATGACTGATTTTGATAGACTTAGCTCTTCTCAACAATGCAAGGACCTAAGACAACTCCAAAAGACACAAGATGGAAAATACCATCCACATCCAGAGAAAGAACTATGGAGCCTGAATGCAGATCAAAGCATACTATTTGCTCTCTTTTTAGCTTTGTTTTATTATTTTTTTCTTTCTCCCGGTTCCTTGCATTTATTCTAATTCTTCTATACAACATGACTAATGTGAAAATATGTTTAATAAGAATGTATATGTAGAGTCCATATTGGATTGCCACGCTGTCTTGGAGAGGGGAGAGGAAAAGGAGGGGCAGAGAATTTAAAACTTATGTAAGTGAATGTCAAAAACTAAAAATAAATAAATACTTTTTAAAGGGGAAAAGGACCCAATGTAGAAAAAATATTTATAACAGCTCTTTTTGAGGTGGCAAAGAATTAGAAATTGAGGGGATGCCCACCAATTGGGCAATGACTGAACAAGTTGTGCTTTATGGATGTAATGCAATACTACTGTTCCATAAGAAATGTTGAGGAGGCAGACTTCAGAAAAACCTACAGACTTATGTAAACTGTTCATGAGTGAAATGAGCAGAATCAGGAGAACACTGTACACAGTAATAGCAATAATGGACAATGGTCAACTATGAATGACTTAGTTTTTCTCAGCAATGCAATGATCGAAGACAATTCCAAAAGACTCACGATGGAAAATGCTATCCAAAGGAAGAATGATGGAGGCTGAATGCAGATCAAAGCAAACTATTTTCTGGGGTTTTTTCCATTGTTTTTATTTTTTTCTTTCTCATGTTTTTTTCCCTTTTGTTCAGATTCTTCTTTCACAACATGACTAATATGTAAATATGCTTGATAACGTCATACATGTAAACCCTATATTAGATTGCATGCCGTCTTGGGAAGGGGAGTGTGTAGGGAGAGGGGAAATTTTAGAACTCAAAATCTAATAGAAGTAAATGTTGAAAACTAAAAATAATACTTTTAAATAAAAATGGCTAAAGAGAAGAAAAAGATAGATCAGTGACATAATAAGACAATAAACTGGGGAAATAGGGTGTTCAGGGAAAACTACCACCTCTGGTGTGTGCGCTCGGTGAGGCTTTCTCAGAGCTGCTCCTTCGCCTTTGCTATCCATCCGCCACCCATTTTTCACCTGTGGCTTGAAGAAGCTATGGCGTGTACCATGTCCACACCACAGTAAAACTGTCTCGGGAGGTCAGTTAAACCAGGCTGAGGGTAACAAACAGGTCTCAAACCCATGAGTGAGTTAAGGGAATTTCTGCCCCAAACACATGTAGATTGCCTCAGGCAGAATGGGCAGATGAGAACAGTTTGTTACAATGGCCATAAAGTCAGATAAAACATGTTATATGGAAGGCCCAGAGTTTGGTCAGACATCAAAGACGCCACATTCATCCACTGCATCCTAGGCCATCACCAATCATCTTGACTATGTCCTACCACTAGACTTTGATGACTCTGGAAGAAAGAGTTAGGCTGATGACTTTGTACAACTCTTCCTCACTTGAATCCAATTCATACAGAAGTGGAGACATCTCCCTGTGACATCATGGGCCTCTTTGAAAATGAAGGACAAACAACAAAAACAATACAAGATAAACACAGAGTAAATAGAAGACAAACTTGGCAGGAATAGTCCAAGCAGCTGAGTAAAAAACAAAAGGCTTACTAAAGAAGATAGGCAAGAGGGGCGGAGCCAAGATGGCGGCATAGCAGCAGCAATATATCGCAGCTCTCACATAGCCACCCCAAAATACCCATAAAACAGGACTCTAAACCAATCCTAGAACTCCAAAACGCACACAAAGATACTTCCCACTAAAGTCAGCTCGGCTACGAGGAGCCATATCAGCACTGCAAACCGAAACCAGCCTGCCCTGAAGCCGAAGCTGTGCCCCGGGGGCGACTGGACGGGAGGACTGGAGGAGCCTCTCAGGTGAGTGCATTAGCAGCAGCTGCG
>CM053583.1:301505139-301526039 GCA_028627135.1 Pseudochirops cupreus
GGGGGAAAGACGGGGAGAAAATATGTAACTCAAAAAAAATTTAATAAAATAAATTTAAAAAACAAACAAACAAAAAAGGTCGTAAAGATTATGTTTCCCTTAGGCAGCGATTCTCAACCTTCCTAATGGCGCTACCCTTTAATAGAGTTTCTCATGTTGTGGTGACCCCCAACCATAAAATTATTTTTGTTGCTACTTCATAACTGTAATTTTGCTACTGTTATGAATTGTAATGTAAATATCTGATATGCAGGATGTATTTAAATTGAACATAACCCATAGATTGAGAACCGCTGCCCTAAGATAAGACCCAGGATTGGTTGTTTATTGTATAATTATGAATGTGAGGATAATGGTGACAATAATAATAAGATGAATTGCATCCTATTAGTGACATATTCAATCACCTAGACTGTTTACATCTCTTACAAAAATCTTTTCTTTTTCTTAAATAATATTAAATGTCCATAACCTTTTAAAGTTTAAGGCATATAGAAAGATGATGCTACTCTTTATTTGTGTACATTAAAGCAGATTTATAATTCTATATAACTAGAACACATTTACTTCATTAACTAGCAGTTACATTTCCCACGTCTTCAATTAACACTGGTTTCAATTTAAATGATATCAGTTAAGACAAGATATGATCAGAAAACATCATTGCCAGCCAAGCATCCCTCAAACACAGCTGATCTATCTCTTTGGCACCTCATTAAAATGCAAAATATATTGAAATTGATTTTCAGCACTTTCAGGCAGGAATGTTTGTAATAATGTTAATTTGTGAATTTCCTCCTTTTTTTTTATTCTGTGTGCTGCAGTTGGCATGTTCAGCCTCAGGCTATTTGTATTGTGCAGACAGAAAATGAACAGCGAACATTTATTTCTCATATCTTTCTGAGGAACCTGAGGCGCATGAAGATATTGGTGCTGTAACAGGCATAGTCAGTCTCCTTCACTCCCTTTAGTCACTATATATCAACAGCAAACTCCCAGCTAGTCTTGCTGCAGCAATTAACCTGCCAGAACTCTCTGCTGTCAGACTCAGTAATAATAAACTCCCCCCAGTGAGAGATAGAGCTATAGATCCTCGTCCTGCAACTTCCATAGAGGCTGAATTATTCAGAATCAGCATGATTAAAGAGATGACATGGTATTAGTTAAAAAGACATACTTTTTTTTCCCCTGACTGAGGTTTAAACCTATTAAGGAATAGCAGTGAAGGCACTGAGCTCTCTTCCATTGGTTTCACAGGTCCTAAAACAGGAATTCTAGAAAGAGTATTTACAATGTCTTGTCGTTTCCAGAGTTTATGGACAAAATGTATAAATACCTTGGGGGCAGTGGGATAGTTAAAATGCACAATTCATATAAATCAAGGAACTACCTAAAAATAATGTTTTTGCTGGACAGAGACAAAGGCATTAGACTAGTTTTTGCATAATTGGTCATGTTTCAACAGTTATTCTTAAAAGCAAAAACACCATGTATGCATTGTTGATCAAATTGGAGTGGGTTAAATGGAAATAAATTATAAATTGTAGCTGAGGGTATACAATCTCTCAGATAACAAGTTGTTAAGACTCTGGAAATAGCACACTCAATAAGAAATTTGTCTTTATGGAAATGACAATATTAAAAATGTCATGATGGATTGCAAATGAAGTAGCTATTTGCATTTTATTGTGCTGCAAGAGTGTGGGAAAGAGTGAATTAGGGGAGCAAGGGTCTGGAGAGAATTCACTACACCAAGTTATGGGAGAAGCCTAAGGAATTCAATGTATATACATTATTACCACTTTTCTTCTCATTGGTCATTTTTGGAAGAAGTGACCCCAAACAACAATCACATTATTCAGCTTTAAAATGTTTCTTGCTATATTTAATAGGTCCACTAATAAATATATATTCCTTTCTCAATCTCAAGGCTATATTCACAATACAGGATTGATTATTGTCTAGGTTGATCTGGGGCAGGATTTGAATATAGTTTATTTAGAGTTTAGAAATAGCAATTGCCAAAGACTGTGAGCCAAAGATTGCAAGATCTCAGAGGAGGGATATTAGGTTGGTTTTCCATGTCAAATTTTCTACCATACCCAATAATTCTGACTTTGCAATAGGGGAAACCCAGTTGAGCCTGGCATTCCCATGTAACTTCTCAGCCAGAAGCTCTGCATTGTGGCTGCTGCTTGAAATTGACTTATATATGTCATCTTCCACATTTACATATGGAAACAGCTGATTTCCCCAGAGAACTGAGTCAATTTGCTGTCCCATGTATGATTGAAGGTCAGTCTATCTATGAGTGTACTGCAAATAGCTGGATCTGTCAATTGATGCTTATTAATTCATCATAGTCTTCTGCTCAGCAGGTGTGAATCACATGTGTTCCCTAATGGAAGACCTTCTTCCAACTTTTGAATCATCTTTCTTGAGCACACATCCCATGAAACCGAAATTAAAGCTCACCAAAGACATATAGGGGGAAAGTACATTTGAATCTTGTAAATAAATGAAAAGGGTGGCTTTATGGGGTATTGCAGCAATTTTACTTAAAATCCACCCAGAATGTAACATTCCTACTCATCACTTTTGCATTTTTTGCATCAGGGACATCATATCAAGTGAGAGGTTCCTCATCACCTGTATCTGCTACACCAATGACATGGCAGATTTTTTAACACACAGGCATACTGTATAATTCTCTGCTTCAGGAAGAAATAGCAGAGGCAAATCTTTGCATAAGGATGTTTTTTTTTTAATCTGGGCAATTTTGTTACCATTGATGTCACTGATAGTGTTATTTGGCAAATAAGATGAATAGATACCACAAGTCAAGGCACACACACAACATGACATGACTCACACATGTGTCCTCCACTGCTGAATATTCATTGAGTTAAGCTGCAAAATGACAAACTCTATTTGTCTTCCCCCGAAGTACAAGAGTCTGGCTTGAGGATATGGAATTTTAGCTAAATCAAAAGGGGAAGGAAAAAAGCTTTTGTTTAGTATAAAGAATACTAATAAGGGACTAAAGAAATCTTGGTTCAGGTCTTAGCTCCAACACTAATTGCATGATCCTAGGCAAGTGGATTAACAATCCTACACCTCAGTTTTTCTGATTTTAAATGGTAATAATAGCTGCTCTCTCTGTCTCAAAGAATTCTTCTGATGGGAAGCACTTTGAAAAACAAAAAAGCACAGAATGGCCAAACAAACCAAGGCACACGAATGTAAATAGAATATTATCATTCAGTAAAAAATAGTAGATATGAGAAATTCAGAAAAACAGGAGATTCTTATTAGAGATTGTAGCATGAAATAAGCAGAACCAGAAAAAAACAATATATACAATGACTACAAAAGATACATAGATATAGATATATATAAAGAAAACAATCACTAAAAGAAAGTTTAATCTAAATAATAATTCTAATTATCCTCATATGACCCTTACAATGACTCTATGATGTATTATTATCTCTATTTTAGAGATAGATAAACTTAGGTTCAGAAAGGTTATATTTCTTACACAGATAATGTCAGAGGTGTGATTTGAACTCAGATTTTCTGAGTCCAAGTTGGCATTCTACTCATGCAGCTTTTCCTAATTTACTCCCCAACATTCAAATCTATTCCCTGTGCTAATGCAGAATCATGGAATCTTAATTACAGAAAGGTATCCCTGAAGTAATACGTACTTAGGCTGTTCATGAGGATTTCCAGGAAAGGAGATTCCAAACTTTAGTGCTTAAAAAAAAAAATCCATTCTAAAATCCCATCCCTTGAGATATCCATTTGGCTCCGAAATTTCTTAATGGGATTATCATATACAATTCAATATATATGATGAAGCCAGTCATTTAAAGCTCAGGCAATCTTTGGCTTTTAAGTTGCTGAAACCATTTTCAGGAGGCCTATGTCTCTCATGCCTTCTTCTCACACCTAATTTACTACTCCTTGTATTTCTCCATCTATTTGTTGCCTGGCATTTTTTTTGGTTCATTTTTAATTGTACATTTAACCATTCTTGTTTTTATTTGTCAACCACTACCTTCAAGCTAATTAGTAAAACACCTTTGTGTATTAAACAGCAGCAGCATTATCCCAATTGACTCTGCGTTTCCAGTTCCCCTCTCCCAGGTCCCCATGCTGAATGAAAGGCATTTTTTTGTTGTTGTTGTTGGAAGCACTGAATGAATAATTCATTGGGAGGAATCTTCTGTGCTGTACATGTTTAGAAGACAGAGCAATTCTCCTGTCAGTCACAATAGCTCTGGTAGAACTAAGTATTGTATAGTATATGCTCTGAGTGTACCGTCCATGGCAGGCAGCTGAGATTGCCAACTGCATTAATCCTGGCCCACCCTCTTTGTCTTTTGTGACAGGAAGATTAGGATTCTGGCCTTATCCAGGCACTGCAGTGTACTACAGTTAGGCTCGATTTTACTTTATGCCTTGAGAGAGTTCCCTTTTACATCTTCTATAAAAGAGCAAATGGATTCTCCTCAAAACTTCCTGCATTTTCTACAGAAAGCTGACTGCCCTATGTCTAAAATATTGAAGATTATGAAGAAGCATTGTCAAGAAGGACAACGATTCAGCCAAATGACATAAAGATGTCAATGAACCCTAGATAACAAGCAACAGAAATGTGAGCTTTAGACCACCAATTTAACATAGCAGATGTAAGTTTTTAAAAGGGTTTTAAAGTGGAAAATATCTAAAAGCAGAATTCTTCACCATTTAAATTTTCTCCACTTTTTTTTATTTGAAAAAGTGGAAGTATGTCCAAAGATACCATTTTTAAATTTTTGCAACTTTTATTTTTATGCTGCCTCCATTTCCCTCTATGTCCCTCTCCCATCCCTTCCCAAAGAGTTGTCCCATTTAACAATGAGTGTGTTTTGTTTTTTAATTTAAAAAAAAAAGAGTGGGAAATCTGCAAAACCTATTAATAAGCAAAAAGAACCTGAAAATATGTGTCATGTTCCACATCTGTGGATTTCCCACCTTTGCAAAGGAGTAAGGAGAACAAGCTTCTTATATCTCTTCTTTGGGGCCATAGAAAAGTATTCCTTTAAAGATATTAGCTGCACTTGGTACTGTCAATTCCCATATCTGGAAGTTTCTGATGTACTTACTGGGTTTGTAGTGTATCCCCATTAACTGTGACTGATAACCACGCTTCTTTTTAACCCTGTGCTTCCAGTGTCTGGTGACAGTTATGCAATGCTTAGATTTTTTTTTAAGGTTATTTATTTATTTATGAGTCACATTTGCTTTCTCCCTCAGGGGGTATTTCTTATCTTAACTGGTTCAGGAGAAGACTGTTAGCCTAGGAGCTGCACACTATAAAAGTCTTAAGAGATTTTTCCCTGAGGCTTCTGTGTGACATCCACAGATTTTTCAGGAAGGGTTCCAGCACTCTATCTCCCTGGAGAGAGAGCCTAGGGTTGTAACAGAAAATGTACACTCTGCTCAGCCCCTCTGCACCAACATGGGATACTGTTCTGAAGTGGAGTCCATCTATAAGGGAGAAAATAACCTCAACCAAATGATTCCAACATGAATGAAAAGCAAACTAAATTCTCTAAGGAAAATGAAACTTTTTTTCTTCCTTCCTTCTTTTCTTCCTCCCTTCCTTCTTTCTTTCTTTCTCTCTTGTACCTAATTTCTTGTTTTTACTTATGAAACAAGGTAAATACTACTTGAAGGGAAAATACATACATATATGTAAATATGCACACATAAAATATACATGTGTATGTATGTATATATACATATAGTTTGTCCCTTCAATTTAGGAGTATAAAAGTATTTAATGGATCTATGAAGAGGCAAAATGGTATAAAAGATAGAAGCCTGACCTTGGAACCAGGAGAATCTAGAATCAAGTCCCACCATAGACCCCTTCTGGATCTATGACAAGTCACTTAACCTTTTGGGGTCAAAGTAAAAAGAGTGCTGAACTTGGGAGCCAGGCACCTGGCTTTGAATTTTGACTGTGCCCTTTCCCTATGTGACCTTGAGCAAGTCATTTAATTTCTTTAACTTAAGTTTGCCTTTATGTAAAATGAAGAGGTTTTACTATACAGGATTAAAGGTCCCTTCCAGTTATAAGCCTGTGATTCCTGAAAAACTTTATCTTTCTGCTCCTCGCTTTTCTCAACTGTAAAATCAAGAGGTTGGATTATATGACCTTAAAGGTTCCTTCCATTTCTATAATCCTGTGAGCAATGAATTGCCAATCTGCATCAGTGAAGGGAGTCTCTACCTCAAGACTTTGCCCATCTTAGTGAAATTGATGTGCTTCCCAATGGGAGCTGCTAACAAGCTAAAAGTTGAGATTTGATCCAAGAATGGAGAACAGGAACCTGAATGCTTGAGTTCTATTGCTAGTTCACGATGCACTACATCAACACCAATTTCTACATCTGACCTTCTCTATTACTGCTTAAAGTGTCCATTGTTACTTTCCCCAAAACTATTTTGAGAGAGATGTTCTACTTCTTCTTTGGTCCCATGACTTCCTATATGTAAGTCCTTTCTCCAATAGGGAAAAAAAAATCTAGAAATCAAAACTCTCCAAACTTAGCTAGACTGTTCTACAGAAAACCAATATATGAATATGTAAAACAAAACAAAACAGAAAAACAAAAAAAAGAAACCAAATATATAGACCTTTCCTGGGCCTAGAATCTAAGTCTTTTCAATTTAATGGGGTCTCCAGAGTGATGTACTCTGATGGCCTTGTCTTCAGTTACCTAGGGTCATATCCTTATCATGATGATACAACTATGCAAAACTGTAGTAATAAATCAGTCTACAGGTTAGTAAAAATTACTGGCTTTCTTTGTCCTTTTACATTTTAGAAAGTGAATAAAATATAATAATAATAAATAATTATAGCTGGCATATTGATACTGTGTTCAGCACTTTGAACCTCACATCATTTGACCTCCCAACAACCTTGGGAGGTAATTGCTATTACCCCAATTTTACAGTTGAGGAAACTGAGGCAAAGGTTAAATACCCTGGGCTACACAGCTAGTAGCTGCGACTGGATTTAAAATCAAGACTTCCTGACTCCAGGCCGACCAACTGTCTCCATATCAATCAATCATCAGTCCTTTATTAAGTACTTATTCTGTACCAGCTACTATACCAATCTCTTCGTTTGGGATACAAAAAAACCAAAATCAAATGGTCTTGCCTTCAAGGACCTTATATTTCATAAGGAGCCATACTATAGCCTGCGTAAATATTTTTTGGTGGGGATCAGCGGAGAAGGATAGGAACTGATGTTAGGGGCAGAGGGAAGGGAGATAGAGAGGACAAAGAGAGTAAACAAATAACTAACAAAAGTGGCAGAAATCTTTTTCAAAACTGCAATTGTATGATAGGCAGCTTGGCAGAATGGACAGAGAGCCAGGCTTGCAACCAAAAAGATTCCTTTGCATGCTGCTTGTGTAATCCTGGGCACATCACTCAGTCTCAGTGTCTTTTACTCATTGAGACTGTAAACTGCAGAGCAGACGCTGCCCTGTGCTGGTAAAGGGGATTTCCTCACAGGCTATTCTATTCAAATGAAATCTCAAGACTGGCCTCCCCCTAAATGTTACATATAAGTGCTTAATACAGGGGCAGCTAGATAGCACAGTGAATAGAGCACTGGCCCTGGAGTCAGGAGGACTTAAGTTCAAACCTAACCTCAGACACTTGACTCACTTATGAGCTATATGACCTTGGGCAAGTCACTTCACCCCAGTTGCTCTGCCTTCCCTCCTTCTATACACACACACATGCATGCATGTACACACACACATATGTAAGTATGTATCTTTATTTATTTATTTTGGTCAAAGGTGGGCTAATTGTACAGGAAGAAGAAATAGACTTGGCGTTTTATAACTATGAGGAGTTTGGGGTTGGAAAATTCCCTTCCTCTGTGTAGACAGGTACCTCATTTGTCATTTTTAGTCTTGCCTAGGGAACCGAGAGGTTAAATCACACAGTATGTGTCACATGTAAGATTTAAATGCAGGTCTTCCTATCTCTAAGCCAGCCCTCAACCTACCATATCTCTTAGCCACATCATTGTCAATAAGTAGCTAACTTTCATGCAGCACTTTCTATATGCAAGGCATTATTCTAAGCACTTGCAAATTAACATCTCACTGGATCCTCTCAACAACCCTGGAGATAGGTATTATTATTATTGTTTACATTTTATAAATGAGGAAACTGACACAAACAAATTAAATGACTTGCCCAAGGTCACACAGATGCTAAGATGAGATTTGAACTCAAATCTTCATGTCTCCAGATTCAGCTCTCTATCCACTGTACCACCTACAAATCTGTCCTGCAAATTGCTGTGAACTCTCATAAAAGTTATCTGCCTAGGAAGATGGCATACCTGACTTTTTGGAAGTAGTTTCAATTCCATTCCCTAGTCTTTTAAATGCTGACAAGACCCAACCAGTTCCATAAGTGATAAAATCAGGAAAGGCCTGATTCTGTTTCTTATCCTTCCTGGAAGGAAAGGTAAGATCAGTCATCCAGATCTGCATTAGATTTGCACAGTATCTATTTGAACAAAGACTTGTCCCTTGTAGATAATCTTTTAAACTCAAAGGCAAAATCCCTTTAGCTCATCTGGTATATACGAGGCTAAATGTCTGTGAACTGCTTATAATCTTGGAAGAGCTCTATCTTTCAGCCTGAAGCCAAGTAAGGCACTTCAACATTTTCTATCAATATCTGATCCTGCTGTAAGAACCAAGGAATTTGTGTGTAAGGCAAAATACATAACTTTAAGAGGACCATACTTCATTCCTAAGCAATGTTAACTCCTCAATATTCCTTAAATGAGTAACAAATGCACCCCTCACATAATCTACATGATATACCTGGTGAATATTATTACCTTCAATTTATGATGGAAAAATGGAGACTGGACTTTACCACTTAGAAGACACAGATATGATTTATAGAGAGCTTCTACTCAAAAGGCTAGCCAGCAACTACTGACTTTTGCAAGTTTATAGTAAAATTAAGCAAGTTTATAGTAAAATTATGCAAGTTCATAGTAGAAAAAAACTTAGCAAGGCTGTGCTGGAGCCAGCTCTAATCAGTTAGCCATTGCTAAATTTCCAATGCGAACATTTACACCTCAGAAATCAAAGAAAGCTATTCATCAAGCCTTGATTTATTGCTTGGTTGGTTGCCTAGAGACTTAAGAATACAATGGAGAAAATGTTAATAATGCATCTTAAGCTTGCAAGTATGTCATCCATACATTTATTTTCAGAGACCCCTATCATTTGCCAGAATGACTATATGAAAGATCATAGAGGGGACTTTAGCTTCAGGTAAGATTCCATGCCTTGGAGAGGGTTACTACTCAAAGCTTTGTGCCCTATTCATAAGTTCCCAATCCATTTCTACATATGTTTAAATAAGTTTAGAAGGACACGAAGAATATATCTAACTGCACAGTTATGCATTTAGCTCTTAAGTGAATTTTACTGTCACAGGAAGGAATAATGTAGGAGACCGGGTGTTAGACCAGGCATTAGGTAGCCCTGGCTCCAAATCCTATTTCTGATACTATGTGACTACAAACAAATCACATGGCATCTTTGACCCTCAGCTTCCTCCTCCGTAAAGTCAGAATAATACTACTTATTTCAAAGGGTTGTTGTGAAGCTCGTAAGAAATAATATTATTATAATTATTTTTATTTTTTCATTTATTATTTTATTTTTTATTTATTATTATTCCAATAATAGTATTGGAAACCTCAGGATGCTATCTATAAGCTGTGCTTTTTCCTTTTATTTATTTATTCCTTCATTTAATCATCTATTCATCCATCTATCCATTTATTTGTTTGTTCATCTATTTATCATCAGTTAATTGTGTTCTACTCTCCATGACCCCATTTGGTATTTCCTTGCTAAAGGTTTGCCATTTTCATCTCCAGCTCATTTTACAGATGAAGAAACCAAAGCAAGCAGAGTTAAGTGACTTGCCAGAAGACATCTGAAACCTAATTAATTTGAATTCACGTCCTCCTGACTCCAAGGTTCATGCTCTATCCAGTGTGCCACTTAACTGCCCCTTGCTGCCATTGCTATTGTGAAATGAGTGAATTAGGTGTTCAGGGAGGACTAATATCTCTGATGTAGGGGCTTACAAAGCTCTTTTCAGTGCTGCTCATCCACCTTTGGTGTCTACTTGCACCCAACTCTCACCTGTACCTCCAAGAAGCTGTAGCTTGTGCAGTGGCTACTCTCCAGTAAACTCTCTTGGCAGACAGGCTAGACCAAATTGAGGGCAACCAAGAGACCTCCAACCCACTGGTGAGTTAGAGGGGTTTCTATTCCAAGCATATGAAGACTACCAGCACAATGGGTAGAGAAGAAAAATTTGTTCCAACAGGTATGCAGGCTGCTAAAGCAGGCACTGCGGAGCACTTAGAGCTTGGTCAGACATCAAAGTCATCAAGATCATCCACTGCAACCCAGACCATAGTCAGTCATCTTGACTTCAGTCTTGCCACTGCACTTCAATGACTCTGGGAGAGAGAGTGAAGCTGACAACCCTGTACAAGTCTGCCTCACTTAAATCCAATTCATATCAAGTCTACATGCCACTTGTGATATCACTGGTCTTCTCTGAAAACAAAAAATGAACAACAGCAATGGAAATAAGAAGGAACGAGCATGCAAAAGGCACCAAATTTGGAGACAAGACATGTTCAAATCTCGCATCTGTCATTTGCATTGTGTGGTCTTAGATAAGTCACTTGAATGTTCGTGGGCTGCTTTCGTCTGCAAAATGAGGAAGCTGGGCAAGATGCCTATAAAGTCTGTATACATATGAATACATATGTATGGATGTATTATATGAGATGGAGAGGGAAAGAAATAGAGAGATGGAAAGAAAGAAAGAGAGGGAGAGAGGGAAAGAGAGGGTTAGAAAGAGAGGAGGAGAAGGAAGAGAAAGGGGAGAGGAAGAGGAGAGACAGGAGAGAAAGACAGGGGAAAGAGAAGGAAAGAGAGATGAAGAGTGGTGAAGAGAGGGATATACAGAGGGGGAGAGAAGGGGAGAGATAAAGAGAGAAAGGAAGAAAGTAAAAGAGGCAGAGGAGAGAAGGGGAAGAGAAGAGACAGAGACAGACAGACACAGACACAAAGACAGAAACAGAGAGACAGAGAGAGGTGTTCAGGACCTATAAGCTTTCCTGCACCTGACAGTTGCTTGGTTTCTCTCCTGAAGTTTTTAATGTCAGGAGGAGACTGTTCTCTGATACTACGGTTTAAGTAATGTTACCGTCTGGGTGCGCTGCAGGTTTTACAAAAGAGGCAAAGAGCCTCCTGAGACTCAGGGATGATTTGAGTTTTTAATATGTGTCCTTTATGCTTAAGTCTGATGTTTCTCATGACAATTGGAATTTGTATCTGTGTTCATATAAAACCTTTATATTATTAGCAGCATATGATTGACTGGTTTGGAAGAAAAGAAGGGAGGAAAGAAGGAAGGAAGGGAGGAAGGAAGGAAGGAAGGAACAGAGGGGGGAGGAAGGGAAAGAGAGAAGGAAGAAAAAAAAACTATAGAATGTCAAATATGAAGCTAAACTGAGCCCCCAGGACATGTTTGTCCTCAAACTCATTGTTTTTTCAAAATGAGAGTGCAGATTGATGAACTAAAGCTCACAAGGACCATGTTCAATTAGTTTTCCCTAAACAAACCTAAACTGCTTCTTCTATTTTCTTTAAGATAACTAACAGTAGTTGCTCAATTGGGATTATTCAGACTACTTTTAAAAAATATTACTAGTGAATAGAGAGGAAAGATATATACATTTATATGTATATATACATATACATATACACATATGTGTGCATAAACATTTAAGTCAAGTGTTTTCCTTTCTAGCCAGGGTTTGCTTGATGCATAAACATTTAAACATACATTTGTGATGGTGTACAGAATATATAGCTACACTGTGGCAAGGTGGTTGCATTCATGGCATAGGTAACAGGCTATGCAAAGTCACAGTTCCTTCCTGGTTTCCCTAGTAATTTAGGAAAATCTCTTTGCCTTCCCCTTTCTATTTCTTCCTGCCCCATTCTCAAAATTCATCATAAATGTGACACATTACTATGGAGAGGCTAGTTAGGATATTACAGGATCTTTTATTTCCTATTTTTAGGTTGATTGTTTCTACATGTGAATACTAAATCATTTGTCAGAAAAGTTAAGTACTTTTGACCATTTAATACTAATTTCTGCAAAATTAGACTAAAGGCAGTATGCAAAGCAGCTATGTAAAGGGCACTACATAGGCACAGTGGATAGAGCACTGGGCCTGGAGTCAGGAGGACCTGAGTTCAAATTCCACCACTGACACTTAGTAGCTATGGGATGGTAGGCAAGTAATTTAATAGACAATTCTTTAGATAATTCCATAGGACTCATACCTTAAGTTATAGGCAGATTTCATACTCTGCTGGAAATCATCTAGGGTGATACTATCTCAGATCTGTGCCTATTCTGTAGAATTAATTTATATATTTATTATTTGTGGACCTGAGCCTAGTCAGTGGCTAAGTTGGCCTCAAAAATATGTCAATATTTTTCCATATCATATAAATAAAAACCCAAATCAGCAGCACATATGTCAGGCTGTGATGTTTTTCCTCCAAAATATCAAACTAGCAATTAGATTTGATAAAGTTTACCATCAGTAGCTACCAAAGAAATAACTTCCTCATCTTCCCTTTTTCAGGGCCAAAAGGAATGGCCTCAAGCAAATCTCACAAGTTGTAACAAAGACAAATAGTTTCCCCTTTGCCTGAAATTTACACAAACACTCAAACCTTTCACATTTGGCTTTTCAATCCAAAATATTTCCAGAGGCTCCCCTTCCAAGGACAAAGCTTTCTACTGAAAAAGCATGGTCAGCATCCTACTGCCAGTTTACTTTGATTCATCACCTTATTTTTCCTACTTTCAATTCGTCATCAATGGTGTTTTGCCAAATTAAGGGAAATATGGAGCATATGATTAATTTGGTAGATATTGCTGAAGCTGATACTATACATGTATATATATATATATATATGTATGTTGTATATATGTATGTATGTATATTAGTACATACTAATACATATATACATATATAATATAAAATAGCATTGCATGCTGTGATATGCCTTTTGATTCATAAAAGTAAAATTGGTATATTTCTAAACCTTTAGAAAGTGATTTTGAAAATTGTGTATATTTAAATAAGTGATCCTTCAGGGTTGTTGGCACTTTCTCTCTGGGAAGTTTTTTTTTTTTCCTTTCCCTCCCCTTTCTGATTTTAGTGCCTATGAAAGGCCTTGGATTAAGAGTACTAGAGATATTTACTTACACAATAGATATAAGAGGGAAGTGGCAGGGTAACCTCCCCCATAGACTTGGCCAATGTGTCTCACTACTATTTACTGGTCTACCTCTTGTGATGAGAGAGGCATTTATTCAAAGGAAATTCAATATTTGGCCTCTTTGCTGAGACTGCCAACAAGGGGGCCAATTGTGAAGACAAATCCTGTTTATTTGACCTCTGCTCATTTCACATTCCAGCACTTTATTTCTCATTCATTTCTAGCACAATCAGAGGAACTAGGCATAACTCTCACCTACCTTTAAAAACCAGCTCTATAGAAATTAACTAAAAAGCCCCTATCTTCCCAGCTGCATTTTCACAAAGGAGCTTCAATCTTGCCTTTGAATGCACTTGCTGTAAGTTCTATAACCTTGTTTGTCCCCAGACCTCTATGTTTTCAAATCAGCATGTCAGATTTTAGTTGCATTATACATTTGCATTTAAAAAGCAATAGTTCTGCCATTATCCAAACAAGGACCTACTTAGAGATGGCACAGCAGTGGTCTAGGTTCCTAGACAAAGAACCCTAAACAGATATCTATGGTCCCTTGTCATCATCTGGGAGTTTACATTCCAAAATGGAAGATGGAAAGAGGGAGGGAGTGCAATCACACAAAGAGATACTGGATGCTGTTTTGGCAAGAATAGGGATTTTTAACATTCTGTATGTATAAACTCTAGTGTCCAAGTTTTCATGTTGGTTATGGGAGCTCTTGCAAGAATTAAAATGAAAGGGCATGGCAATCATCCAGCTCAACTTCCAATCAGTCAGGGAAGGAAGCCAAATAGTGGTAGCTCTGTTTCTCTATCCAAAAAAAATTTAAATGAAATCTAATCCACTTTCTTTCCTGGTCCTTATTGCAAATAGTGTGAATGGTAGTGAGGGAAGGATGTGATACAAATATATAATCAATTCCCCTTCATAGAGCAAAACACAATAGAAGAGAGTCGGAGGAGGAGGAGGAGGCAAGAGATATGGAAAGAGGGAAAGGGAGAGGAGAAAGAGGGAAAGGTGGGATAAGAAAAGGAAATGGAGAAAGAGTAAAAGTGGAGTACAGGGGAGAGGAAGGAAAAGGAGAGCAGGAGAGGAGAGTACAACTTAGACTTTCCATGCTGCTACTCTCTGGCCATCTTCATGCCATACCACTCTTTTTCCTCCTCTCTCATCTCTTCACCATCTCTTGATCTTGAGAGAAAGTCACCAGTAGGAAAAGGGGCCCACAGAAAGAGTCAGAGGGCAGCTGAGATATGATGGCATAGTCTATAGAATAAAGGATGAATGGTTTGAGTCCCTTTCCCAAAGAAAGATTCTGGAAAGAACTCACCAATGACGTAAGAAGCCTGTAAGAGCGGAGGCAGGAAGCAAGCAGGGCATGGTGGCATCATTGTTTGTTCTTTTTCTTTTCTTCAGCTTCTTATATTTTTTAAATGACTTATTCATAAGATGATAAGAGATAAAGCTAGAGAATCTCTAGTAATCCAGATCATAACAAATCAAGTCAGCAAGCATTTATTAAGCAGCTTATTATGTTTCGGTCATGGTGCCAAGATTCAGGAATACAAATACAAAGAAATCCCCTATCCTCAAGTAGACTACCTTCTAAGGGAGAACGGAGAGGACAGCACATAAAAGGAAAGTGAAAGGGGGAGGAAGGCGAAGGTATCTGGCCGGGGGGCTTTGTAAAGGAAGCCAGGAGTGC
This sequence comes from Pseudochirops cupreus, assembly GCA_028627135.1. Taxonomy (NCBI): domain Eukaryota; kingdom Metazoa; phylum Chordata; class Mammalia; order Diprotodontia; family Pseudocheiridae; genus Pseudochirops; species Pseudochirops cupreus. The sequence goes on from CM053583.1 coordinate 301,520,296, forward strand.
ACCGGGAAAAGAATGAAGACACGGTTAGCCTGGGCCACTTCTTTAAAAACAGAGGTTCTAGGAGGAACCAGCCAATCACAAGCAGAGGCTGTAGAAGAGGACAACACTTCATGAATGCCTCCTCTTTATTGCATCTTCAATTATTTCTTTTCGGGTTCCTTCCCTTGTTTCTACATTACAACATTCACCTGCCCCATGCTTGTAACTGGTATTATTGTTGATTCTTCCATTCCCCTCACTTCTCATACCCATCAGTTAATACGTCCTATTCATTGTGCCTCCAGAATATCTTTCCCATATGGCCTCTTGCTCATTTCCCATTACTGCCTGGCCACTCTCTCTCTCTCTCTCTCTCTCTCTCTCTCTCTCTCTCTCTCTCTCTCTCTCTCTCTCTCTCTCTCTCTCTCTCTCTCTCTTTCTCTCTCTTCCTGTCTCTCTCTCTCTGTCTTTCTCTGTCTCTCTCTGTCTCTCTGTCTGTGTTTCTCTCTGTCTCTCTCTGTCTCTCTGTCTCTCTCTTTCTCTCCACATACACACATCCCCCAGTCTATCCTTTATATTGGAAGAATAGTCTTTCTTGTGCATGCCTAGATGGTCTAGGTATGATAGTCCTTGGTTCAAAATTTAAAAGTGGATTGTTATTGCTGACTGAGTAAAAGTAAAAAATCTTCTACCTGCCTTTCAAGATGTTTTATATTCTGGTGCCCTCCTACCTCTGTAGCATTATCTCACGTAACTCCACTTCACATGCTCTATAGCTCAGACAAGCTGCACAACTTTACCCTCGAATATTTGTCCACCTCCATGCTTTTGCGCACACTGTTCTCAGTTCTTAGAATATCCACCCTCCCTTTTTCTGCTTGTCAAATTCCCACTCATCATTTATAAAGTTTAGCTCAAATACCACTTTCTCCAGGAAAACTTCTGTGATTCCCATCTCATACCCAATAATTACCTTCCCCACCTGAAATTACATAACATTTTCTTGTTGCTGTTCCCTTTTCCTAGATGTTGCTGTCCCACATCCCCAGCTGTCAAAGTCCTACCTACCTTTCAGGATCCAAGCTTAAATGTGATATCTTCCATAAAGCCTCACTTAATGGCTCCCAATACCAAAAGAATGTCTTTCTACTCTGAACTTTCATAACCCTTTATATGTACCCTTCTCAAAGTATTTTTTTCTGTGTTGTGTTAGATATATTTGAAATATGCTTCCTAATGGATTGTAAATTCCTCACAAGGGCAGTGATGTTATATTATTAATAATATTAATAACTAGCAGTAATATCTAGAACTTACATAGCACTTTAAGGTTTGCAAAGCACTTCATAAATATTTAATCCTCATTTCATCCTTACAACAACTCTGAGAGGCAAGCACTATGATTATTCTTGTTTTACAGATGAGCAAACTTAGGCAGAGGTTAAGCAACTTGACCAAGGTTCCATAGCTGGTAAGTATCTGAGGATAGATTTGAACTCAGGTCTTCCTGACTCCAGGTCCCAAAATCTATTCCCCAGCTGAACTTAGTTGCCTATTTATCATTATACAACACACACACACACACACACACACACACACACACACACACACACACACACCCTTTAGCACAGTGTCTAATATTATTTCTAATATGAATGATTAATTTTTGAATTGTGTGTTTGAAAAAAAAAGTTTCATGCTGTCAAAAATGAGCAAGACTGCCATCTGTTGGCAATACGCTCAAACAACAGGCACAAGATTCATTTTGTTGTTCAGCCACTCAGAACCGTCCTACTCTTGTGTGACTCCATGGACCATTCATTGCATCCCAAATCCCTTCAGTCCTCCACTAACTTTCAAAGTCTGTCCAAGTACATGTCTCTTGTTTCCATGACACTGTCTTTCCAGCTCATCCTCTGCCGTCCCCTTTTCTTTTTACCTTCAACCTTTCCCAGCATCATGGTCTTTTCCAGTGAGCCCTGTCTTCCCATTATGTGGCCAAAGTATTTAAGCTTCAGCTTCAGTATTTTTTCTAGGCCCTCTATAGAATCCGAGGTGTGTCCTTTCTAAATCCAGGAGAGAGATTTGTTGCTTTTGGCTCAAATCCATTTTAAGACTAACAGAGTTTCATCTATAAAACAAATTTTAAAGATCAAAGCAAAACCCAATAGAGCACAATTTTTGAGTATAAAAGCAGATGATATTTTAGATTCAGCATAGGCAAACGAATGGAATTCTGGACACTGATTACTAAGCTGTGCCAGAGTGCAGGGAGCATGCCAGGAGGCATGCCTGATGGGTTCCCAGGGGGTGGAGCAGCCCCATCTGGAGGTGCTTCTTCTGGACCCACCATTGAAGAGGTCAACTAAACTCACCAGAAGAAAGAGCATTGCACACAGCTTTCCAAAAATTGAAGGACTCACATTTGCAGCCAAGGCAGTAGCAGATTAAAAGTTTAAGCTACTGTGTAAATCTGGGCATTCTGAATACTTGAATGTGTGCAGAGAGAAGTGAACAACATTGCACTTTATCAGTACTGTAAACAAGTGGAAACGCAATTGTCCTGGAGAATAAAATCTATTTAAAATTGGCACCATAAAAAAAAAAAAGGACTCTGGACACTGTTAAAAGACCTGGGTCTCATTTTCAGCTTTGTCACTTACTAGCCATGCCACCTTGGGCAAGCGATTTTATCTCTCAAGATCTCAGTTCAGTCATTAATGAAATGATGAATTTGGATGAGATTATTTTTTCTAAAGTTTCTCCAGCTCTTATATTCTGTGACTCTGTTTTTCAAACAAGGAATTAGGTGAATATATCCTGATGATATCCTAATTAAATTTTCTGCTATACCGTTGCCTCTGGGTTGTTGCTGGGTTGTTTGTTTGTTTTGTTTTGTTTAATGTGGACAGTAAGGCTAGGTCCTAGTGACTATAGGATCACAGGTTTGGATATGGAAGAGACCGTAGAGGTCACTAAGTTCAACCCCCCTCACTTTAAAAATGAGGAAACTGAGTCCCAGAGAGAGATGAAGTGATTTGTCCTTCATCACTCAGCTAATACATATCTGGGGGAAGACTTCAAACCAGGTCTTTCCGATTCCAGATCTCTCTCTGCTACCCTAGAGCGTGAGGTCCTTGAGAGCAGGGCTGGTGTTTTCTACCTTTCTTTAAATCCCAAGCACTCAATAACAGACAAGCAATGCTTGTTGACTTGATTGATTTGATCCTCACATATGCGTCTGAGCTGGCTCACAAACAACCCAACTTTCCCAGTGTTTTTCTAGGGCAGATATTCTCTAACTAGGAACTGTCAACTTGTTTTGTTATTGCTGTTCCATTTTTTTTAATGTTTGAAACTTTTAAAAATTTGACAATTTCATTTCAGCACAGCTGACTTTCCTCTTAATCCTGCGCATTGAGATTGTGCTCAGAACACTATCTAGCACATAATATATGCTTAATTAGTATTGATTGATTGGTTTTATGCATTGAAAAATAATTATTCTGAGAAGGGACCATCAGCTTCATCAGACCGCCAAACAAATGGTTAAGAACTCCTGATTTAGAGGGTCAACGCCAATAAAGTTACCCACAATTAACTTTTGGGAATCATTCAAATTAGATTATCCAGTCAAAAAGGTAATTTAGAAACTCTCTAAGGCCATGGACCCAAATTTGATGGACAAGGTTGAGTTCAGTGGCGTCTGTCTTTCATCGAGACAGTAAAAACTAGATAATGGAATCTATAGATTTTAAGTGACAGAAAAATCACACCTTGAAATGGTGGTCTTTGCAATCAGTGATTTTCCCAGCAACTTTTTCCCAAGTCTTAACCTACTTTTTCTATTGGACAAGAAATCCTACAGTTCTCCATCCCTTTCTGATCAACTAACAATGACTGGTCCCCTGTCTTGTTTTTTTGCAGACATTTGGAAGAATTTAAAAGTATTAAGATTTAGGGCAGCTAGGTGGAGCAGTGAATAGAGCACCGGCCCTGGAGTCAGGAGGACCTAAGTTCAAATCTAGCCTCAGACACTTAACACACTTACTAGCTGTGTAACCTTGGGCAAATCACTTAATCCCAACTGCCATGTCTTCCCCCCTCCAAAAAGACAAAAAACAAAATAAAACTAGACCATAATGTAATTCTTTAAACATATTTTAAAAGACAGGATGTAGTTTATTGGCCTATGGTTTTCAACCTGCTACCCAGGTTACTTGTCTGAGCTATGACCACTTTGACTCACCATATTTCATTTTCTATCGACCTCTTTATTCATAAGTGTCTTGCCTGGCCTCTTAGCCTCCTGTCTTTTCTTGCCCTTGGTATCTGTGTCCTCTCTGTTAATAATTGTATACCAGGTTTCTGATCTATGGCTTGAACTGGCCAAGAGTATTCCTATATGCTCTGGCTCTGGCTTATCTACTTACTTAGAGCCTTGCTCTAATATTTGCCACCTAGAGAAATGCCAGCTTGATATCATAATTCCATTCCCTCAAAATCTGCTTTAACTTAGGATTTTCATTTACTTCCCTAGACCGGGTATTCTTAACCTGGGGTCTGTGAACTTTTTATTTTAGCATTTCAATAACTATTTGAATATGATTTATTTCCATTTCAATCTATGGATTTTATTTTATGCAATCAAAAACATTCTGAAAAAGGGTTGATGTGCTTCATTAGACTGCCAAAGGTATCTATGACAAAAAAAGGTTAAGAACCTATAGCCTAGACCAATTCCATCCCCAACTATATCTTATTTCTGTGTTCCTGATCTCATTTCAACTCTTCTGGACAGCTAGTTAGTTACCTTACATCTGTGACCTGATGCAGTTTGCTTCTAATATCAAACCCAGTCTTTCCAAGAATAAGTGTATTCCCTGGTTGTTATCGTTGTTCTTTGGCCTAAATAGTAAGATCTTTCTCACCAACACAATAAACTAATAATAAAGAAGGTTCCTTTAACTAATAACATTGTTGATTTTCCAGAAATCAAGACACTGGAGCTATCACATAATCCCTGTTTCAGAAGACTGGCTCAGCACATGGTGTGATGATGTTGTTTGATCTGAAATATTTCCAGCTTGTACTTCCGACATATTTCACAAGCCCAGCTGTCCATCTCTGGAGTAAATTACATTTACTTTTTGAGAAGATGCAAATGCTGCCAAACAGCTAAGTAATTGAAAATTTATCATATATGTAGGTCATTCCAAAACAAAGTAATCCAACTTTTTGAGACCCTTCTCATCTTCCTTGCCCTACTCACTGTCACCTCATATTCCCATCTTTTACTGATCAACCTTGTCACAGGGCAGAAGGACATTCTAAGTAACTTTATTATCAAAGTTATTCTAAAGTTTCAGTATGATTAAACTCAGTGGTATGATGCTAAAAGTTTAACAATGGCCTCTCCAAAAACATAAATATATGCATAATACATTTAAATTTAATCTACATTATTACCATTTTATTCATCACTTTCTTAAGTCTAAACAGTTAACAAATCAATAAATCAAGAATTAATTTTTAGAATTTGTTGATTTCTGAAGAGTAAATGTTCACACTGAAAATTTAACAATTGCTCTTACAAGTTAGATCAAGATGACTCTAGCACATTGTTAGTTAAACTAGAAGAACACAAAAAATTTGTCACAGACAAAAAAAGAATGTATATTGTTAGTACATATCCATATTTTTATTTTTATTTTTTTTTTTTGCCATATAATAGACTTTATTTTTTTTTGTTTGTTTGTTTGTTT
>CM053583.1:301526539-301542884 GCA_028627135.1 Pseudochirops cupreus
TCCCAATTTTTCTTCCACTTCTCTCATTTGGTTTTCAAAATCTTTCTTCAGCTGATCTCTAGCTTTTTGGCAATCTTCACGTTTCTTGGAAGCTTTTGGTGTGGGAGTTCTGACTGCATTGTCTTCCTCCCGTTCCCTGCATTGTTCCTTCTTTTCCCCAAAGAAGGAATCTAGAGTTTGTTTGCTGTTCTTACTTTGCTTCCTATGCTTATTCATGGTTGCCATTTAATGTTTTGTTTTGTTTTTTTAGTTCTGTGGAACTCTGCTTCCAGAGGGAACAGCTCTGTCCCAAATTGCTGGGGTTTTCTCAGCTGCCAGGGCTTTTAGGAGGCTGCTGGGTCCCTGCCTAGCTCCGGCTCGCTGAAAAAAAAAAAAAAAACCCAGGACCACCACCCAAGACCACGATCCAGATCCAGGCTGCTCAACGTGAGAGCACTTCGCCTCTGAATGATTGCTTGGCCCTGCTGCTGTCTGCAGGCCAGGGGCTCTGAAGTGGTGATGTGGAGGCAGGTGCAGAACCTCTGCTTCCCCTGGTTCTTTGCCCTGGAGGTGATTTGGCCAGATCCACTTTTCTTTCCCGGTTTTTAGCCAAGTTCCACTAACCTTAGTCCTTTTCTCTTATGGCTTGATAATTCTGGATACTGCCACAGCTGCTGCAGATCCGCTCTCCTGAAGCTCCAGCTATGGCAGGGCTCGTCTCATCCAGCCGCCCCCCAGGGCAAAAGCCAACGTTTCAGGCTCAGTTGGTTACGGCTCTCAGAGCAGAGATGGTTGCTTTGAGCTGAGCTGCCTTCAGCAGGAAATATATCTGTGTGCGTTTTAGAGTGCTAGAATTTGTTTAGAGTCATATTTTTTGGGTATTTGATGTGGCTGTGTCAGAGCTACGATTTCTTGCTGCTCCTACGCTGCCATCTTGGCTCCACTCCAAGCTTAAATAAATGGAATAGCTTTCAATGGGATAGTTTATTTATTTATAGTTTATTTATGTAATTTGACAGACCAGAATTGCCAACACTTACAACTATTCTAATTCTACCAGTTAGCTTTGTTATCTATAAAACTAATTAGGAAGGCACTGTACAAATGGAACAGGAGTAATAGAACCAGGGTAGATTTTTACATTTTAAGAGTGATGAGGACAGATTAGGGAGAATAGAAAAGAGTAGAGGCAACCAAGAGAGGGGAGAAGGATGAAATGATGATGTGGGAGGAAAGGAGAAGTGGGAGAAGAGAAGAAATGGATAGGGAAGAACTGTCTCTCAGCCCCCATATGCCCACCAGTTTACTTGCTTTTTTAAGTGTAAGAATGGGAAAGAACAAAGGGGTACCTGACACAGAGAAAGAGGATGGTGTAGCTTTTGGTCTGGTCATGAGAATTGTAAAGCCAAGCATGAGCAGCTTTCCAGAGGACTGCTTCTGTGAATGACTTCAAGGTTCTGATTACATAGTATAGTGAACTCTTTATTTATTCAGTAACAAACTAAGACAAAACATTTACAGAAATCAAAGTACATATATTCACAATGTTATGACATAAAAACTTATCACTGAAATGGCCACATAGTTTTAAACAAAGTACAGTCATTTAGTAACTCAATCATTTAGTTAGTCCTTAATTCAATCATCCTTAAGGAGTCTTGTCTCCTTAATGGACGCCAAGTACAAAGATCAAAGTTCTCTATCCCTAGGTCACAGTAAATCATAATCTTCTCAGTCAGCATCAGGTACCCAAGAAGAGATCTTTTCATCTTGACTTGAGGCTGGCTCTCAGCTTCCATGGTTCCTCTTCTATAGTCCCAGTTCCTGCTAATCTATTCAACTGTCCCCTGGGTTCAAAGGTAGACAGCTCCCAGTTCCTTGTCCAGCTCCTTGTCCAGTTCTTCAACCAGTTCCTTGCCCAGTTCCCATTCCATATTGAAGCTCACAGTGTCAAGCCCACCTCAAGTCCTTCACAGTTCCTCTTTCTAGGAAGACAAAGCTTAACAGAGCCACAATAATATTCATGCATTGCCAGCACCATCATCAAATCATTATCTGCTTGTGAAATCAACTCAGACTCATCAACAAGGTCTGAAAACTCAACACAAATAATCAACATAGAAATCAACACGGACCCACAAACAAGGTCCAAGAGGTCAATACAAATCATTGGTAAAGTTCCAGGATCTCCAAAACCCTCCTCCAGGACTTCTGTAAACATGCAAGCAGAAAATCCTCTTTCAGAGCTTCCAGTAAGGTCCCAGGGCTCCTGTACAAAGTATCACAAACAAACATCAACACAGACAAACATAGAGTGCAGGGATACCGCAAGTTTTCTCCTTCTCCACCGTAACAGCTCCCTTCTCAGTTCTGCTCTCTCCAGCCTGGGGCTCTCCTTATATATGATCATTAGCTCCTCCTCTTCCTGTTGCATCAGCAACAGGAGTTCACAAGTTCTAGCATTAACAAGTTGTGGGATTGGATCTTAATACTTCATACATTCATGAACTAAAACAAGGTGTTACCTACTTTTGTGTTAATTAAATGACTGAAACAAGGTGTTAACTACTTCTTTGCTTGCCATTACAGGAATAAAGAGAAATCCTGCATGAATCTTTCCTAGTGTCCTTCCTATTTCTGGCCTAATATGGTTCCTCTTGCTAAGACCAAGAATGAGATCTCCATACCCATTAGCACTGTAACTGTTTCAGAATTTGTACTCAGACCTCTCGAGGCAAAACCTTCCAACAGCAGCTCAGGCCTTCAACATTCATTTTCCACATGTTCTTCTACCTCCTTTTTCATGAAACAGAAACAGCCTCCAAAATGGAACTAACAACAGTCAACTGGAGGACCCATGTTTCCTTGTGACAAAAGGATATAGGTTATCATTTTTCCTAAAGTAAAGAGACAGAAAATATTCTCTAAAGATCCTAGTCATGCCTGAGATATTCTTTAAACTTAGGTTGGCTTGGCTCCTTCCTTCATTATATCACTGGCAATTATCACTGTTCTGTTTCCGTATCTCTAATAGTAGCTTTCAATCCATGCAACAGATTTTAAAATACACCGTTTGCCAGAAAGTAGGAGACACATTTTGTAAATATTTGGTTCAAAATATCATGACCAATAGATCCATAGTAAAGATTTAGAATAACAAGGTCTCTCTTGAGAGGGTAAAGATAAAGACTAAAAATATATACCCCTCCTCCTCTCCCATGAAGCTTTAGAGGATACTTTTAGTTTACAGGATATTATTCAGGACAAGGATTCTGTCTTCTTTTCTTTCCTTAGCTTCATTTAAATGGACTGACTATATCAGATGTGGGAGGCATGATTGATCATGCATCCCAGAATGAACCAGATTAAAATGTAATTGGGAAATGTTTAATACAATAAACAAAATACAACATTGATAATGTTAATTTGTGGTTTTCTAAGTCAACATTTGGTTAGCAGGTACTTATTTCTATTTGTGTTTGACACCACTGCTCTAAATCATGAGATCACTTCACCCACCGAGGCCTAACGTATAAAATAGAATGATCAAATTGGATATTTATCTAGATTCCCTCTCATTCTAAAAGACTATGTGATATATTGTTTTCTGGAGAAGCAAACTAGTGGGGACTGGGTGAGAGGATCGCCTGGTAGGGGAGGGATGGTGTTGAGGGGTAAGAAGGAAGTCCTAGTGACAATCATCCAGGGAAATGGCATAGAGTGGATAGAGCTGAATTTAGGAAGACCTGAGTTCAAATTCTGCCTCAGACAGTTTCTGACTGTTGACTCTGGGCAAGTCACTTAACCTTTCTGCCTCAGTTTCTCCATTTGTAAAATAAGGCTAATAGAATCTATCCCCCAAGGTTGTTGTCAGTATAAAATGAGATCACTTTTGTAAACACTTTGCAAACATTGAAATGCTATATAAATGCCAGCTATTATTATTATTATTGTTATGATTTTCACACATGATAATTAGTCCTTCAGACTGACACGCTACAAACAAAATGGAGAATCTCTTGCTTACAAAAAAAATATATTTTCATTACATCAAAACACTCCCTAACCATGCTAAAAACAAGTAAAAAGTGGGAAAGATGAGATCACTTCAGGCCTGGGGTTTTGGTTCATTTGATCTTATTCCACATAATTATCAAAACTAGAGATTACTTAGTTTAGGCTTCTTATTGTCCAGAGGAAGAAACTGAGTCCAAGAGAGGCGAAATGACTTGCCCCCAGCCACACGAATAGATCATCACAGAGATAGCCACAGAACCTGTGGATGCTTCCTCCTTGCCCAGCATTCTTCCTGTTCTATCATGAATCAAAAGAATAGGGGAGAGGTGAGGGAGGGGGAATGAGCGAACAGGAATTGTTCCATCTGGGACCTAGACATTCAGAACAGAGGGAGACACATTCTTCTTGGTCTGTTTGTTTATCTGTGTCTCTCTGTACTTTATATCTTGCCTCCCACTGGGAAGACAGGCTTTAGGGAGCCATTAGTGACTATGTGCATTTCATGGGCTTCACATAGCCCATAATAAAGATCCAGGCTTCCTGTGCATGCTTCCTTCTTTCTCAAGCAATCAATTCCTACTAAGTTTTGTGTGCATGTGTTGCTGTTGTTGCTGTTGACTTTTATTGGAAGGTCAGGGATGTCACCCAAGCCAATGAAGTAGTTTTCTCAATTACAAAAATAAAGGGGCCTTTGAACTAAACCAATTGCAAGGCATGTTATCACAAAGGCAATCCACATGACTGACATTTAGCAGTCACTTTTTCCCTGACCACTCGTGAATGGAATATGATGAGCCCTACATACAAATGTCCTTGTTAAGGCTTCCGGTAAAAGCAGGGAAGTACTTGGCATTGGGAGTCAAGATGCTTGCCTTGTAATACCAGAATTCTAGCTCTTCCACTTACCATCTAATTATATTAACTCAGGTTAAGTTGTTCAGCTGCTCTAGGCCTTAGCATCCTCATCTATAAAATGAGAGTTTGATTGTACCATTTCCAAAGTCCTCTCTAGCCCTGTACCTCTCTCTTGGTGGATTTTGAAGGGTGTATCATGGGTTTCACTTTGGCGCACCTTGAGCATTCCAGGCCCAGACTCTGATCTGAGGTTTGCTGACTACTCTTCCAAATGTTGGAAAAGGTTGTCTCTATAGAGATGCAAAATCTAGAATTCTAAGGCCCAGGAAATGGATGTGGAGGCTTTGACATCTAGGAATTCTTCCTAAAAAGTTGTATTGAGATACCTTGTGGCAAAAAAAATAAAATACTGTGCTATGGATAGAGATACAGACAGACAAAAAGACAGAGACAAAGAGAAAAGCAGATAGACAGAGACAAAGAAACAGAGATACACACGTACAGACAGAGAATTTGAAAGTTATTTCTCAATATTGTACACTCCATGAATATATGGACTATGCCTTATCTAAACCTTCTGTCTTCCCCAGTATTCTGCACATAATAGCAGACAGTAGGCTCTTAGTAGCAGACAGTAGGCTCTTAGCTATTTGCCAGACTGGATTGTTCTTTGATTTTTTTACTATCAACAAATGCAAGGCAAAAGTCAATGCGAAATGGCCAGTACAATCGCCCCAGATGTCTCTGTTGTCTTAGAACAATAGCAGGGAAGGGGTGAGGAACCAAACCAGCTATTCTGTCAGCAAAGGGCCCTCTCTGAGGAGGTGACGGCTCCTGCCACTGCAGTCCAGTACCGTCGCTGAAACTTATACTCCTAGACCACCCACAGGTTCTGTGACTTACACTGTCACAAAGCCAACATGTGACAATGGCAGGCCTTGAAGACAAGTCCTCCTGACCATCCACTACATCACACTGCCTCTTAGTAGGGAGAAGAGAGCAAAGGCATTGTTATCTATCTTGCAGGAATTCTTAACCTGGGGACCTTCAACTTAATTTTTTAAAATATTTTGATAGTTATATTTTGGTATACTTAGTTTCCTTTATAATCCTATTCATTTTATTTTATGCATTTAAAAATATCATTTGGAGGAGTCTGTAGGTTTTACCAGGATACAGGAAGGTCTGTAATAAAAAAAAAAGTTAAGAATCCCTGAATTAAATTCTTTTGACAATGTTACTTCTGACGTACTTTAGAATCTACTATCCTCTTATAAAAATTGTCAGACTGGATTCTATACCATCAGTCTCTAAGGTGCCATTGTACATTTGTTTTTAATAAAGAAAATTCATGTCATGTATTAAAACAGTAGCAAAACATGAAGAGCACAAAGGAGAAAAAAGTAAAGCATATTGGAGCGATGGTTAAAAAAAATTCTCTGTAAGTGTAGTGTTTCTGTCTATGGGACATCCTTTTTCAGTATGTTGGCTCAGTTTGATTAAAATGTGTTTTTCCAATTTTTCTGGATCCTCTCAACTTTAACAGACATTCCTGGGAAATTGTTCTTCGGCGAACTGGTCTGTAGCTTTCTGGTACAGCTTGAGGGTCTTCTCTTTAATAATTGGATTATGTTGGCTATTTTCTAGCCTTCAGGGCTCTCTCTCTAAACTAAGTGAACATGTAACAGTATATGATAAAACTTTCCTTCTTTTTTTCTCAGTCTTCTATCCTCTAGTATCTTTCAAAAAAAAAAGTTTTGTCCCAGATCTACAACAAATTAACTTTTTCTCTTCCTTTTGCAGAAAAAATCATAGTGAAGTCTTATAATGTAGTCAACAAACATTCACAATTGTTTATAATCTCTTCCTGTTTGATTTAACATATTCCTAGACTGATATTCTTTTGAGAATTAGGAAAATTTTTTATTAATTCCTTTGTTGCCTTAAATTTTGGATATCCCAGACTCAATCTTCCTTTGTCCAACCTTTCATTTTTCCTATATGAGGGTGCCATGCATCCTCATGTCTCTTTCTAAGTAATAGAGAATGTGCTTATATGAGTATGTGAGTGTATGCATGCATGCATCTGCATTGTCAAAAAAGACAGGAAAGGTAGTATGAGATAGTGGAAGTTGAATTAGATGGAGAAAAGGATGATGGTTTCAAAGCTCAGCTCCATCACTTTAATAGCCCTGTGATCTTGCGCATCATTTCATTTCTCTAGTCCTAGAAGGAAGTTCTCCTTCCCTCATCTATAAAATGAAAGAGTTGAAGTATATTATTTCTAGTACTAAATTCACAACTCTAACATTATCTATCAATATATTTTTAAAGAGAATATTTTATTACCTTAAGAATCCTCCTGATTCATATACCAAATGTGATTAAAGAATACATAATAAGGCATATAGAATAATGTATAAAGAATAACATAAAGGGAGCCAAGATGGAGGAGTACTGGCCATCACCCAGCTAAACTTTCCAAACATTCCCCCCCAAACAACTTAAAAATAATGCCTCAAATAATATTTTGCAGTGGCAGAGCCAACAAAAGGTCCAAGTGAGACATTTTTCTAGACAATAAAAAGTTAAGGGTTCTGCAGAAGAAATCTATGACACTAGAGAAAAAGCAGCAGCACCAGCAGTTGGCCATAGAGGTGAACCCAACAATGGCAACAGCTGTAGAAACAGCTTTGGAAGTTCACTTGTCAGAAAGAGATTACAGGAGACTCTTTGCTGGCAGTGGGTACAGTTGGTACTGAATATCAACTCTATTGTCCATAAACAGTTCCAGGTTTCAGTTCCAGGGCAGAGAGGAGCACTTGTGGTTAGTCACATGGAAACAGAGGACCTGGTCACATTTCCAGGGCCAAAAGGAGTGATAGCTCTTGTGGCTGAAGAAGATCAGGACCAAGAGGAACACTAGTATTTGTGGCTGAAGGAGAGCAGGGGCCTTTTTGGGTAAAGACAATAGTGTAGATCAGAGAGTAGTGACCATGCTTCTCTTCAGATCACACCAACTTGGAAGCACTAAAAACTTACAGACCCCCAAGAACTAGGCTGAAAACAGTAGCACAAGGAAACCTGAAGCTTGGGACAGTCCTAAATTAGGAAAGGCCAACTTTAATAGAAAATTCAAAATAAAAAAAATAACTTAGAAAGAGGAGCAAATAACAACAACAACAAAAAAGAACTTGACTATAAAAATTTATTACAGTAGCAATGGAGACCAAGACACAAACTTAGAAGACAACATGAATGGCTACAAGCAAAGCCTCAAAGAAAAATGCCAATTGGACACAAGAATAGCGAAAATTTGTGGAAGAGTTAAATAAAGAGATGAGTGGTAGAAGAAAAATTTGGAAAAGAAATGAGAATAATAAAAGAAAATTATGAAAAGAGAATTAACAGGTTGGTTTTTTAAAAAGGCACAAAAATATTCAAGAAAAAATCTTTAAAAAACATAATTGGCCTAATATAAATAGAGGTTCAAAAATTTACTGAAGAAAAGAACTCCTTTAAAAGTGAATAGGCTAAAAAAAAGTGCATAGGCCAAATAGAAAAGGAGATACAAAAATTCATTGAAGAAAAGAACTCTTTAAAAAGCAGAATAGAACAAATGGAAAAAGAGATACAAAAACTCGCTAAAGAAAATCATTTCCTAAAAATTAGAACTGAGCAACTTGAAACTAATGATACCATGAGATGTCAAGAAACAATAAAACAAAGTCAGAAGAATGAAAGTAGAAGAAAATGTGAAATATCTCACTGGAAAAACAACTAACCTAGAAAATAGATCATGAAAAAATAATTTAAGGATTATTGGACCACATGAAAGCCAGAATCAAAATGAAAGCCAGGATCAAAATGAAAGCCTAGACACCATATTTCAAGAAATTATAAAGAAATCTACCCTATTATCTTAAATTGAGAGGGTAAACTAGAAATTAAAAGACTACACCAATGCCAGCAAAGAGTTCCTCGCATAGTTATAGGAAGATTTAACAGCAGTAGAGGAAAAAGGGAAGGTGTGGTCACTGCTCTTCTGAAAGAGATCCCAAAATGAAAACTCTCAGAAATATTATAGCCAAATTCCAGAGCTACCAGGTCAAGGAGAGAATATTTCAAGCAGTCAGAAAGAAACAATTCAAGCATCATGGAGTCACAGTCAAGATCACATATGATTTAGTAGTTTTTACATTAAAGAAGTGAAGGGCTTGGAATATAATACCCCAGAAGGCAAAAGAGCTAGGATTACAACCAAGAATCACCTACCCAGAAAAACTTAGTATTTTCCTGTGGGCTGGGGGGAGAGCAGAGGGAAGAATATTTAATAGAATAGAGGACTTTCAAGCATTCTTGATGAAAAAGACCAGAGATGAATAGAAAATTAGACATTCATTCACAAGACTCAAGAGAAGCATGAAAAGGCAAACATGAAATAGCACAAGGGACTCACTAAAGTTAAAGTGTTTACATTGCTATCTGGAAGGTAATTCATGTAACTCCTAAGAATTTTATGATTGTTAGCCCATTTAGGAGTTTATATAAAGGGCATGCGTATGAGTTGATTATATTAGGATTATCTCAAAAAAAAGAAAGAAAAATGTAGGAATGAGAAAGAGTGATGCACTGTGAAAAAGAAAAAGGGAGAGGTAGAAGATGGAAAATTTTCTCATGTAAAAGAGGTATACAAGAAAGATCTTTGACAGTAGAGGAGAAAATAGGGCAGTGGTGGGCAATGTTTGAACCTTACTCTTACTAGAATTGGATGGAAGAGGGAAAAGTATACCATTGGGTATAGAAATCTATCTTACCCAATAAGGAGATAGAAGGGGAAGAGGATAAGAGATTGAGGGGAGGGTTAATAAAAGGGAGGCAGATTGAGGGAGGCAGTGGTCAAAGCAAAACATACTTTTGAAGAAGGACAGGATAAAATAGAAAAAGAATGACAAACATAAAAATGGAAAAATAGGACAAAGAGAAATACAGTTACTAATCATAACTATGAATGCGAATGGGATGAGCTAACCCATAAAAAAAAAAAGCAGATATGAGGCAGGTAGGTGGGACAGTGAATAGAGCACTGGCCCTGGAGTCAGGAGGACCTGAGTTCATATCTGGCCTCAGACACTTAACACTTACTAGCCATGTGACCTTGGGCAAGTCACTTAATGCTAGCTGCACTCCAAAAAGCAAAAAAAAAAAAAATCAGATAACAGAATGGATTTGAAATTAGAATCCAACAATATGCTGTTTACAAGAGACACACTTGAAACAGAAAGACACACACAGAGTTAAAATAAAAGGCTGCAACAGTCTATTATGCTTCAGCTGAGGGAAAACAGGCAAGGTTAGCAATCATGATCTCAGACAAAGCAAAAGCAAAGATAGACCTAATTCAAAGAGATACAGTAAGCTATATAGTAAGCTAAAAGGTACTATAAACAATGAAGTAATAGATGAAATAATTTTGAGGATTCCTTCAGCAGCATTTGGCAGACTGGGAATGGCCATCCAAGCCTAAGGGTTTATAGGGTTGAAACAGTAGAAGGTCAAGATATTGGGATATGGAAGAGAGGGTATTGTTGAAGTGAACGACAATGTATTATCTATAATCTTGGGGGGGGGGAATGCTCTAAATCAATACTGCTTAGAGAAATGCAAATTAAACAACTCTGAGGTAACACTTCACACCTCTCAGAAATGATAAATGCTAGAGAAGATGAGGGAAAATAGGTACATTAATAAACAGTTGGTAGAGTTGTGAATTGATTTAACCATTCTGGAGAACAATTTGAAATTAGGTATCATTTCTTATTCAGATTCAGGTTGGACTTCATGCAACTCTAACACTCTATAATTGTGCAAAATACTTAATGAATAAATAAATAAGGCACTGCTTTCCAATTCTGTATCTTTTTTTCTATTTGCTTAGCGTAATTATTGTCTTCCTGATTGATCTGTAAGCCTTATGATGACAAGAATACAAGATGTTGGACACACAGTAGGTTCTTAATAAATATTTCTAGAGATGAGTCAGTGTGACTTAGCTAAACATATTTAAGAAACTCCACAGAAAATTGATTCCTATAGTAAGGTTGTCAAATTTTATATGAGGTTATGCCATGAAAGATTTAAGAAAGTATCTGTATTGGACACAAATAAATGAAATTCATGGCTCAGTATCCCAAGATCTGGGCTTACCCAGGTCAGGTTCATTGTTAGGCAACCTTTGAAAAAATCATACATATCTCCTTGACCTATTTTGCCTACACTGAGTTTTCTCCAGTAATCACAGAACATAGTGTCTAGGTCTCCAATGAAGCAAGAAAAGCGTTCATGGTTCCCAGGTAAGCACTCAAGGTAACAATGTATACATACAGCATGGGAATATAGGTTTTTTTTGTCCTAAAGACAAAATGTAGACACGAAGAACTTACAATAGTTTCATAATCAGTTAATACAACTCTCCTCCCCTTTCTGGTGGGTCTCACCTTCATCTCAGAGACCTATATAGTCCTCTAGCCTCATGGTGCTATTCCATGGTTTGGACTCCCTAGGGAAAAGATATGAATGTGTATATTCTAGAGAGGCAATTCCTCAATACACAAGTGAATGCTCTAAATCAATACTGCTTAGAGAAATGCAAATTAAACAACTCTGAGGTAACATTTCGCACCTCTCAGAAATTATTTCACCCCCAACAACTACTAGCTTTGTGGTCATGAGCTTTATGGTACTACTCTAAAGGTTTGTATATACTCCAGGACACAACTTTGGGTTGCTAAAGAAGCAATTCCAAATATTCCAATTTGTCCCACTTTTACCCCTAGTAGCCTACAGAGGCTTATGGAATTATCGTAAGCATTACTCCTTCTCAAAATGTTGATTCTTGAGGCCCCTTTGTACTCTTAAAAATTAAAGCAAATTGCAGGAGCACCTGCACTTGGAGGTTTGGCTAGGAGATCATTGTGGATAACTGAGGAGTTTCCCTCAGCTGAATCAACTCAAAGTGTCCCCAAGTGTCTGTCCTTGTATAATATCCTTTATTTTTTTTTTTGCTATGGCTAAGAAAATTCTTTTTGTTTGCTTTTGAAAAAAAAAACATTTTCAGGATACCAAAGAGCTTGTGTTTATGTGGGTTTTTTCTACCAATGTTTATTGTATTAAAAATTAATACATCTTAGTATTATTATGAAAAGAGTTTTGATTTCCCGTGTTCCCTGAAAGGGTCTTGAGGATCCCTGGGTGTTCTAAGACCACATTTTCAGAACTTCTGACCTAAAGGATTGGGATCACTCTGAAAGGACAATTAGGGTTGCTCAAGAGGTAATCCTTTCTCTATTAGACTAGCTTTGGTCAGAAAACTTTTTGTGGTAGCTAAAGACCAAGCCCTGGTCTTTGGTCCACAGATGTGATCTTCTCTCCAAGCAGTCAACATGATCTAGGAACTCACACTTCTCTCCCTAGAAATCTGGGTCCCCAAACTCTTGAAATTGAGGTCTCTAAACTTAAGGAACTTATATTGTTTAGAAAATATTTTCATTCTCTCTCCAGGTCTAGGCATGTGACTCCATCTTCTCTCAGACCATGGGGTTGATTTTACCATTGCCTCTTGCTGCCTTTGGCGACTGGGGAAGAGGAGAAAATTGTGAGGATACGTAAATTCCCTTCACTCTCTAGAAGTTACTTCCAGTATTAACTCTTTGGTTTGGGGGGGCTAAGCTCAACTTTCTAAGGAAAACTACCAAAATCAAACAAAACAACACCAACAAAAACAATTTTGCAATAAAGACTCTCTCTTATAACAGAATGGCAGTTTGCACTTACAAACTTTACAAAGCTCTCCACATAATTCCCAATCACTTACACACATACTCATCTTCAGAAAGAATGAATGTCACAAATATCCAGGCACAGGAAATTTGCCCAATCTTCTCAAGAAGGTGCAAATGCTGTGGGCATACACCTTCCACAGGGTATATTCTAAGAAAAAGATTTTCCTCCTAACCTTAAGAAGTTAATTAGGGAATTCCCCTAACCAATTGCCTAAAGAGGCTTTAAGGTTTTCTCAAGGCCTGCGAGACAGGCAATGCAAGAATTATTATCCCAATTTTAAAGATAAAGACACTAAGGCCCCTAAAAGGTTATGATTTGCCCAGGGTCACACAGATAGGATGTTATCAGTTGTAGAATTCAAATCCAGATCCCGAAGATCCAAATCCAGTGTCCTTTACATTTTTGCCACACTGTTTCTTCAGTAATTGTGAAACTAACTGGAACCCATTAAATTATCATGCAAATCAGGAAGACAAGGGTTTTGGGATGTTTTCTTTGTATTGTTATCATCCTTATCATTATTGTTATTTTTTTGGTCTACATTTTTCAGTATGTCAGTATAGGGTACAAAACTCTGGTACAGAAAATCCCTCAAAATCCTACGATGGAAAGTCGCTCAACCACTGTAGCCGGGCAGCTGGTCTATAATTTAGAACCTTACAGAATTACTGCGTGGGTACCAACAATTAAATGACTTGCCCATGGTCACACAGCTAAAATAAACGACAGATAAGTCTGGAATCCAAGTCTTTCTACTTCTATGGTCAACTCTCTATCATATATCCCAGATATGGAATAAGGAATTCTTAAACTCTGTTTCCTGTACCTGTACTTAGCCAAAATCATAAAGAAAGAGGACATGCACAGATAAAGCTATTTATGTATCTGTTTTCGAGAAGAAAAAAATATATACATTTTTAAATTACCAAGAAAAAAATTCCCTTTTCATTTTTTAAAAACTCACCTCTTTATTGCTAGGTGGCACAGTGGGTAGAGCACTAAGCCAAGAGTCAGAAAGACCTGAATTCAGTCATCTCCGACACTTAGCAAATGTGTGGCCCTGGGCAAGTCACTTATCCACTGTTTATCTCAGCTTACTCAGCTATAAAATGAAGATAATAACAGCATTTACCTCCCAGAGGCTTAAAGATCAAATAAGGTAATAATTGTCAATTATTTATCACAGTGCCTGACACAGAGGAGGTATTTAATAACTATTTTCCCTTTTCCCTCTATATAAATAAGGGCATCCAGTCCTAGTCTGGAGAGGAAAGTGCATGATCTCTAGTTAGTTAAATGGAAATTCTCGAGTTTGCGGAGGGATGGGCCACTACAAACGCACTTTATTCACCCGTGGAAGATGAACTAGACTGACGCGCAGACCGAACATTTGGCCAGAAGTCCTCCGATTCGCCCCATGGCTACGCAATGTCTCCCAGCGCGGCAGCTGTTTGATACATATTTACTGCATGAATGGCTGCTCGGATCAAAATAAAGTTGAGATCCTGGACTCTGGCAACGGCTATAAATTTCCAGGGCGGCTAGGTGGTGCAGTGAATAGAGCACCAACCCTGGAGTCAGGAGGACCTGAATTCAAATGTGACCTCATACACTTAACACAAAAATCTGGCCTTGTGACCTTGGGCAAGTCACTTAATCCTAATTGCCCTACCTTCACCCTCCAAAAAAACAAAACAAAATTCACAGTGCCAGAGAACAGCTGAGTGGGACTGAAAGTATTTATCAAATCAATACCACAAAACTTTTTTTAGACTCATGTTTCCTTCTTCTACCTGTCTCTTTGTTTTTCTACCTGTATTTTACCTCTGTCAGTCTGTCTCTCTCCCTCTCCGTCCCTGATCTCCCATTTCTCTTCTCCTCACCTTATCCATTCCCCATTCCTTCTCCTTTACTTCTACCCTCTACTTCTCTTCCTCCCCCATCCCCATCGCACTCCATGGTTTTTCCCCAACCTCTCCATTTTTCCTCTTCTTTCTTCCCTTCTTTTCCCCCTTTCCCTTTTCTAGTATCATCTTTTCTCTCCATCTCTGACTCCCTTTCAACTTGATATGAAATTGATGTGTATCTTAAAGTATTTCTGGTATTTCTTGGAAAAAATTATGTTCCCTAGTCTCACATCAATTTTAAAAACAGGTAAATCAAATCTTACATATAGTTTTACTTCTTCCTCTCAAAAAAAAGAGAAAAAAAGCAAACATCATGTAATCAAATTAACTAAATCGAATGGCATCTTATTTGTCGTACCCTAAATTGATCTTTGTGTGTGTGTGTGTGTGTGTGTGTATCCATTGCCCTCTATGTTAAACACACACACACACACACACACGCACACGCACACGCGCACACACACACACACACACACACACACGCACTGCCTGATACAATTCTACCGATGCTATCCTTTTCTGCTCTAAATATAGCAGTGGCCTCCATAGAAAGGGGAAAAGAAGAATTATCCTACTTCAGTGTGAAATATTTAATACAACGGCATCCACTTAATTTGCTGCAGCATCACCTTTACACAGATTAAATAGTCCGACATCATCTCATTCCTAGAATATTACCATCTCTCAAGAGAAAGTCCAAGGGAAGAGAGAAAAAATATGTCCCAATCAAGAAGGTGATTGGAGAGAAGCCAGATCGGGCAGTATACAGCAAAACAAGGTAGAAAGTTCAAGACAATGAATGCCCTGAAACACTGCACTCAAAGGTCAGGCAGACTTCTCGGCTTTCTCCGCCACATCCTCCTGATTTAGGGATAATCTAGTCCCTTGCACTCCTCACTCGTCAAACCTGGGCAGCAGGGAGAATAAGCAGCACAAATTGGCAGATAATGCACCTTATTTCCATGTAGAAGCAGGTGCATTTTCCTCAGGATAAGTGGCGAGATGACACTGATCCGCTCTGACAGGCAAGCTGATCTAAAATTACTCAGCACACTCTGCCAGTGGTTGGGGAAGAGCCTCCCAAGAGCTTATTCCGAAACTCTTCAATCCCCTGGGTGCTAATTAAAATTTACTGGATAATGTTTGCAAAGCTCAATGGTCCTAGTTACAGCAATTATCAGTTACTAAATGTTTGTGCTAGAGATGTCACCTGATGATTGGCTCTTTTATACAAGAGGGTTTTCTTTCTTTCTTTCTATCCCTGCCTCCCCCTCCTCCTTTCTTTGCCTTCACTTTTTCAAGTAGCTGAAAGTGGTTGAATGTCTCAATTGGACTAAACACACACCACACACTTTTCTTATAACCATAATTATCAGTTCCTCTTTGGACTGATGTTGGCAGATTTATAAGAAGCAGATTCCATTCAGAAGTTTCTATGTAGAAACCAGTACCACACAGGTACTAAATCTATGATCAAATGAAATAATGGATGCAAAACACCCTTGCAAACCTTGAAGCGCTATAGTTGAATTACTATTATTATAGAAAATCATTCTCATCTCATTTGATGGAGTTCAGATGGATATGGTCTGGAAAAATTCTCTATTATTCTTTTATATTTAATGTTCTATGGGCTATTGCACAGGTGGATGAAATAACTGCTTTTTTGTAATTGAATAAAAATATTGGGATGTAAGATCATCTTCTGTAGTTTCACTGAAACAATCTTCAGGACAACTCCAGTA
>CM053583.1:301543384-301572111 GCA_028627135.1 Pseudochirops cupreus
ACATCTCTAGCTTTAAGGCATTCTTCATGTTTATTGGAGGCCCCTGGTGGGGGCCCTCTGGCTGTGCTCTCCTCCTCCCTCTCTCTCCCATGATCTTTCTTTTCCTGAAAGAAGGAATCTAGGGTTTGGGAGCTGTTCTTACTTTGCTTCTTATGATTATTCTTACTCATGGTTGTTCAGTCCGTGATTTTTTTTTAAATCTCTGTGGGGCTCTGCTTCAAGAAGGGAAAGCTCTGTCCCAAATTGCTTGGGTCCTCCCGGCTGCCGTAGCTCTCAGGAAGGTGCTGGGACCCTTCCTACTTACTTCCAGCTTACTGGATAATGAGGAGTCCAAGACCGAGGCCCAAGACGGCAATCTGGATCCAGGCCGCTCAACGCGAGTGCACTGACCTCGGAACAATCACTTAGTCCCTCTGCTGTCTGCAGGCAATGGGCGGGAAGCTGCAACGCGGAGGTGGGTGCAAAACCTCTGCCTTTCGCTTTTCTGTTCTGGAGGCCTTTTGGTCAGACTGCTTTACTCTCCTAATTTCTCAAGCTCCACTGACCTAGTTCTGAATGCTGCTCACAGCTGCCACTAATCTGCTCACCAGGGAGGCTCCTCTGCTCCTCCCGTCCAGCCTCCCCCAGGGCACAGCCACGGCTTCAGGCCAGGCTGGTTTCGGTTGGCATTGCTGATATGGTTCCTCGCAGCCGAGCTGATTTTAGTGGGAAGTATCTTTGTGTGCGTTTTGGAGTTCTAGGATTGGTTTAGAGCCCTATTTTATGGGTATTTTGGGGTGCCTATGTGAGAGCTGAAATATGTTGCTGCTGCTATGCCGCCATCTTGGCTCTGCCCCCCTCAGTGAAAACTCTTAATGACCAACCCACTCATTCTTTAAAATTAGATTATTTAAGTTTCCAATTAATTTTTAGCTTATCTTTCCATGTCCCTTTATTACATTTAATTTTTACTGCATCATGATCTGAAAAAGTATGCATTTTATATTTCTTCCTTTCTGCATTGGATTGTGAGGTTTTATGCCCTAATTTTATGCCCTAATCAATTTTTGTGTGTGGTATTGTACCACTGATAAAAAGGTGTATTCTTTTCCGCCCCTATTTAATTTTCTCCAGACCTCTATCACATCTTAGTTTTATAAAATTCTATTGAGCTCCTTAACATTTCTTGTTTATCTTGTGGTTAGATTTATCTAGTTCTGAAAGAGGGAGGTTGAGGTTTCCCACTAGAATAGTTTTGCTGTCTATTTCTTCCTGTAACTCCCTTAACTTCTCTAAGAACTTGGATGCTATACCACTTGGTACATATATGTTTAGTTATGATATTACTTCATTTTCTATGGTTCCTTTTAGTAGGACATTGTTTCATTCCTTATGTCTTTTAATTAGGTTTATTTTTGCTTCTGCTTTGTCTGAGATGAGGATTGCTACCCGTTGTTGTTTTTTTTTTTTACTTCAGCTGAAACATAATATATTCTACTTCAGTTTTTTACCTTTACTCTGTGTGTATCACTCTATTTCAAATGTGTTTCTTGTAAACAACATATTGTAGGATTTTGGTTTCTAATCCCCTCTGCTTCTACTTATGCTTTATGGGAGAGTTCATCCATTAATGTTCATGCTATGATTACTATTTGTTTCTTTCTGGCCATCCTATTCCCCTACCCTACATTTATGCTTTTCTCTCTCTTTTCTCCCTTTCCCTCCTCACTAGAGTTTTGCTTTTGACCATCACCTCCCTCAGTCTGCCCTCCCTTCTATAAGCCCCCTCCCTTTTGTTTCCCTTTTCCCCTACTATTTCTTCCCTACCTTCTATTTGCTCTTCCCCTCCCTTCACCCTTTCCCTTCCCACTTTCTATAGGATAAGTTAGATTTCTATATCTAAGTATGTTAGTCCCTTTTTGAGCCAAATCTAATGAGAGTAGGGTTCAAATAATGCTCATCTCCCTTCCTTCTTTCTCTCTGCTTTAATAGGTCTTTTCGCCTCTTCATGTGATGTAATTTACCCCTCTCTGCCTTCTCCTTTTTTCCCATTACAATCTCTTTTCACCAGCTAATTGGTTTTTTTTTTATCATTACATCAAAGTGAACTTATACTCATGCTCTATGTCTTTGTACATCTCTTCTAAATGTCATAATAAAGACAGAGATTTCTCAAGACTTAAAAGTATCATCTTCCCTTGTAAGGATGGAAACAGTTTGCCCTTATTGAATAACATTTTTTTTCTATCTTGTTTACCTTTTTTATGCCTCTCTTGATTTCTGTATTTGAAGATCCAGTTGTTTGATGAGCTATGGTCTTTTAACCAGGAAGTTTCAGAAATCCCTTGTTTCATTGAATGTCCGTCTCCTCCCCTGAAATATTATGCTCAATTTTACTTTGTAGTTTATTCTTGGTTGCAATCCAAGATCCTTTGCCTTACAGAATATCATATTCCAAACCCTCCAATCTTTTAATGTAAAAGTTGCAAGGTCCTACATAATCCTGACTGGGATCCAGTGATATTTAAAGTATTTCTTTCTAGTTGCTTGCTGTATTTTCTTCTTGGCCTGATAATTCTTGAATTTGGCTATAGTTTTCCTCAATGTTTTCAATTTGAGATCTCTTCTGGGAGGTGATCAGTGGATTCTTTCGATGACTATTTTACCCTCCAGTTCTAAGACCTTGGGGCAGTTTCCTTTGATGATTTTTTTTTTGGAAGATACTGTTCAGTCTCTTTTCTCCACTTGATTTTCTGGATTTAGATCTATTTTTCTAGATCTATTTTCCAGATCAGTTGATTTTTTTAGTGAGGCATTTTACATTTTCTTCTATTGTTTTCATACTTTTGATTTTTTTTGAATGATTCTTGATATTTCATAAAGTCATTAGCTTCCATTTACCCAATTCTAATTTTTAATAAATTGTTTTCTTCAGTTAGCTTTTGTACCTCCTTTACCATTTTGCCAATTGCATTTTTATAGGAATTGTTTTCTACAGTCGTTTTTTTCCTTTCTTTTCCAAGCTGTTTACTCTCTTGAAAACCTCTCATTACTTTTCCAAATGTTTCTTCTATCTCTTTTATTTGCCTTTTAAAACACTTGTTGAGTTCTTCCAAGAAGGCTTTTTGGGCTTGAGATTAGTTCATATTCCCCTTTGAGGTTTCAGATATGGGTATATTGACAAAGTTGTTCTCTTCTGAACTTTTGTTTTGATCTTCCTTCTCACCATAATAATTCTCTGTGGCCAGTGTTTTTCTTTGTTTCTTTTTGCTCATAGTATTTGCATTTTTAAAGATGATCTCTTCTTCTGGGACACAGTTCCAAGTTTCTTGTGCTTGGGTCCAGGGATCTGGTCACTGGCTTTGTGTGCTGGAGCCTCAGATGCTGGCAGCTACAGGGTGTAGAAGGTCTAATAGCTTACCTGGTGCCAAGGTGGAGCTGGTGGTGGTGGCTGGTGTGTGCTGAGCCCAAGTGAGGTTTCTCTGCATTTTCCAAGGACTACACTGATGCTTGCTGGGTGGGTGGTTTGATCTTGGTACTGGAGGATGCCTCTTCACCAGGGCTGTGTTAGAGCACAGGCAGGTTCATTTGCTGCTGGACATCTGGTTACTGACATGATGGTTCCCTGAACTGGAATCTGTTGATTCCCCTGAGTGTGCCAAGTTATGCTTGGGGGAGGGGCAGCAGGGGGTATTTTCCCTGGTGTTGGTACTTGCCTGATTCACTACGCTAGGGCTCAGGATTTCCTGTTGCTTTGCTAAAGTGGGGCTTGCTGGAATACCTCCTGTCCTGTAATGCTCCCCTTCCACTACAGCAAGAGGGACCTTTCCTGTTAATCCCCCCAGTTCTACAGGTTAAAAGACTGCTGCACCTCATCTTTCTGCTGGTTCTGTTGTTCCAGGATTTTTCCTGGGGTGACATTTTCTGGTATTTTTTAGGCTAATAGGGGAGGATGAGAGCAACCCACTGCTTCCTCCAGCATCTTTGCCCATAGGAGTTCATAAATATTATTTTAACATAAGAAATGGGGCAGTTAGGCAGCACAGTGAATAGGCCCCTGACCCTGGAGTCAGGAGGACCTAAGTTCAAATCCAGCCTCAGATACTTGACACTTACTAGCTCTGTGACCTTCGGCAAGTCACTCAACCCCAACTGCCCTGCCTTCTCCCCTCCAAAAAGCAAAAAGAAAGAAAGAAAGAAAGAAAGACATAAGAAATAAAAAATTGCCTATGTCAGAGGAAATTGGGAAGATTTTTGTGAACTACTACAGATCAAAGTGAACAAAACTGGGAGAGTCATTTATACAATGATAACTATATAATAGAGAGAACAACTTTGAAAGGCTTTATGTTTCTGATAAACTCAATTATAAACTTCAAGTCTAAAAGGGTAAATATGAAGCATACCATTCACCTCTTGGCAGAGAGATGATAAACTTCAAATGAATAAAGAAACATATTTTTTGGCTATGACCAAAATGGAATTTGTTTTACTACCTTACATAGATATGTGGTGAGAGATTTGTTTTTGTTTTCACACTTCCCCATTTAATTTGTCCACTGGGAGCAAGGGGCGTAGAACAAGGAAGATATTGATTTAAAAAAAAAAATTTTGCTACTTGAAATAAAAATAACAAACAAATTTTAAATTAATTGACTAGCAAAGCTAAGCAGATTGTTGCATATTTCTAACGAAAACTTGTACACACACACACACACACACACACACAGAAATGGAATAAACTAATTCTTAGGATACATTCAGTACACAAGGAAAAGAAAGAGCCTAGTCATTTGATGAGGATGAAGGATAACATATGAATGACCCAGGAGTTGCAAAGGTATTCATGAAATATTAAAAGACTATAGAGGAAGGCTTCCTAAGCCTTTAGGTAGATGCTTTGTGGAGGATTTATGGAAGAACATAGATAAGAATAAGACATGATGAGAAAATTGGATGGATTGTAATCTACCCCAGGGAGAGAATGCCCACTCAGAGGACATAGAGACCCCACAGAAGTCTTGAAGTAAGTACTTTCTATCATTTAGTCTGCTTCTTTGTGAGATTTTAACCAATTTTTATTTCTGCTTTGGCGGAAGTAGCCTTTTCTTAAACATAATGATTTAATATAAACTAATCTTCTATTTCCAAAACCAGTCTCTGGAGAGAAGCTAATACAGTATTGGATAGGCAAAACTGCACGTCCCATAACCTGCTCTGCAGCCATCACAATTAAGAATCACCAGAACAAGATTATTTTATTTACTAAAAATGACAGAATAGGTTTAAATCTAACAGAAATTAGATTGAGTTATCATTCATTTTATAAAACCTCTCATTTGTTCATAAATATTTTAAAGTGAAAACTTGTACTTCTTTATAACTTTTTAAAAGAAACTCAGGAACAAATGAAAAACTGAAAATGGCATACAAAATTGGCTTCACTCAGTCCTTCTCTTTCACTTTCCAAAGATCAATGAACATTCTATTAACATTTCCATGTTTCATAGTGATATGTAAATATATTTTTAAAAACATGTCATGCTTATCTCTTTTTTCCTCTAATCAGAGTTATGAAGATGATTTTTAGGTGAACATATTTCTATTAAAATGGCACTTGACTCCCTTTCATAAATACTTATAACTTGAAATAATTAAAATCAACAATCAATAGCACATTATTTTGCTTAGTTTTTCTGATTTTAGAATATGCAAATTATTCAGAAACCTGTTCACTTCTATACTTTAACCAATAGGTGGCAATAAGCATTCCTTCCTACATTTGCTTTATTATACTATTTTAATAGACCATTTTTAAATGTAAGCAATATCACATAGTATTTCAGCTTTTAATATAAAACCAAGGAATTCAAATAATCAATTCCCAAATCAGAAAGGCTCGCTTTTGGTCACTTTGAAATGACAACGACTTATGTCATACCATTCATAATCTTCCTCTCTCATCTCTGACTCATTCTCAAAATCAGTTTCATGTTTTCAGCATGAATTAAATAGCAACTTTTTATTATTGACATTGTGTGTTCCAGTTATACCTCACAGAACTGCTAAACCAGAGGTGTACATACCTATACATACCTGTGCTTTTTCTTAGAACTGGACAGAGTTTGCCAACTATGTTTGAAGTATATATAAACATATACATACATGTATGAGTGTGTGTATTCGTATGTATACATAAAATGTGTGTGTCTCTTTTTCTCTCTCTCATATATGTGTGTGTATATGTATATATACATATATACACACACACAGATATATACTGGAAAGACTAAATGAAGAAACAGATGATAGATTGACAGATTATACATATATGTGTGTATATATATATATATATATATAGTTTATATACATATACAGTATAGCAAGAGAGAGAGAGAGAGGGAGAGAGAGAAAAAGGCAAATGGAAATCTGCATTAGGTTTAATAAGCCATTAGTATGAATTGGTTTACCAAATACATTCCTTAGAGAAGTTTTGATAGTGGTGATATGAGGGTAATAGGTACCTGAATTAGGGTAAAAAGGAGTGAAGACAAGAGTCAGTGTTTGTCCACATCAGAATTTTGCTTATTTCAAAACTTCCTTAACTCTTGGCCTATTGGCTTAACTATTGTTCTACATGTTGGTAGCCAATGAACAATTTTAGTACTAAATGCCACTTATCTTCTTCATGGAATCCATTTTCAAATCCATTTTATATGAAATTATACATATATATATATATATATATATATATATATATATATATATATATATATATATATGATTTTACTTGTGGAATTCAACTCAACAAGCATTTATTATAAGCCTACCACGTTCTAGGTAATGTTTTACATGGTAGAGATTCAAAGAGAAAAAAGAAACAAACATTTCCTTCAAGAAGTTGATAGGGAACAAAAACATTTAAGTGGAGAAGGGAAGAAAATCATAAAAACCAAGTACCATGGGGAGGAAACATGATAGCTGGAAGGGGGGAGTCATGGAGGCATCTTGTAGGACATCTTGAACAGAACCTTAAAAGCGTCCAGGATCTCTCAAAGATAAAGGAGGGGAGTTAGAGAATTCCAGGAGAAAGGGAGAAAGCCTACGCAAAGTTGTAAAACTGACAAATGGAATGCTTTGGAAGGTGCCCAGCAAGTAGGTCAAATATTTGACTGACTGTGAGGGTGGGTGGTTACAGGTACTGTATGTTCTCCAAAGCAGCATGAAATAGATAGGGTCACATTTCCATTAGGTTTCCCCTAAGTTTTTCCTCTTCATTGAATGTTCCCAATTCAGACCCATTGTTCCAACACCAGAATACCATGAATGCTGATATCTGGCATGTTGATTACTCCTCTTAGATTGTAGTCATGTACAAATTATGTGATGACAAATTTTATATTTCCTTTTGAATCATCGATAAATATGCTAAAGTTGTTTCAGTGGGAAGGAGAATTTCCAGCATTTTTCAAATGGTGTTGGCAGGTTTAAAATCTACTCTAGTCTCCCAGTTGGTGCTGAACATAGACCATTGAGCATTCTACTTCGTATCCGAATGCATTGATGTAGGTGGATAGGTTTGGACAGATTGAAGAAGAAATTTGTTAAGACAGAGCCTCTGGTTCATCTGAGGGAAGTATAAAGTTCAGCCCACCTGGCTTAAGTCTCGAAATTTCACCCCAGGGTTAACAACTTTCTCTTTGGGAAGTTCAGCTCTCCCTGTTCTGGAAATCAATTTGGAACAATGGCCAGAAAGTTATCAAACTGTGCATACCCTTTGACTTAGTAATACCATAACTAGGCCTCTACCTCAAAGACATCAAAGAAAGGGGGGATCTATATGTACAAAAATATTTATAGCAGTTCCATCATGATAGCCAGATACTGGAAACCAAGAGGGTACCCCACTGGGGAATGGCTAAAACAAATTATAGTATACAAATGCAATAGAATTTTATTGAGCCATAAGAAATGATGAAAACGGAAATTTTAGAAGAAACTGGGGAGTAATGCCTGGTGAAGTGAGCAGAACTAGAAGAACGATTTGTCCAGTGATAACATATCAGACAAAACAACTTCAAAAGGCTTCAGAACTCTCCTGGTTAACTCAGCGATAAACCAGAAGTACAAAAGGATTAGTATTAAATGAGCCAGGGGTGGGCTCTCCACTTGCTCTATCATTCCAACCCCTTCCAACATGCCTCAGACTTGTTAGGTAGCAGTGATCCATCTATTAACTATCAAACCACTTTGCTTGGATTGTGAACCTCTGCATGGGTGGGGGGAGGGATGGGAGAAGGAGGGTGGGGGTGGGGATAGCCAGGACTCTCTGTAAAGCTCTTCTGTTGGTGAATTCATCATGGTCCATAGTGCCTCCCTTCTCCTTAGTCCCCAGCGCAGCTGAAGGGGGTTTGGAATGGGATCGGTGGTGTTTGTTAGGTAGTTAGGGTTTTTGCTTTTCCCAGTGCAGCTCTCCTTTCACTTATTTACAGCTTAAATCATGAAGACATACCTCAGAGCAAAAGAAGCTCCTGTCAGTTTTTGTGCCTTGTGTTTACAAAGGAATCGTTGCCTAATTACAGCTGGATTGGTCCACAAGCAGGAGCTCAGAATTATTCCGTATGAGGCACTAACACGGAGGCTTTGATGTAGAGCTCTTAACAGGAGACAATGCAAATGACATTTACTAGCAATTTTTTTTCCCCATTAATGAACAGTACTTCAGGGAGTGTAAAGGCAAGAGGCATATAATTTCTGAACCATTTAAATTGCTAATTAGATCTGTGCAGGAGGTGTATTCCTAATGCAGACAATTACAACGGCTCCTAAGTGTTTGCCTTACAGTTGCTAATTACTGCAGAAGCCAATTAATTGCTGTTGACTTTTTGTATTCTTTTGCATATCGCCAGTTAATATTTACATTTCTAATGAAGACAAAATTGGCAAACACTGTGTCATTTTGTAATGAACAATTCCAGTGTCTAAACAATGAGCACATTATCCTCGTTTGTGCCTGAAGAGTACAGCTGATTAGCATATGTTCTGTGCACACTAGAACGTTACTCTTTCTTCTAAAGAGTAAGAAAGTCATTTAGGTGCAGTAGCACAGGTGAACGCAATGGCTCCACGGTCCTTCCAAAGTATTTCCCATCATGCTCCATAGAACAAAGATTACAAAGACCTAAGACCCAGATTGAAGGTAGCCAGGAGAGTGTAAGTTCTTTGAGGGTAGGGAGATTTGGGTCTTTTTCTTTTTGTTTTTTGTATTTCTGTCACAGCGCTGGTTCCATAGGAAACACTTAAGATATACTTGTCAGATTGGATTTCATGGCTATGCTATTTTTGTCCTGGATAGGAATCAGGCCATTAAAAGTCGGTGTTGAGTATGCATGTATGCATATAAATATCATGTGTATACATTTATTCGTGTGTATGTGCATTTATACATGCATGTATGCATGTGTGCATGCACAACACTAACTCTTAATGTCCCAATTATTATCTAAAGCAAAAAACACAGACATTACAGTCATGTATGTATACATACATATATACATGTTAACAATTCACATAGTAACAACATGATATGCATTTCATATATAACACCAATGCATATAAAATACAAAAGTGCGTTCACATAAATATACATTTGTCGATGTATACACACAATGCAGGCAATGTCTATATGGAGCGTGCATATATTTATACGTTTATGTGTATATATATATTTCTATGCATATATACATGTGTGTATGCATGTGTGGGAGGATATGGACTAAAACTGTGATTTTATTGATATGAAGAATTCTGTGGTGAGGAAATGAGGAAACTTCCTCTGCCAATGTAGGCTGGCACTCAGAGTCTCAGAAAGGTGATTAGAACCACAGAGAGATTAAGTGCCTTGCCATGGACACACAGCCAGAATGTGTAAGAGATGAAATCTGAGCCCTGGTCTTTATACGTGCATATACACATTCATGTACATATCCATATATGTATGTACAAATAAATTCATGAATGTGTGTACGTTAGTCTGAGACTGATTAAGTTAATCAAATCATCCCTCCCCATTTAAAGTAAGTGATAAAATGATAAGCCACGGTCCCTTAATAGTAGTACATCTCAGCTGAATCAAATCAAAGCAACCCCAGCTTAAGGTTCCTCCATTGGAGGAACAAGAGTGACATTGCATACATAGAGGGTTTAGATAGGCTGAGAAATCGGGTCCCACCATAGAAGTCATCTATAAAATATCAAGGTTGTTGACAATCAGTTATTAAAGAGACATAGATTCGAGTAAGCAGTGAACAAGGGGAGAACGTTCCAGTCAAAGCCAGGAGTCACTGAGCTAGGGAGGAAGGGAGAAAATATTTTGGATTCAGACTTAGTCTTTCCCATTCTCTGCCTTTTCCTGAAGAGGATCTCATGAATGTCTATTCAGCAGGGTAGCATTGTCTTACAGCACAACCACAGACAGTGCAATGTCCGTATGAAGCTCCAAGGACAAGCCAATTGTAAATTACCTGCTCTATAATGAGCCTAGCAAAGAAACTACACCATGTCTAAGAGGTATTTTTTGAACACTCCAAGAAGGGGAGAGGAATAGTTGCAGAAACTAGGAGTGGTGAATTCCTTTTTTTTGCCATATGTAATCACTAAGCTTAAGCCCATTTTCCCCTGGATTCGGGATGTATTAATGGGAGAGGGTCACAGACTTTTTAGTGAATGTTTTATACTAGCTGATACAAAGCCACTTACTTAAGAATGGTTGATTAAACTGATTTTTAACTGATAATCTTGGGGATCTGGAAATCAGGAAGTCAATAAACATTTGTTAAGTATCAGACTGTGGGTTAGGGGATGTGAAGAAATGCAAAAACAAACAGAGCTTTTCTTTGTCCTCAGGGAGCTTACAATGCAAAGAGAATACATAAAAGGAAGCTGAAAAGCTGTCGTTGGGAGGAAGAATGAGGGAAGTTCCGGGGAGTGTAGAGGGAAGCCAGGTAGGAAGTGATGAGATGGCTGCCTCTGTGCTCTCCTTAAATGGGGGGTCTGGGAGGAACTCTTCACTGTCCACTTTTAACTCTTCTTCAATCAGAGGCAAGGAGGGGCCTCAAGGGCTACAGGTGTGACTTTCAGAGAAATATGATCTTCCAGGATGATGAGACTCTGGAAATAATGAATCATGGGCTTGAAATTTTGTGTGAAAGTTGTGAAAGTATGTGTGTAAATATACATACACCTATGTGCAAACATATGTGGGCATATGTGTATATATGAATGACATTAACTCTTATTATCCTTAAAAAAAAGTCTTGAATATCCAACCCAACTCAATGCAAATTTAAATAGATGAGATCATGCATATAGACATGTAGGTATACATTATACAAGTACATAGGCATGCAGACTTACTGTATTAAGTAGATATATGTGTGCATATAGTTTTTATGTATATGTATCCTCAGAAAGATCCATTTTTTTCTGAATTCACCAAAGGAACATGGCCATAAAATCAAAGGTTCCATGTCTTTGTGTGTGTGTGTGTGTGTGTGTGTTCTTTGTGGTTTATGAAATTGCTTTATTTCATTATTAAGGATTATAGAGGAACAAGAGAAAAGGTTCCAAAGAAATATGAATAAGTCAATTTCCTGCTTTGCTTCTTCATGGAAGGGAAATAGGTCACATACACACAGAGGCATGTGTGCCACTTCTTATATCTTTATTTGGACCTGCCAAGACACTTGGGGAGGTTGGAAGCCATCATTTCCTTAAGTTGTGAATTTGTCCGAGGGTATATTGTGAACAGCAGGGGCCTGAACTGATTGTTGTCACCTAGTGTTCCAACAGAGAAAACATAGCTTTTGTTCTCAACAACGTCTCTGAGGCAGAGGGAACAGAGGACTGAGTGACTTGGAGGACAAACAAATCTCTTTCTTGTTCATTTGTGAAAGCTCTGCAACTCTTCTCTTCATGTAGTTTATTCTCTTCTCTGGTGTCATTCTAATTCAATGGCAGGTAGAGGGGAACCTAGCAGTCTTAGAAATATCTTCTTTACTGCCATTAATCCTGCTTTGGAAATGAAAAGAAACTTCATAAGGCTCTGAGGTGTGGCATGGATAAAAAGCGACAAATGGTCTTCCCAAAATTCACATATAATTATTTACAAGCTGATATTTGGGTGTAAATTCCAGAATGTAATTTTTATTAAAAGTAAATTCTTCAAATGAATGACCAATGTAGATATAGATATGCATATATATGTATATATGGGTACATGTATGTACATGAATGACATTCACTCTTAATGTCCTAGTGCTTATCCTTAAAAAAAAAGCTTGAATATCTAATCCAATTCAAAATTTTTAGTTAAATAGTCCACGCATAGGCATGCAGACATACAATATCATGTAGATTTATGTGTTTATGTATATGTATCTTTAGAAGGGGGCATATTTTTCCCATTCATCAAAGGAACTTGTCCATTTACAGCAAATGTTTCCAAATTTCCATTAATTTGTGTTCATTAATTAAATAAACATGAATGAAGATGTTCGTGGAAGTTGTCATTTTACATTGGATTATGAAGCACTCTTAGAGAAAGTGTCAATTGTAATGACAATAATGAGACCGTTATTTTAAATACCTACCTTCCTGTCATTCCTGTCTGTCTGGCGTGTACTGCTGTCCAACATATCCCCTCCCCACAAATTCACTGAAAGTAGATATTGCATTATTTTGTGCATGTTATAAAATTGCAAAATTCCAGAATTGCTGGGATCTCAAAGATCATGTAGGCCTTTTATAAAACATGAATCCTATTGATAACACCTTCTGCCTTCAACAAAAAGATAGTCCCACAGCTTCTGCTGAAATACTGCCAGTGACAGGGATCTCATTACTTTAGAAGGCAGCCCATTCTATTTTTGTACAGTGCTATTCCTGTAACTTCTACTCATTTAACCTAGTTCTATTCCCTGTAGCCAAGCAAAACTAATGTAATCCCTGTTGCATGTGGCAGTCTTTTGATTATTATGAGACAGTTATCCCCTTCCATTAAATCTCTTTGCCAGGCAAAAAAACAACCAAACACCCCAAAACTCCTATTATCTGCAAATACATATCAAAACAGTTTGCAGGCCCCTTTATAATTTTTATCACTTCTTCTGGTCATAGCTTCAATGTATTTATTACTGTATTTAATTAATTAATTAATATATGTATTCATTTTACTGGCTGAAAAGGAAATCCTTAATTAACATTGTCAATAATATGTTAAAACACCACCAAAATTCAAAAAACACTTCAATCATGAAAACAGTCTGAAATTATGCCTCTGTCATTAACTAGAACAATAGGAAATCAATCCCCTGAGTGAATATGACTAATTAAATGATCTGTAAGAATTCAAAATAATTAACTGGGCAAATGATTTAAACACGCATATGGAAAGAATAGGGCAGCTAGGTAGTGCAGTGTATAGAGCGCCAGCCCTGGAGTTAGGAAGACTAATGTGCATGAGTTCAAATCCGGCCTTAGACACTTACTAGCCGTGTGACCCTGTAAAATGAGCTGGAGAAGGAAATGGAAAACCCCCCAATACCTTTGCCAAGAAAATTCCAAATGGGATCATGAAGAGTTAGGCACAATTGAAATGACTGAATAGCAACAGTAATAAAGGGAAAAAGTGGAGAGCAAAAGGCAAAATCTAGCCCTCCAATGCATAATATAATAGTGTGTGTGTGTATTATATGTATGTGTGTGTATATATGTGTGTATATAGATATATATGTGTGTGTTTTTGTGTGTATGTATGCGCGCGTGTGTGTGTGTGTGTGTGTGTGTGTGTGTGTGTGTGTATGAATACTGAAGGATATGTGATTTCCTCACAGTGGGGGACTCCATTGCTCTGACCAAGACAGATAATACTTATTTATGACTTAGTAGATATACCTTACGGATTTGCTTGGAAGGACATAGCTTTTAGGTGTCAGGGGCGTGATACAGTAGAAAGAGAATTGGATTTGGCGTCTAATGCCCTAAGTTCAATTGACAGATCTTCTACTCATTTCTTTCATTGCCCTTAGCAAGTCACATCCTCCTCAGGCTTCATGTTCCAAATCTGTTAAATGAAAGGCTTCAAGTTAGATGACCTCTAAGGGCCACTCCAGGTTTAGATCTACAAGAATATGATGCTATGAACCTATGCATTAATCCAGAATTCTCTTTTCATTGCTTCAAACTTCCTCTAGCATGCCTCTACGTTGATACTGACAAATCTATCTATATCTATGTCTATGTACATCAATATCTTTAACTATATCTACATATTTATATCAACATCCATCTTTATGCATATTTATATAGACATGCACACAAATATCTTTGCCATTGATTCTCTTGACTTTCAATGAAAAAAGGTAATGAAAGTATAAGGTATTTTTCAATAAGTGAAGCTTTTTGTTTCTTGTAGCTACCTATTATTTTATCAAGTCTATGAATATGCTTCCTGTTTACTCTGAAAATTTGGACTAGCCTGTCTGAACCCTCAGTAAAAGTTCTTAGAAAAAAAGAAAGGATGATTAGCAATCACCAAGTTTGGTTCATTCAAATTTTGTCAAAGCAGGGAGGCACTTTAAGGCCTGTCACCTATGGTGTTTGAAGTAAACAACCTCCCAGATATGGAATACTGATGTACTAATAGAGTCAAGGTGAGAATTCAAGGCCTCTGGACTCAGGAAAACCAAATCTTAGAAGTATTTTCCCAGATTGTCTTATTTTGAATCTTTAAATCTCCAGTGCCTTGCACAGTGTTTTGAGTTTTCCCTATACTGAATTTTTACATGAGTAAAACCATGTGTCTCTCCTCTGACATCTCACTGAAGCAAAGAGACTGTGACAAATCAGCTTCCCATGTAATTACAGAATCTAAATGTGCAACATCTACAGGACAATTATTTCTCCTATTTCTTCCTGTGCTTTATTTGTGCCCTTCTTAGGAATTAGCACAAGATAGACCAGATTTATACATTCTTCCCAACGCACACTGTCCAACAACACAGTAGGCACTTAATAAGCATTGATTGATTAATTGTTCCCAGTACCTCTGAAAACATCTTACTACATTGCAAGACAGGCCCAGTTTTCTTTCTTTCTCTGCCTCATTCCTTCAGTCTTTCCCTCTTCCATAGCCAGTCATCAGCTGTCTTATACGTGACAATGGACTGTAACTCTGGTGAAGGTGGTAGTGAGGATAGTATTTCTGATTGTAGTTAAATACCTACCTGATCTTATCAAAGTAAAATTTCAAAACAAACTGACAAAGTCTGCTTTAAAAAAAAAATAAAAATTGGGCACCCTAACCAATGGAAAACCATTTCAAACTGCTAAACAGACTGAAGCTAAGTAACCACATGATGTAAACAGGGAAGCCAGCCTGTCACTCCTTGCAATCCTTTTTCCTTGACCTCTTTTCCCCTTCTCTCTGGTTCTCTGAGTGAGAAAAGAATGACATAATTTAGGATGAAATGAAGGTCACTTGGATAACATCCAGGTGTCCAGTTAACTAAACTACTAGAACAAGGGGTTTTGGTTCCCACTTAAATTTCATTCTCTGTGTCGTTACTAACTTGGAGTTATGGATGTGTGAATTTCTTTTTAAGTTCTCTTGGCCTCATCCCCAGTCCAGTGAACCCCCAGACATTTCATCTGTGCTTTGTTCTCACCCAGCATGCTCTTTGTTTGGAGTTGGTTGTGATAGATGAATGTGGCATAAAAAACCCTACAAAATCACTCAAAGAGACGAAACAGGAGAGGATTAGAGGCAACCAGCTGGCTAGAATTAAATTGGCAGGGTTCAGCCAATGAAAGTCAAGTTGCCAAGATTTAGTCTTCTGTTAGGTCATCTGTTTCCTCCTAACTAAACAATTCTTGGATATTTATAGACATAAATGAATTTTTATTTCCCACAATAGCCAATAACTTGTCATTTCTGGTATTTGAATGTCAGACATGGGGGAAAACAAGGGCTTGTATATAGAAAACTCGAGAGTAGTCTCCTGACTGACTTGAAGTGGGAAAAAAAAAAGGAACAGATATAAAATATTTTTTTTATTCTGCATGTCATCTCAAAATGAAGAATTTGTGTAAACTGGTGAGTTAGCATGGATATTGAGGTAGCAGGAGCAAAATAGACGCTGGATCTGGAGCCATCAATGCCTAGTTTCAAAGCCCACCTCAGATGCATAATAGCCCTGTGACTGCGCGCAAGTCTCTTACCTGCTGTGTGCCTCAACTTCTTTGTCTGTGAAATAGGGTGATTGATTGGGCTTGAAGGCTTCTAACATCCCTTTTAGATTCATAGCTATGATTTTATATTACATGTGCATTACATTATAGAACCGCTGTACGCTATGGAAATGTATATCAGAACTTTAATTCCTTTTAAAAGAGAGATGATATAGATGGACAGACAGACAGACAAATAGATGGATGGATGAACCTCTAACTCCATTATCACTAATTATTTGACTATCCCATAGCTAAAGCAGATGGATATCCATGTCAAGCAAAGCTTCAAATCTTGTTGACAGGATCTGACATTTAGCTTATATTTTATCTGTTGTCTTTTCTGGAAATGCATGATTAGTCAAAGACCTCCCCTAAGAAGACTTTTAATGCCAACATACATTGTGATCAGTATTGATAGATTTTTCTTTTTAGATTCCTTTTGAGTGTCAGTGGTAATTTTGTTCCTGAATTGAGACTTTAAATAGCATTTACAACTGGATCCATTTGTCTATATTTCTCAGTGAAAGGAAAAAAAAACTATGTGGAATTACATAATTTTTGTATACATGTATGCATCTAATTATGAAATTATATATGTACATATAAGTGCATATCAATTAATTGGTTAACATATTTATTAAGTGCCTATTATTTGCCAGTTACTCTGCTAAGCTTTGGGGACAGAAAGACAAATGATGAAATTGTTTGTACTTGTAAGGACGTTACCTTGTATTGGGGAAGATAGTATATAGAAAAAGTAAATTAAAGGAAGGAGCAGAAGGAAGAAGAGGAGAAAGGAAGGGAGAAAGACAGAGACTGAGACAAAGAGACAGAAAGAGACAGAGGCATACAGAGACAAAGAAACAGAGAGACAGAGATCGAGAACATAGAACATTTTAGGTTTTAAAGAGGTCAAATGAGTTATCACCCAGATAGCGCTGTAGAGGTGGGTTCAAGCAACCTCTATATAATTTAATTTGAATTTTTTAATTTAATATAATTTTAAAATTCTAAAATATAACATTAAGAAACTGAAGAAGAGCTATAGCAAAAGATTCCATCAAAAATACATGATTGAAAAAGAAGATAGGTGATCCGCTGAAAGAGTAAAAGACTGGATTAGCATACTGTTCTACTAGTATGCTTTTTAAAAATTATTATTATTTAATTTATGAAATAAAACTAGCTTTCCATAACATTGTACAATAAAAAAGATGATTGCACATGAAACTCAAACTCTATTATATACAATTTGTTATTCTTTTGAAATTTATGATAAAATTATCATGTAAATTTTTTCCTTTTTAAAAATTTTTCATTTTTTTAATCAATAGTGATTTAGAGCATTTATATATAATTTTGATTTTTCAATTAGAACTATTTTTAAAGTGCAATGGGATGACTTCAGATAGAGGCATCCCCTTGATTGAGTTTGCTAAGATGACCATTGGCTGACAATGCAGTAGAGAGGATTCTTGGTCCCATAGTGTTTGAGATAGAATGGCAGTGAGATACTTCCCAGCTTGAAGATTCTATGATCCATGGGGCAGGTCCAAAAGGATATTGATGTTAAAGATGCTTCTGTAGAGGCAAGCAGCTTGTTAGTGTTGTGAGATTTTGCAGACTCAAGCAGCTTATCATCATCAAAAACCCCATACAACTTTACAATTCAATTCAGCAAAATCTCCTTCATGCCAAAAACATGCTTCAGCATCATTTTCTTTGCAGGTCTTCAAAACACTCTTAACTTTATGAGATTCTTAAGGTGAGCAGTACCATAGTTCTAATCTACAGAGAGAAAGATTAGTCAGTGGTTCTCAACCTTCCTAATGCCGGGACCCTTTAATGTGGGCATGTCTATATGTGGGCAGACCCCCCCTGGAGACGGATAGAGGAGCACTGTGTCTCTGTTCCTAAGACCATCGGAAATGTATGTTTTCTGATGGTTTTAGGCAACTCCTGTGACCCCCGTGAAAGAGTCGTTTGACCCCCCAAAGGGGTCGCGACCCACAGGTTGAGAACCGCTGGTAGATGATTTTTCCAAGTCTCTCAGGTGGTAACAGATTTGCAGCTGGAAAGGACATGAGAGATTATTGAGTTCAATCAACTCATTTTACAAATGAGGAAAATGAGACCCAGAGAAGTTAAGGGTTCTATCCAATGTCACATATACAAGAAATGGCAGAAGTGGAATGTGAACCTAAGCTCTCTGATTTTAAATCCCTTGCTCCTTTCATGGAACCATTCTGGCTACTTGTTTTTTAGCCCTATAATACCTACAAAAAATAGGAGGAAGGCAGATAGGTGCTACATGGATAGAGTGCCAGTCTGGAATCAGAAAGATTCATTTTCTGGAGACATCTTGAACGCTTACGAGCTGCATGACCCTGGGCAAGTCACTTTTCCTAGTTTACTTCAGTTTCCTCATCTATAAAAAGAACTAGCAAATGAAATGGCAAGCCATTTTATTGTCTTTATCAAGAAAATTCCACATGGCATCACAAAGAATAGGGCAAACTGAAAATGACTGAAGAACATCTAGGAGGATCTCTGCCCCTATTTCAATAACTTTTTTTCTCCGCCACTTCAGTTCTTGTTTCTGCTGGCTAGAAATAGGATCTTATCAGGCAATCAGAATAATCTAATTTCCTGCTATAAAATGAATGTCTTCATTCTTTACTGTCTGCTGCAAATCCCTATGCTAAACATCCCATTTCTATTACAAAAAAAGATGCTTTTGGGTACTTCAAATTATATATAATTACTTGAATTGTATTCTTTTTTTCCCCATTGAAATGTATACTTGCAAATTCTACCAACTGGTCTTCCTCTCTATTAAAATCCTCAGTAAATTTGCCACAAAGATTTTCAAGGATGTTGTATTAGGCTTGCTTGATGCAAAAATTATCTAAATATTCACTGTATTGCCAAGGCAATATTCACAGTACTGATGGTGACTATGAATATGTTAGTGTAGTTCTAAATCACAAAATACAACAAAGACTCCATATAGAAGACAGAAGCAAAACATTTATTCAGACACTAGAAAGCCAAATCCCAACACCAGAAAACCAAATCCATTATAGCAACAAAGAAGTTAATGTATCTTTATCACTTCAGGAAGCAACACCATCCCTACACCTTCCCTCTGCTTGGGCCTTCCCACAAACAAATACTCAAAATCCTAGCTGTCTGCTTGCCTGCATCCTCTTCTCCCTCCATTCTAACTGCTTTGATTCATTTCCTGCTCCACCCCTTCCTGCTTCACCCATTCAGTAAAGTGCTTCCACCACATGTTCCATGTGATTACATTTGTCTTATTAAGGGACAGGGAAGATATTTAAATTCCCATTACCATTACATTCTGCTCCAAGATCTTTCATGTCCCTCACATAGGTCAATGGGACTTTAGAAGTAACTGTTGTCAACAGAACTTTACAACAATATAACAGAGATAACAGAAAATAAGCACATGAAATGATATCTTAGAGGGGGGCTTGAGCACAAGCATCCCATCATTCCCCCCTCAAACAAATAGGGCTCAAAATCTTAAGATAAGGGGTGAGATCTCCTCTTCCATAGCCACTTCCTGCTGAAATTGGGTGCAAAGCTGTCCATGTCCCAAGAGGTCCCATTTGAGAGGTCAGTTCTTTGGCTGCCATCTGGAGCTTGATCCACACCAGGTCCAGAGGTGACACATCACAGTTATGAACAGGAAGTGACATCTGACTTAAGCTGTCGGGCAGCTACAGGTGGAATGTACCAAACCTGCAGGAAACAAATCTAGCAAACAAGTTTAACAGACAAAAAAACAAAAAGAAATAAGGAGACAATAACCAGAAGCAGGGTAGACATAGCGTCAGTTGTACTTCTGGAGTCCACGAGCCCACTATAAAAGCCTCATTCATGATAGAATATATGAGTTAAGGGTACAACTTGGCAATCATCTTCTCTTGCATAAACAACAGTTATAGTATTATCTTTCCTGCGTGCTACAATTTCCACAGCCTTTGGAACATTGGCTGACTTCTGTTTTACTTTAGCTCCAATTTTATTCTGTCAGTAGAACCAAACCCTTCAATTCCTCTATTAGTTATTTCAGAAGGAGGGTCAGTTTTCACAAGGGGTATTGTTTCACAAGGAATAATAAGCACTTAAACTATTCTATCATTTTTACAAAACTGTATCGGGTCTTCACTCAAATTTTGGAATGTCACAATAATTTCTCCTTGATAATTAGAATATATTACTCCAACCAATGCATGTATTCCTTGAACCGCTAATACTGATTTAGATTACATCCATCCAAAATGATTTTTAGGGATTCTCATACACATTCCAGTAGAGGTTTTTCATATTTCTTTTCTATCTGACCAAAACAATGTAAATCATATCCTGCTGAACCAGGTGTTCCTGGGTACAGTGCTGGGACATCTTGCCTCACAGCCCAATACTCAATATTTGTGATCTTATGTGTTTATTGTTTTCTAATTTGCAGATTTGGAGTTATCATTCTGGCTAGAGGTATACTTTATCGCAATGGTCTATTATTCAAATTACATAAAGCAGTGAACAAATTATCCTTCCAATGTTGATATGAATTATTAAAACTTAACTTCTTTAGCTGTTCTTTCAATAATGCATTCATTCTTTCAATTAACCCAGATGCTTGTGGATAATATGGAATATGACATATCCATTCTATATTGTTTAATGTACAATATCACTCCATTTCATTGTGATTGAAATGTGACCCATTATCACTTTGAATTTGCATTTGGCTTCTATAATATAGACTTATTATATCTAGAGTTTTACAGGTGTTTTTCTAGGTTTTATTCTTATAAGGACAAGCCATTAGTACACCTGAATAGGTGTCAACACAAGTACATATGAATTTGCATCTTTTATCTTAGGGTAGGAGTTCAGTATAATCTGCCTGCCAAATTTGGGCTGAAACTTTTACCCTTGCTATCTCTCCAGTTATTACCTGAGGAACAATTTGTTCCTGACATATATAACTAATTACATTTGACCTATTAAGGGGCAGGGAAAATCTTCAAATTCCCATTACCATTACATTCACCCTCCTCATTTCTCTACAACACAGAAAGAAAAAGAAAGTCAGATATGAGAGTCACAGAGATATTAACAAAATCCAAAGGAAAAGAAACAAGCAAACAAAAATTTGCCCAACATTACCTAGAAAATGTGACAAAAATTGTTATACACATACAACAAAGGTTTATTGTGTGCTACTATGTGTTAAGCATTGTGTTAGGCCAGGGGTGGGAAACCTGCAGCCTCAAGGTCACATGTGGCCCTCTAGGTCCTCAAGTGTGGCCCTTTGACTGAACCTAGATTCAGTCAGAAGGCCACATTGAAGGACCTAGAGGGTCACATGTGGCCTCAAAGCTGCAGGTTCTATACACCCATGTCTAGGTATGTTGGGTCACACAGAAGAAGATAGGACATGGTCACTAGCTTCAGTGAGATTATAATCTAGTTTAAGGGGTCTTAACTTTTTAATGTTTCTTAGATCCTTTTGACATCCTATGGAAAATACGAAGGAAGCCAATTATATTAACATATAGTTATCTGTCAATAGATTTATTTCTGTCTGTCTATCTACTATCAATCTATCTGTATTTTAAATGATTTTATGAACCTTGGGTTAAACATCCCTGAATTCCTACTGACGGGAAAATATCAACACACAGAAACCACAAGACCAAGGGTAATTAAAGACTAATTTCCTTGGTAGAAGGTATGAATCCTGCAAAATTTCAGAAGATAGTAGTGATTAGTAGACTCTTCATGGAGAAAATAGAGACTTGGCCAGAACGAAGAGAAGTTGCTCTAGGCAAAGGACTTCTGACAGTGAAGAGAATATCCTAACTACACTAGGGTATGTGTCTGTGACAGGAAATGAATATTTAAGATGGTGACTTTGGAGTATTTATGGGAAGACAAGAATGAGAATCCCACAGGATGAGAAGGCCTGGAAGGGTTGAAGTTGCCAGATGTGACAACACAGGGAGCATTTGCTTCAATGGAATCACAGATCAATTGAAGTATCCAAGTGAGGAAGAACGGGTCCAGACTTAAACGACAAGTGACCAGTATAACTTAGCTATGATCAAATGAAAAATGCTAAATCAGAGCTGCCATTTAATAAGGTGTTTCTTATAAGGTACTTCTTTACCTGTCTTGACAAGGCTTCTCTTTCTCCCCATGATTTATTCTGGGTATCATATCTGTGCACAATGTTTCTGCATCAACAGACAGACTAGTGGCCCAGACTGTACCTCTATTGATTACTGTCCTCCTCGCCTCAGGAGAACCACTTGTCACCTTGTACAGACTATGATGTTTACTGCTGCAGTGGAGAAAAAAAAAGTCTTAGCTGTTGCAAAACATTTTCTAGTGATTTAAGGATATAGCATTCTAGCAACTCACTGTTATAATGAGCTGTGGGGTTTTTCCCTTGGATTTTGCAGGATGTGCCCTTGAATTATTTATAACAGTGCAGCCACCTGCTTGCAACCATTTTCTGTTTTACCTTGTGTTCCACCAGCCTTGTCAGTTACCTTATAGGTGAGGATGGCACTTC
Source organism: Pseudochirops cupreus (assembly GCA_028627135.1). NCBI lineage: Eukaryota > Metazoa > Chordata > Mammalia > Diprotodontia > Pseudocheiridae > Pseudochirops > Pseudochirops cupreus. Next base: position 301,566,267 of record CM053583.1, read on the forward strand.
TTCCCAGCCCCTCCACCACCCCCTGTTCACCCACATTAGAAAAATTCTGACCCTGAGCTTCCAGGCATACCACTACCACTTATCAAAGAAGGCTATGGCTTTTGTCTAAATGGAGAGACCTGTGGGCCTCATCACTGAGAGAGATACACTGTTCAGTTGTTCAAACAAATATCTCTAACTCTAGTGATGCTGAGAGCTAGAATATTCTTGAAAGGTTGAAATTCATGAACATGCATGCTTATGATGAGTAATGATGTGGGGAGTGGAGGGAATCACCAATACACCTGATTTCAAAAGTACACTTCTGTGCTGGCAAACAAGCAATCCCTCCCTCTCCCCTTCTTCCTGCTCTTTAACAAAGAAGAAGAAGAAGAAGAAGCATTACATGTTTGAGTAGATAACAAGAGGTACCATTAGGATACAGAAAATTGAAAACCTAGCCTGCAATAAAGACTTGAGGAGAAAAAAAGACAGACACGAGGGAATTTGTAATGGCTCCTCCAGGTTTTAGAGAAAGATTCTCCCTCCCCTTCTCCCCTCTTTTTTTATTCACTGAGCAAACAGTGTTCACAAGCAATGGTGAAGAAGAAAAGCTGTGATTTATATTTATGGACAGGTCTACACGCACCCCTGACCTCCCGCTGCCTTCCTCGCCCTCAGCCCCAGAAGCAATTTATGGAGACTGGTCTAAATAAACATTAAAGGGGCAAAGCCACCTACTGACAGCCAGGAAAATCAATGGTCTCCAGAAACCAGCAAGTAGGATCAATAAAAGAGATTAGGCATCGCAGGCGAGGGCGGGGGCACTTCCAGGGAAATGTGGCTTACTCTTCATCGGACAGGCTTCTCTCAGCAACCGGATAAAAACTGTCTTATAAACAGGAGCACACTGAGTAGCTGATGGAAGACGTTCCTTAGCTGCAAACACTCTCCAATGACCTCGGAATAAAAGGGATTTATATAGGGGCCTTGGGGAATTTTCAATTGCTTTTCCAGAGTCATCTCACACACACCTGGGCAGTTGCCCACAGGAAGCGGTGCAGATGTCGCTTTGACAGAGCTCTCTCCTTCTCTTTTTTTCATTTGTTTGCTTTCCTATGGTGTGTTTATTTCTCCTTTTTTTCTCCCCTCTCCAGTTCCACACGTACCTGCCTCTCCCAGGTCCTCTGCCTGTCTCCCCCACCCCCACCTCCATACCACCCTTACTTCTCTTGCAAGGCTATTTATACCCTCATATGCACAATGAATAAGTACTGAAGCCCTTCTCACCCCGTGTTAACCCCACACATCTGCTGCAAGGAAAGGAAATCCATAGACACTACACTAATAATTTAGGAATCTGGACATTAACCTCTAATCAGAAGAATATTTGGCTTGAACGGTTTCACAATGGAAAAATGAAGGATAATTATATTCCTAAAAGTCTGTGTCTGAGATCATAATCACAGAGACTAATTCTCCTTCCTCCATACTGAGCCCTTAGCTAAGGACTTGTGGATTCAGACCTAAGCTTTGTGCTGATAGATACATGTTTGATAATTAGGGCTAAGCTACTTAGATACTCACTGTGTCATGTAGTGCTATGACCCTGCCCTTCTTGGTTGGGGGAAATGTTCTGTTAATATGTGCTGTATGTCAAAGGTTTGGCTTTTTTCTTTTCTTGTTTCTTATTTTGAAGATGAATGGAACCAACACGGTGCTGAAGAAATGCCAAGGAAAGAATACTATATTTATAGTTAGATGGCCTGGGTTCAAGTGTAGGTTCTATACAATGATTATTTTCGTGAACATGGGCAAGTTACAGCCCCTTTGGGGACCCACTTTTGTCTTCTATATTATAAAGTGGTTAGATTAGGTGTCTCTAAGTCTCTTACAACTCTAAAAATATGCTATCCTCTTACCTGAAATATTTTAAAATCATTTTTGAGAATGATAGAAGGATGAACCTGAAGAGGAGAGTGGGAAGAATAGGCATCTGAGTGAGAAAAAAAAGGTTGGGGGGAGCTTTTGTTCATTACTCAGAAAATATGTCTGTTTTCTTAGATATGCCAATTGACTTTAGAGACAAGGTCATTAACCTGACCCTTGGGGGTATGAATAAGACAAAAAAAAAAGTCTCAAAGATATGTATGGTGAAGTGGTACTGTTGGATGGACCAAAGGTCAAATTTTCTTCAAAGAGAAGAGTCCCAAATACTATTCTCTATAGTAAAGTGAGGTCCCAACTTTGTATGTGTTTAATGATTTTAACAAAATGACCAGAATTAACAGGATCACTCAAGAGTGAGAGGTATTTTTTGAGGCTCTAGAGACAAGGACATCTTCAATAACACACAAGAGGTCACTGCAGGAACACTGGAATCCAAGGGGAAAAAAAATTGCTACACAGAGCATCTGTGTTTTTGCTCATTCATATGGTCAAGGGAACAGACAGTACATTTAGTAGCTAGATAGCACAGTGGATAGAGTGCTAGACTTGGAGTTAAGGTCAAATCTGGCCTCAGACACTTACTATCTGTGTGACCCCAGACAAGTCACTTAATCTTTGTTTGCCTCAGTTTCCTCATCTGTAAAATGGGATAATAATAGCAACTACCTTACAGGGTTGTTTTGAGGATCAAATGGCATAATAATTGTAAAATATTTAGCGCAGTGTCTAACACATAGTAAACACTATATAAATGTTATCTCTTAATGTCAATGAGTCTAAAAATTGAGGAGCAAAGGGAATAGATTCTCAAAGCATTGATACATGAAAGAGCCTTACAAACTGAACCTTTATCAACTAGAAATCCCAAATATCCATACAGTCTAAGAATAGTGGATTCCAAAGATAAGTGGGAAAAGGTAGTCAACCAGGAAAAGACATAGACTCTAAAAAAATATTAATCTCAAAAAGTTCAAAGGTACAAAACCTCAAACATGTAAAAGGTAGAAATTATAAGTAGGTCAGTTATAGAAAGAAAGTAATAAGGTCCTTGATAGCAGGGACTATTGTTAGTTTCTTTTTGTATTTTACAGGGTTTAGCACAGTTCCTGTAACAGAAAAACATCTTAATAAATGTTTATTAATTGACTTGATGATTGAATATATACAAATATATTTAAATATTTTAGAAGCTCTTTTAGTAATAACAAAAAAGAAATAGAATTAATATTATTTGGGAAATGGATAAACTGTGATAAATATAACAATTATACTGTCATAAAACAATTATGAACAATAAAGAGTAGTACAGGAAGATTTATATGAACTGATGCAGAATCTAAAAAAAATGCTACACAATGTCTAAAATGATGTAAATGAGAAGAAAAAATAAAATCAGAATTAAATGGTATATAATTACACTAACTAGTTTGGCCATGAAGAAGGGGTAAGAAAATGCAACATTCCATTTCACACCATTCCTTTGCATTTAAGGTAAGGAGAGAAAATGTCCTTCTCTCTTGCCAGGTCTTCTGCTGGCTCTCCATCCTCCTAAGGAATAGTAGAAACACCCTTCTATCTCTCTGCATGTGCTATCTGTTCTCCAGCCTCCTAGGGGAAGAGGAGAAATGTTAGTCTATTATACAAGCCTTCTGCCTTTGAAATGAAGAGAGTAAAATGTCTACTCTTAGGAGTGGCAAGGGATAGGAGAGCGAGCCACAAAAATCTGGGTGTTATAATTCAGGCTGCATTTTTCAGCTAGCACAACATCACTGTTCAGAAGAACAAGGAATGCTCTTCAGGCACAACCTCCAGTCAACTCATGGGCCTCTTCATCTTGGAACATCCTATCACCACCCCTGCAACCCATTCACTGTGGAATATCCCTCCACCAAGTCCCACTGGTGAGTCCTTCCTACAGCCTCCATTTTGTGGAGGGCCCAAGGCTGGGCTGCCTTCATTCTTTTTCCTATCCTATTCCTGGTTTCCTCTAGACTTCAAAACCATTCCCCCATGCCAGGTATCTTCATTCCTTCCCCACCACACACACTTAATCTTTTCATTTCTCTTTTATGTGTTATCTTCTCACCTTATAATGTAACAACTTAAAGGCAGGGACTGTCTTTCCTTTTGTTTGTATTTCTATCCCTATCAATTTGCACAGTGCCTGACATATAGTAAACCCTTAATAAATGCTAGTTTCCTCCCTCCTTTTTTTCTTTTTCTTTCCCCCCTCCCTCCTTCCCTCCCTTCTTCTTTTTTCCCTCCCTCCCTTCCTCCCTCCCTTCCTTCCTTCCTTCCTCCCTTTCTTCCTTTCTTCCTTCCTTCCTTCCTTCCTTCAAGAACTAGAGGTAGAAGTAATGGTTTTCTAAACCAACCTTGTGCATTAGGAAACACAAGTGTTTGTTCATCTTTTTGGTTTTACCCATTTTACAGCAGAAGAACTGAGGCTCATAAAAGCAGTGAATTTTTCTAGTATAAATATGGGCATATACATATATATATGTGTGTGTATATGCACATGTCTATCCATACATATATGTATAAGTATACTTATGTATAATATAAGTATATGGTGTATATATATAGTGTACATATATAGTATATATACCTACTATAAGTATACTTGTGTATACTTATGGGTGCATACATACATATATATATATATATGTTTCATGTTTAACATGTTAACATGTTTCATTTTATACCCATAGGGTATGAAATATTGCATATAGTGTCAGAGTCAGTTGTTATGTTGGTTACTTCTAATAAACAACTTTCTTTTTTATTCTTTGTTACAAGAGAGAACTCTATAGGTATGGGAGGGGGGAGGGTATATTTAGAATTGAAGGATATGGGAAAACTAATTTTTTTAAAGAGAAAAAAGATCTAGGTTTTATTATATTGGCAAGTATTACATGTTTACTTTAAAAAAATAATTTTCTCTATGTTAATTTAACCTCCTGCAATTTTCCCCATGTGGTTTAGTAGTAAATTTCTCAATATCATCTAAATGAACAGGGTTGTTCACTATTTTTAGGGAGCAATGCAAGAGAGAAGGGAAAATCTTGCAACCGTCAGGATAAAATTAGTGGAAAGTAAGAAATATGATAAAGCAGAAAGAAGCCTGGACTTGGAGTCAAAGACCCTTAGTGCAAATTTTGGTTTTATGATTCATTGACTGTGTGATCCTGGGCAAGTTAACATCTCTGTGCCTCAGTTCCCTAATCTGTAAAATGAGAGGTATGAATTAGGTGACTACTGCATTCTGTTCCTGCTCTCAATCTATGATTCTATGCACTCAGTCTATAAAGGAGAAGTAATGGTGTCCATAAGAGTCAAAAGATAGAACCAACAAGGTTAGCCTTACAACTTCTTAGTAGAAGATAAATGAGTATAGATACTGAAGGCTGATGATACCTTAGGACTTCAAGTTTTTCATCTGTAGAGTGGGAATCATGCTTAAATCTCTGGGATGTTGTACATAATAATGTACTGTATCAGATGAGAAAAAAAGAGAGGTAGTTTCCTTGGGCACTGACCTGAGAAAGGAGTGTTGACTTCATTAAAATTTAACATTGAGGTTGAAGTAGGTTAGATCTGTTCAGTTAAAATACATGATGAATATCACAAAATTCTAGTCTATCTAGTCCAAACTCATTTTACAGATGAGGAAACTGAAACTCAGAAAACCTAAGTGACTTTCCCAAGTTGCAAAAATAGTATCAGAAACAATGAGAAACCAGATCCTCTGAAACTATAAATAGTGGTTTTTTTAAACCAACCTTGTTCATTAGGAAAATGGATTTTACCCATTTTACAGAAGAAGAACTGAGGCTCATAAAAGTAATGAATTGTTCAAACATATATACGTTCACATATATGTGTGTATATATATATATATATATATATATATATA
>CM053583.1:301572611-301605621 GCA_028627135.1 Pseudochirops cupreus
GCTGATCAGTGCACAGGTCTTCAAGGCTTCTTGGTTTTCCACAGCTTTGGTGGTGGGACTGGCTCAGGTTTCACCTCTCTGCTGATGGAACGTCTGTCTGTTGATTATGGCAAGAAGTCCAAGCTGGAGTTCTCCATTTACCCAGCCCCTCAGGTTTCCACAGCTGTAGTGGAGCCCTATAACTCCATTCTGACCACTCACACCACCCTGGAGCACTCTGATTGTGCCTTGGTGGTAGACAATGAGGCCATCTATGATATCTGTCGCAGAAACCTTGACATTGAACACCTAACCTACACTAATCTCAATCGCCTTATTAGCCAAATTGTGTCCTCCATTACTGCCTCTCCCCGATTTGATGGTGCCCTGAATGTTGATCTGACAGAATTCCAGACCAACCTGGTACCCTATCCCCATATCCATTTCCCTCTGGCCACTTATGCCCCAGTCATCTCTGCTGAGAAAGCCTACCATGAGCAGCTGACTGTAGCAGAGATCACCAATGCTTGTTTTGAGCCTGCCAACCAGATGGTGAAATGTGACCCTCACCATGGTAAATACATGGCTTGCTGCCTGCTCTACCGTGGTGACGTAGCTCCCAAAGATGTCAATGCTGCTATTGCAACCATCAAGACAAAGCGTAGCATCCAGTTTGTGGATTGGTGTCCAACTGGCTTCAAGGTTGGCATCAATTACCAGCCTCCCACTGTGGTTCCTGGTGGTGACCTGGCCAAGGACAGCGGGCTGTGTGCATGTTGAGCAACACCACAGCCGTTGCTGAGGCCTAGGCCCGCCTGGACCACAAATTTGATCTGATGTATGCCAAGCGTGCCTTTGTGCATTGGTATGTGGGGGAGGGCATGGAGGAAGGAGAGTTCTCTGAGGCACGGGAGGATATGGCTGCCCTGGAGAAGGATTATGAGGAGGTTGGTTCAGATAGTGCTGACGGGGAAGATGAAGGTGAAGAATATTAATTTGTGTTATCTTTCTTTATACTAGGTCTGTCTGTTTTTCTGTTCTGTGGTCATTACATGTCAATAAAAGTGTGATACTTGATTTCCAGTTAAAAAAAAAAGAACACTTCTCTTCCTATGGATTTTCATTTCCTTGATGGAGATCAAATTTAAGATTTTTATGTAACACTGACATTTTGATGAAACCTTCAAGAGGTTTGCTACTTTACTTTCACTGTGTTGATGTTCCTGCTTTTTTTGTGTCATAAGCTTTCTATTGTGGGGGATAGTTCGATGAAGATAGCAAATCAGTTATATCACACTGATTAAAATGTTGATAGGTCAGTTAAATGGAGTGTCCATACAAACACCTGTCATGAATTTAGTTTTTATTGGGTAGGTGGTGAGACCAAACCCTGAAGTGGTTTTGCATCTTATTTACCTTTTTTACAGTGGTCTAGGTCTTTTGTTGACTGATTGTGATGTCATCATAACTCACAGGAGATCGAAGCCCTGGGCATCCTTTTTTGACAGCAGCAAATACCTTTGATAAGTGTACTCCTTATTTTATGGCTCAGTAGATATTAATTATTGAATAAATGTCTCTCATTTGTACCACCTATCACATTATCTTCACAGAATCACCAGATCTCAAAATTTCAGAGTTGGAAGTAACTGAAATGCTCATCTAGTCTAACCCATATCTGAAAAGAATCTTCTGTATAATATTCCTGTCAAGTTGCCATGTAGCCTTTGCTTGCAGACCTTCAAAGACAGTGAAAACACCAGTTCCTGAAGTAGCCCATTCTATCTTAGATCCTAATTATTAGAAGAATTTCTTTAAATGAAACCTAAATTCCCCTCTTTGAAACTAGAGATTTCTTCTAGTTCTGTTCTCTGGAACCAAGCATAAGGAGATGATGATGATGATGATGATGATGATGATGATGATCCATTATTCCCATCCATTATCCTACTTGTTATACGGTATTGTTAGAAATGTTCTTCAGTCCACTTCTGCTACCACAAAAAAGGACTGCAACAAATATTTTTGCACATGTAGGCCTTTTTCCCTTTTTGTGATCTCTTTGGGATATAGACCTAGTGGTAGTATTGCTGGATCAAAGGGTATGCACAATTTAGTTACCCTTTGGACATAGTTCCAAATTGTTGGATGGTTGGATCATTTCACAACTCCACCAATAGCTCATTAGTGACCCAATTTTCCCACATCCTCTCCAATATTTATCATTTTCTTTTTTTTTTTTGTCATATTAGTCAATAGGTGTGAGGTGGTATTTCAGAGTTGTTTTAATTGGCATTTCTCCGATCAAAAGTGATTTAGAACACTTCTTCATATACCTATAGATAGCTTTTATTTCTTTATCTGAAAACTTCCTGTTCATATCCTTTGACCATTTATCTACTGAGGAATAGCTCATATTCTTATAAATGCAAGTCTCTATATATTTAAGAAATAAGGCCTTTATTGAGACACTTGCTGTAAAGATTGTTTCACAGCTTTCTATTTTCCTTCTAATCTTAATTGCCTTGGTTTAGTTTTTGCAAAAGCTTTTTAATTTAATATAATCAAAATTATCTACTTAACATTTCATAATGCTCTCTGTCTCTTATTTGGTCAGGAACCTGTAAGTTACTTACCTTCTCCTTTAAAAATTTGGATGCTATACCAAAAAGTGGATATATTTTTTTAGTATCAATATTACTTCATTGTCTATGGTACTTTTTAGTGAGAGGTAGTTTCATTCTTTACTTGTTTTAATTAGGTCTATTTTTGTTTTTACTTTGAGATCAGACTTGCTACCCTTGCTTTTTTTTTTTTTCACTTCAGCTGAAGTAGAACATACTCTGCTTTGGCCTTTCACCTAACTCTGTGTGTGTCTCTGCTTCAAGTGTGTTTCCTGTAAACAATATATTGTAGGATTTTGTTTTTGATCCACTCTGCTATCTGCTTCTGTTTTATGGGAGAGTTCATCTCGTTCACATTCACAGTTATGATTATTTCCCTCCATCCTATTTTTCCTCCTGTTTGTTCTTTCTCTCCTTTCACCCTTTTTCTCTTCACCACGGTTTTGTTTCTGTCTACCTCCTTTGCCAATCTGCCCTCTCTTCTTCTGTCAGTCCCCCCCATTTACTTAATTTCCTCCCCTCCTACTTTCTTGTCGAATAAGATAGGTTTCTATATTCAACTACTTGTGTATATTATTCCTTCTTTGAGTCAATATTGATGAGAGTAAGTTTCAAGCCATGCCCAGTGCCCATCCTCCCATCTCCCTTCCACTGTAGTAGGTTTTTCTTGTCTCCTCATGTGAAATAATCTACCTCATTCTACCTCTCCCTTCCTTCCAACCCTGTGTAGTCCTCTTTCTTGTCCCTTAATGATTTTTTATGTCATTCCCTCAAATTCACCTTATTCCTATATCCCATCTATGTATATACCTTCTAGCTGTGCTACTAGTGGCACAATTTTTAAGAATTACAGTATCATCTTCCCAGGTAGGGATCTAAACAATTCAGCCCCATTGAATCCCTTGTGTTTTCTTTTCTGTTTTTACTTTTTAAGGCTTCTCTTGGGTCTTGATATTGGAGATCACATTTTTTGTTCAATTCTGGTCTTTTCCTTATGAAACCTTGAATTCCTTCTATGTCATTGAATGACTATTTTTTTTTCTGCTTGAAGTATTACATTTAATTTCACTGGGCATGTGATTCTTGGCTATAATCCTAGCTCCTTTGCTTTCCAGAGTATCTAGACCTCTGATCCTTTGATTTTCAGCTGCTACGTCCCATGTAATCCTGATTGTGGCTCCCCAATATTTGAAATGTTTCCTTCTGGCCACTTGCAGTACTTTTTCCTTGACCTGATTGTTGTGAGATGTGGCTATAATGTTCCTTGGAATTTTTATTTTGGGGTCTCTTTCTTGAGGAAATTGGTGGATTCTTTCAATGCCTATTTTGCCATCAAACATCAGGATAGTTTTCTTTAATAATTTCTTGAAAGATGCTGTCTGGGTCCTCCTTTTGATTATGGCTTTCAGGTAGTCCAATTATTCTGACATTGTGTCTCAGGGACCTATTTTTCAGGTCAGTTGTTTTTCCCATTTTAATTCTTCTATTTTGAATTTCTTTGATTAGCTTCATAGAGTCTAATGGAATCATTGGCTCCCATTTGCCCAATTCTAACTTCTAAGGAATTGGTTTCCTCAATTAGCTTTTGTACTTTCTTTTCTATTTGGTGAATTGTACTTTTTAAGCAGTTATTTTCTTTTTCCAAGCTGTTGATTCTTCTTTTTTTTTCATAATTCTCTTGTATCACTCTCATTTTTTCCCGTTTTTTCTTCTACCTCTCATATGAATTTTAAGTTTCCTTTTGAGGTCTTCCATGATTTCTTTGTAGGCTTCATATTACTTCCCATTTTTGTTTGGAGTTTTGCTCCAAGGTGTTTTGACATTATTGTCCTCTTCTGAGTTTGTGTCTTGGTCTTCCTTGTCACCAAAATAACATTCTATGGTCAGATTCTCTTTTATTGTTTTTCAGTCATCTCCTTTTTACCTTTTTCTTTCCTTTTTAATTTGAGCTCTGCTCCCAGGGTATAAGGTGCCCTGTCTCAGGTTTCTTGTGCCAGGGGCTGCAGGTCCTGGATGTTTACCCAGTGCTGTACCTATGTTGCCCTGAGGCCCATGAGGGACCCTCTTGTCTCATGTTGTGATGAGGAGGTGGGGTGGGGGGTGACTGGCACTGCTGGAGGCTGTAGGGGTCTGACAGCTTACCTCGTACTGCTCCAGGGTCCTAGTGCTTGTGCCTGGTGTGTGCTAAAGACAGTGGAGTGTTTCTGGCTCCTGGAGGCTGCCTGTTTGCCCTAGGATATGCTGAAGCATTTGGCGGTTCTCAGAGCTGGAGTCTGTCTGTTCCTCCGGCTATGTCGAGGCACTTGAGGGGTCCTGATGTTAGTGTTTGCCTACTCCATGGCACTAAGGCTCAGGATCTCCTGCTGGTTTGTGGAGGTAGGGCTCACTGCTGGCTTGCTAGGCTTGCTAGACTTGCTTCCTGCCCTGGTCTGCATTCCTCTTTTGTCTGAGTGAGACAGACCTTTCTTGCTGATCTTCTGACTTTCTTGGGCTAAAAGACTGCTTCATCCTGTCTTTTTGCTGAATTTTCTGTTTAGGATTTGTTTGGGGATGCCCTTTTATGGTTGTTTTGAGGTGAATATGGAAGAATTATGACAATTGACTGCTTACTCTGCCATCTTGGCTCCCAGAAATAGTCCGAAGTAGTCGTAAAAGTGCCACTGTAAACCAGGGCTCTCAGCATCCCTAAATCTGCAGGCAGTTCTATAATATAAGAACACGTAGGTACCTTCAGAGCTGGAAAGGCTAAGAACTCTTCTCTGTCTCTACAGAGCTCTTCTTGAAGCTGTATGCCATGAAAGTGACTAGGACAGGGGCAGCTAGGTGGTGTAGTGAATAGAGCACCAGTCCTGGAATTAGGAGGACCTAAATTCAAATCCAGCCTCAGACACTTGACACACTTACTAGTTGTGTGACCTTGGGCAAGTCACTTAACCCCAATTGCCTTGCTTTCCCACCTCAAAAAAAAAGTGATAGGACAATGGGCCCATCTGGTTGTTTTTCGATATATTCTTCTTATTGTATATTTTATATTGGACACCCCAAGGAGTTGTGCCACAACAGCTTGACCAGCTTTGACTACAGCTGGAAGATACACTGTGCTCAGGTGTATTGGGAATGTTTATCACAGATTCGCGAATTGCTATGATTACATGCTCTGTTTTTATGTGAGCAGCATAGGCTGCCTGATTGCACTCAACCCCATGGCTCCCAACATCTGCTTCCATAGAAACTCTTCCTGAGTACTGAAAATGATGGTGTCTTTCTGTCCACCAGTACAGTTATTTTTTCCCCTCCCATCACTAACCCATTTTCATTGTCTAATTGATGGGTTAAAAAAAAAATACTAGCACTTTCCTGTTCATGACAGAGGGAAAACAAGGGCACAATTGTTAAAACTGGCTCCACTGGAGGTTTATTAATATGATCCTCCATAATCATAATAGTTGATGTTTAAGTAATGTTTTCCAGTTTAAACATCACTTTACAGACATGATCTCCTTTGAGTTTCTTAACAATCCTATGATATAGGTACTACTAACACCCCCATTTTAGAGATGAAGAAACTGAGACTAGAGAAATTAACTGGTTTTATCTGTAATCAGTAAGCTAGTAAGTACCAGAGTCAGAATCAGAAGCTATACCTTCCTGATTCTGAGTTCAACAGTCTGTCTACTACACCAGTACTGACCCTGAGAATTTATGCAAAAACCTGCAGAAGTCTTTGTAAGCGTCATAGACAGCAAGAATTCCTGGTTCTGATATGAATCAATGGAATTCATGGTTTCACAGACTTAGAGGAAAGAAAGTTCTATATCCCCAAAACAGTAAAGACCCAAGGTTATACAGGAAGTTAGTGATAAGAGTCCAGATTTGAACACAGGTCCACTGATTCTATTGCGTGACAAAATTAAAGCTGGGGGAGGTCTCAAGTCCTCTACTGAGTAAATCCTGGCATGCTTAAAACACAGGCTTAGTTTCCTTTAACCTAATTTCCAAGATTCCCTGCTGACGAGATATTTAATGGTGTAAGGTAACTGTGCCTCATCTGGTTGTCACCCGTTTGCTGACCATGATTATGTTTCTTTTACTCTGACTTTGTTTATGCTCAAATTTAACAAATTCACCCCTCACTACAAATAATGTCATGTACTGTGATTTTGCTGCCTATGTAGAGTACAGACCTAAGGGCTGAAGATTCTGAAACTCTGCTTTGGATAGCATCTACGTATCATATTAGTGAAACTACGAGACAACACTAAAATAATTCTTTTGGTTAAAAACAAAAAAAAAATTTTAAACAAAAAACTCCAAGTGCTATTAAATTCATAAACTGTTACAAATGGAAAGGACCTAAGATGTCATCTAATTCAACCCCTTTGATTCTCTGTCACATGATGTACCTTACAACTCACAGTGCCCTTGAGAGGTGGTCATCTAGCTTTGTTTCAATACCTCAGAGATGAGAGGAGCTCACTGTCCTTTTAGGCTTTCTGTTCTGTTGCTAAACAGCTGTAGTTGTCATAGGATTCTTTCTCATATTGATCTCCCCAATCAAAGAAGTTAATTTGGGTTTATTATGGGTTGAAAAAATCTTCAAATTTCTCCTCTCTTGGTCTATAACTCTCTGTTGCATTGATTAACTTGAGTTTGTATTTTCATGTGTTTCTCTTCCCCTCTGCTGGATGATGATGACATCCTTAGTCAATGGTTGATCTGTCTTGGTAGAGTGTCTTCATCCATCAGTTTCCTACACTAATGAAATAACCACTTCAGTCTCTACTCCCATTCATTATTCTCCTTGTTAGAAACGTTCTACCACCTACTTCTTCCCAGCCATGTGCATGGGAAGCAGTTAGGTGACTAAGAGGATAGAGTACCAGACTTAGAGTTAGTAAGGCTTGAGTTCGAACCAGGTTTCATATACTAGCTATGTAACCCAGGCACTGTCTTCTTCAGTGTCCTTATCTATGAAGTGGAGTTAACAATACAGCACCCATCTCCCAGTGTTGTATTTGGGACAAAATGAGAAAATATTTGTGAAGTGCTTTGCAAAGCTTAAATCTCTACATAAATATTAGTTATCATTATTAACTTATAGTACTTTCACATTTTCCATTCTTGTATACCCAGCACCTAGCACAGGGTCTTACACATAATAGCTGCTTAATAAATATTTATTAAATAGGACTGCATTAAATCTGCCTGGCAGATTTCCTTCCCCATTGAAACCACCTGGTAACTGCTGTACCCTTGCCCAGAGAATCTTCCTTAGATGGGAGTTTATGACAGGGGTATGATACAACCACAGGACATAGAAAAGAGTGCCTTCTCTCTGTATCCACATGGACACACTTTCCTTGTGGACTCTATAGGCAAATCTGTCATTAGGTCACTTGATACCTAAGCAAACTGATTTTAGGTGAATTGGAATTAATAAATGAATGAATAGATAGATAGATAGATAGATAGATAGATAGATAGATAGACAGATAAATGGATGGATAGATGGATGGATGGATAAGAAAATATATAAATAAATAGAAGTCATTGTGATGTTAGGTTACATGAATGTAAGAGGCATAGCATCCAAAACAAGAGAGATGGTAATCCCACAGTCATCTGATTTAAATAGACCACATCTGGGCTATCAAGCTCAGTACTGGACCCCGTATTTTAGGAAGGATATTGAAAACATTAGATAGGTCCAGAGGAAGTTGACCATGATGAAGAAGGAACTAGAGACCATGTCATACCAGAATGGAATGAAGGACATGTGAATGTTTGGCTTAAGGAAGGTAAGAATTAACAAGGGAACATAATAGCTATCTTCAACAAGTAGCAAGTATTTGAAAGAATGCCTTCTGGGAGAAGAATTAGACTTCAACTATCTATTTTTCTGACTATCTCTTTTTGCCTACCTACCTGTCTGTCTGTCTGTTTACTAGCCTTTCTTCCTCTCTTTCTTTTCTTCTTCTCTTCTTTCTTTTTCTTTTTTCCCTTCCTTCCTTCTTTCTTTGCGTTAAAAAAAAGTTTGTTTACTCCTAAGGAGTAAAGGCTAAAGTGACAGAAAGGGTAATTTGAGTTCAGCCATAAGGAAAAATTTGACTCTCCAAAAATGGAGGGAGTCTCTCAGGAGGTGATGGGTTCTTCCTCACTAGAGGGCTTCAAGCTGAGACTTGATAACAATTTCACAGGGGAAAGATTTGAGAGTCTCTTAGAAACAAGTTGAATGAGATGGTCTCAGACATTAAATGATTCTCTTTATGTGGACTGACGACTCATATTTGATAAATATCAGTATTTAGGTTCTTCAGGTGGCAAATTCAACAGCAAATATTTTATGGCAATGATCTGAAAATGTTAGCCATTACCTCCCCTTCAGTGGAGTCAGCTAACACAGATGATTAAAGTTGAAGGTTGTATTTGTCAGATTTTACCTGATCGGAGTAGCTCGGTGGCACAGCCAGGCCTGGAATCAGGAAGAACTGAGTTCAAATGTGGCCTCAGACACTAACTAAATGTGTGACCCTGGGGAAGTCACTTAACTCTGCCTCAGTTTCCTCATGTGCAACATGAGGAGCTGGAGAAGGAAATGGCAAACAACTCCAGTATTTTTGCCAAGAAAACCCCAAATGGGGTCATGAAGAGTCATCCATGATTGAAAAACAACAAGCTAATGAGAGCTAGCTTTTAAAGATCAAGTAAGTGACAGCTTCAGACCTGAGTAAAACCATGCAAAATGTTCTCCCTATGGGAACCAAAGAAACCATTTCAACTTAATCTTGCCAGATCTGCTTTCTCCCTGCAAGCTTCTACTTTTGCTTCATACCCTGGTTTAACCTGTAGTCCTGCCCTTTAACTTTTACCATGTGAACAATCCTCTTCCTACACACCTTCCACCCCAACTACCTAATCCCTAGCCGTATTTCTCAGAACTATCCTGGTTGGTTTGGTTTCTATACTATAACAGTACCATTGTAGCATGTTCCCAACCTGAATGGGGAAATGACCCCCAGATTAAAGAGATTTAGAGCAGGATACGTGCCCTGCCTTGAATAGCTCTCTACTGCCCTCTATTGACCCTGGTTTTAAAAAATCTGGGTTAGTACAATGCCTAAGGCTGTAGTTTACTGCTTTTAATGGCTTGATTTTAATAGCCTGAGGCAAAGGGATTGACTAAGACTAAATGGCTGAATTAGAATTTCAGGGGCAACCAGCACTCTTTCAGGATAATGATTTTTTTTTTTAGAAACTCAGTAAAAGGATCAAATGGTGTGTACAAAAGCCATCTCCATGTTTCACTCCATCTACCTAAAGCTTAATTCAGAAACCATACATGTTATATTTCTTACAATAGGTGCACCTTGAATCTGACAATA
The DNA here is from genome assembly GCA_028627135.1 of Pseudochirops cupreus. Lineage (NCBI taxonomy): Eukaryota > Metazoa > Chordata > Mammalia > Diprotodontia > Pseudocheiridae > Pseudochirops > Pseudochirops cupreus. The sequence continues at coordinate 301,582,597 of CM053583.1, forward strand.
ATGACTGGACAATGAAAGGAGAAGATTAAATCACAGAATGCATTGTTAAAATTCTCCATATAGCTTAGGTTCTCCTCGTCATTCCATTGTACATTTTTTTTTCTTTTCTGGCCTACTTTCTTCCTGGCTGACTTTTCGGTTTTATCTCTGATTTATGTAGTTTTTCAAAGTGAATGTTTTTGCTCTAGGAAGGTACCAGGTTCTCCTGTGGTACAAATCTGCTGAGTCAGGTATTCTCCAAGGTTTAAATAACTCCCCAAGAGTAAATCAGAGATGTGTTAAAGATTGGTCCACATGCTCATTAAATAAGAGATTAGGAAGCATGGTCAAAGTGGTTAATTACTGAAGGCCCAAGAATAGGGCTTAGCTGAGATATTAGATGATTGAAGTCATATCTACTAAAATGGTACCCTAGTGGCCTAGACTAGTTCATGGCCTTTCTTAAGCTTACAATCAGAGAGTGACTTGGATTCTGGGGAGAATCTGGCTCAATATTATTTTTCTTACATGGCTAAAAAGCCCCTTTTCACACAAGAAGCCTGCCAGTGCACTTAATTCTAGGAGACCATGTTATGTTAGTCTCTGGGATGACTCAATCTTGATCCTCAGTGCTCTGCAGGATTCCAACTAGGAAGGCTGTTTGCAATCTGTAGCAAAGACCAGTCCATGGCTGGAAGTAGACTGAGAAATAATTCATTTTATACACACCACTAAACAGCTGTCAGTCCAGAAAAACTTTTAGTCATTGCCTACCTGCAACCATGTTTGAACTGGTGACCTAAATGGTGAAAATTTCCATCTCATATGACTAATCCTCTGGACCAGGAATGGTACAATGAATAACCAGCACCGACTAGTAGTAAGTATGCAAAAATAGGAATATCACTGGTCTGGAGAAGTTACAGGAGCAGTACGGAGGTTGAAAAGTTCAAGATGTCGGAAGGCTGGAATCATGTTTCTCCAAGCACAGGCTTCAAGAACAGCTCCCGGAAGTCTTTCATTACAATATGCCATTAGACCATGATATCAATTCCACTTTGGACTTACTAATTTTGAGCACGGAAGCCCATTCTACCTGCCAACTCGCAGGATACCCAAATCTGGTCGCAATCAATGCAGAAAAGTAGGTGGCACAATGGTTAGAGTGCCAAATTTGGAGTTAGACCTTAGTTCAATGCCTGTCTCAGTAATTGACTTAGCTGTGAGACTTTGGGTAAATGACTTAACCTTTTTCATTCTCAATTTCCTCATCTGTAAAATGGGGGTAATTATAGCACCTACTTCAGAGGGCTGTTGTGAATACCAAATGAAATTACATATCTAAAACACTTTGCAAACCCTAAACCATTCTATAAATCCTGATTTTATTATTAGTCTTGGGTTTCCTGAACAATTAGTAGGCCAATGAGTCCAATATTAAGGAGATTTGCAGCATCTGTGGCTCTATAAGTATGGTTACTTTGCAAGCACCTTAGAAATCCAGACTTACTCACACAACCTCCCTACAGCTTTGCTCAACTGATTAATTCCAACTAGTTTATCACAAAATCATTCATTTACTTTAGCAATCCAGTAAAGTCTCAGATAAAATGCATTTCATGTCCCCTTCTTGGGTCTTTAATAATTAGCCACATCTACCATGTCTTCTAATCTCTTATTTAATGAGCATCTCCAATTCTTAATAATTTAAAAGGATATCAAGCCAAGTATCAATTAAAGAAAACTGTTCTAGGCAGCATAAACAATGTGTTAAGTTGGTGGGAGAGAACATGCACAGAGCCTGATGCTCTCCATCACTGAAGAGCCCTTGAAAAACTGTGGGATTATTTAGGAACATTATACTTTACTGTTGTTTATTTTAGTTAGCCTACAGGCAAAATTAAACTCGAAATACGCATGAAGCATTTTGTGCTGTTTCAAAGAAAATCAAATATTGAAATAACCCCCAACAAAACAAAACAAAACAAAAACCCAGAGAACTGTTTGGCTAATTTAAACTATGCCTCCTACTCTGTAGACTTGAAAAACTTCATAAAATAATTAACTAGTTATTGGTAAGGAGGGATCAAATATCCATGGTCCAGATGAAAGGTGATGAAGGCCTGAAGTAGAGTGGTTTCTGTGAGTAAAAAGGAGAGAAATATGAAAAATATTGTGGAGGTAGAAGGTGACCGGTCTTGGTGACTAATCAAATAAGTGGATGGCAGGATGAAAAGTTGAGGAGAAAGTGGAGGATGGATATGTGGTTGAAAATGTGTTACTAGAAGGTGGCACATTTAATAGTAATAAAAAAGATAGGACTTCTATACAATAGTCGATGTTGTTCACCATCTACTTCTGGATACTTGCTTGTCCCTGGGTTTGGCAGCTCCTGTACTTTCCAGGATATTCAACTTCTTCTTTGACTGCTTTTACTCAATCTCTTCACTAGAATCATAGGCTCCCAAACTGGGAGATACTGCCCCACCCCAGAGGGTGCTGGAACAATGGAGGGAGAGGGTATAGTAGCCTTGGGTGCAATTGGGGGTGTTGAATAAAAATAAGGGGGTGGTGGAAGCAATAAGGGAAGAAGAGAACTTTTAAAAAATGTTCATACATGTTTCCTCTGTTGTGTAATAGAGTTAAAGTTGTAGTGATTACATTATTTTCCAAATAAACTCACAAAATGCAGGTTATAACCAATCAGTGGTCAAGTCCATTGACAGGTCTAACAAGCAAATGTTGGCAGGTAAGCTTGTAGCACATTGTAGGAAAATTCAGCATGCATCAACAGGAATATGTGCCTTGGGTATCACATGAACTGGCAGTGTAATGATTTGTTTACAATATGATACTATACAGTTACATGGCACAATATTGCATCATCAAAATTTCAATGCGGGGAAAAAAACCCCATAAATTTACAATAAATTATTAAATTTAAGGTGTATCATTTTAAAAAATTAAGTATTTTGAAATGATGTGAATTTTTAGAAAAAAAAACATTAAAGAGTAAAGTAGATATCATGGGGAGCACTGAGTAATGTTTTTTGAAAAGGGTATGGTAGGCCAAATAAGTTGGGAACGTCTGCACTAGATCACCAGCATATTTTGTCTGTCTCTCTCTCTCTCTGTCTCTCTCTCTCTCTCTCTCTCTCTCTTACTCAGTCACACACACATATACACATTCACATCTCATCATTTGCAATAAGCACAATTTAAGATAATTTCCAAATCTGCATATTCAGCTCTTGTCTCTCTCCTGAGACCATGCTTGAATTACCAATTACTTGCTGGATATTCCCACCCATATGTCTCATAGACATCTCAAACTCAACATATCTAAACTGGAACCCTACTAAACCCATCCTTCTTCCTAATTTGCCTGTATCTTTTGAGAGTTCTACCATTACTACTGCCACCTAACGTCACAACATCAGAATTATCTCTGATTCTTCCATCTCCCTCCCCTACCCTGTGCCCAATATCCAATCAGCTGCCAGATATTTTACAGTCATCATATCTTTCCCATTCATCTTCCTCTTTTCATTCACATGGTCACTACCTGTGATATAACCAGAGTTTTCCTGATGAAATGTCCCTTATTTCCCAGACATTGCTTCCTCCTTCCACATAGCTTGATTGACCACAGCTTCCCTGATGGCAACTCCTGACCTGGGGGTCATAAAAGGTCCTAAACAGTGTAGTTGGGGCCTTCCAGATGGGGTGAGTGGCTGAGACCAAGCAAGTCACTCCACAATGAGAGGTCCACATTCAGAAATCTGAAGTGCCACTATGTTCTTGTTACATATTCTTACTGGGTTAGGGCAGAGGGAACTTCCTACTTGGTTAAATCTTCAGTGGCTTTCAGTATCTCATTTCTTCCTGACCTAAATTCTGAACTAAGGGGGCACTAGGGTGAAAGCTACACCTCTTCTCTCAGTCTGACCATTGCAACTGATTCCTAATTGTCCTCTTTACTTCAAGTCTTTCTCCTTTCCAATTCATCCCCCACATAGCTGACCAACTCAGAACCCTCATAAACAGACCTGGTCATGTCATTCCCTTACTCAAAAAAGCTTCAGTGACTCCCTCTTTTCCTCTGGGAACAAATATAAACTCTTAAAGACTTTTACAATATGGTTTCAACTGACTTTTCCAAGATTTTCTTATCATAGATCCTCCCTCACATACCTTTCAATCAAACTGGCATACTTGTTCCCATAAGTGACTTTATTTGTCCTTCACAGGCAGACAGAGTTTAAGTGACTTGCCAAGAGTCATGCATTTCATAAGCAAGTGAGGCCAGATTTGAACTCAGGTCTTCCTGACTCCAGGTCTAACACGCTTTTCACTTCACTACTCATCTGCCATTGTAGGTGCTTAATAAATGCTTGTCAAATAAATGAATGAGTCAATGAAGAATGAACAAATAAGATTCAACTGCTACCAAATCTTGTCATTTTCTGATCACTTTCAGGCTTATCTTCTGATGTCCCCTCAATGCAGCCACATTAATGACACTGCTGGCTATGATAAGTATTTGGATGTCAGTCTTGATGTCACTGAGCACAAACTTAAGGAAAGAACAGCACTGAAAGTGAAGGTGAATTGAAAAAAAAATCTTTTACTCACTTAGTCCCATGCAATCCCATGTGTCCCCTGGGATAAAGGCCTGTAGATCTGTTATTGGTGAATCTGCTGCCATCACTGCTACTGACTTCCACATCTTTCTTTGGCATCTGCATATCATGCAATCACTTTCAAAAGTATAATTCAGATAACATAGGTCCTCAATTCATATTATTTACTAGAAACCAGTTCAGAATACAAATGTTCAATCCTGGCATGAGCTTCTAAACATTCTATTGTTTAGAAAACCATTCACTGTTTGGAGAATTCTAAATGAAACAAATAGCTTTCTGTCCCCTGGTTGAGCTTTCTCAGCACAAATTTATTTACATTCTTTGAATGCTGGTTAAAATAATCATAATGGTATGTATATTCAGAGAAATCAGAGTGCTTGATATTTTTTTTAAGCTAACTCCTTATAACATTTCTCAGAGAGTGGGTCAGATGGAGTTGTTTATTAATCTTATTTAGATAAGAAAAACCTAGGAGAAATTGAAGTCATGTCCATATAATAAAATGAGTCATATATAATCATCATAAGTGCTATTTTTAGCAATTAAAGACTTGCAAAGTGTTTTTCATACATTATCTCATTTGATCCTCATAGCAAGCGTAGGAAGGAGATACTATAAGCATTATCTCATTTAACAAATAAGGAAACTAAGGCACAGAGAGATTAAATGACTTGCCCAAGGTCATGCAGTTTGTGTCAAAGGCCATATTTGAACCGAGGTCTCTCTTAACCATTGGTCCAATGCCATCTTCATTCTGACATGCTGGTTCTCTTATTTAAGTTTCCTCTTACAATGAGATCCCCCTAAGATTTCTAGTAATAAGCCTTCTTGGAGAGTGTCCAAGATATAGCTGTTTCATAATCAAATAATCAGTGAGCATTTATTAGGCACCTACCACATGCCAGCCTTATTTTAGACCCCAGGGATACAAAGACAAACATGAAATAGTCTTTGCTCTCTAGGACAAACTGAACATGAATGAAATATAATATACTGCTGGTGGTGGTAGTGATGGTAGTGATTGTAGCTGCTACAGCAACTGCTTGGCAGGCATAAAGGAATACCAGGACTTTTGAATTTACTTGTGTAGGGAATTCCTGGTGTGGAAACTCTTTTTGCTAAAGCAGACCAGCAACTGTTGTAGGGCTTAGAGAAATGACTATGAGCATTGATTGGTGAAGTGACTTAGCCAGATACATGCCAGCAGTAGGATTTACACGTGTCTTCCAGACTCCAAGGTTAGTCTTCTTTCTACTAAATATTCTGCCTGTCTTGCTACACAGTTTGAAGAACCTTAGATCTAAAGCTGGAAAGAACCTCGGAAGCCAACTAATCCAACATTTCATCTCATAACTGAGAAAACTGAGCCCTAGGAAGTCAAGTGATTTGTCAAACTCACACAGACAGCAGGCATCAGAGGCAAAATTTGAATCCAAGTGGTCAGAATCAAGAGCCAGTATTTTTTCCCACCATGTCATATTGCTTTTGTACTGGTATTAGTGAATAGCAAAAATTATAGTTCTTACTGTCCCACTTTTGACAGGCAGGTAGTACAGTGGATAGAGTGCTGGGCCTGGAGTCAGGAAGACTTTTCTTCTTGAGTTTAAATCTGATCCCAGACACTAACTAGTTGTATGACCCTGGGCAAATTATTTAACCCTGTTTGCCTCAGTTTTCTTAACTGTAAAATGAGCTGGAGAAGTAAATGGTAAACCACTCCAGTACCTTTGCCAAGAAAACTCTAAATGCGGTAATGAAAAGTTGAATTTGACAACTAAACGATAATAATCTACCACTTATAAACTACATGACAACAGAAGAATCATTTATGTCCCCTCCAGGCCACAGGCTCCTCATGTGTAAATGAAGGAGCTAGACTAGTAAAATTTACAATATGGTTAAGCTGGAATTTGTGGGTCACATTAATAATCAATAATCTAGTAAAAACAGATTAATTGTTAAAGCCTCAAAAAGTATGTAGCTGACCATGATCTGGTCCATGGTTTTGTTTTATCCTTGTCTTTGCCATTGTTCAGCTGTTTCAGCCGTCTCTGACCCTTTGTAACCCATTTGGGGTTTTTTAAGGAGTCTTCCTGACTTCAGGCCTGGTGCTCTCTGCATTCCACCACCCTGCGGATCTTTGGTTCGTCCAGATGTTGTATAAATTATTTAGTTGGGGTAGAAGATGAAATAAGCACATAGATGGATCAAGATGAGTAGAAAGGTAAGCTGGCAACTATTTGCATTTCTGTGGCCACAACAGAGGAAGATGCATATTCTCACATGTAACAAACTATCTGTGTGCATTAGCGTGAACAAAACACATTCTGTTTTTGTACCTGACAATAGCTGAAGTTCACTGACCCATGGTTAATCAGATGTAAAGAAATCTGGGCAGTGACTGGATCCCAAAGCCTAGGATCTGGAATGCAAAATCTGTTGAGGGACAGCAGATTGCCATAACTAACAATACTGATGTCCAGGGCAAGCATTAAACTATGTAGCTACAGCCATGGTGACCTCAATCAAGTTTTAAAGCAAATGTAGTTGAGAGAAAGATAGGGAGACCTTGGGACACAGATCTTGGGACACAGGACTTCACTGGGAAAGAGATCTTGGGCTACTGGGCAACACAGGAGGAGGGAGGATGGTGGGACCATGGAGCAGCTCATCTAGGGTGTGGCCACAGAAGGGAATAAGAAGGTGCCATCTGGTAGCTTCCTAATTGCTCTTCTTTATTATTTGCAGAGTTGAATTGGTCTTACCTATTAAAGGAATATGAAGCAGCTAGACAGCTCAGTGGATAAGAACACTGGTCTTGGAGTCAAGAAGATCTGAGTTCAAATGTGACCTCAAACTAGCTGTGTGATCCTGGACAAGTCACTTAACCTCAGGTTTTTTTTAATCCACTGGAGAAGGTAATGACGAACCACTCTAGTATCTTTGCCTAGGAAACCCCATGGACAGTTCGATCCATAAAGTCACAAACTGTCGGACACACAACTAAACAACAACAACATTAAAAGAGAATCAAATCCTAGACCAAGGTTCCAATACCTTTCCCAGTTAGAGCTCAGACCACCTAATTATATGGCAAAAAGACTTTTAACACAATGAAAGAAGTAACATAACTGTAACAGAAAAAGCAATAAAGAGGCAGTAGACAACTATACTATCTCTCCACTCATAGTATTATATATCTATATATATATGAAATGTATGAATGTATGTATGTATATGTGTGTATACATATTAAGCACGTATGAAGAAAACGTTAACAAGCTGCATCTCACCCATTTTAGTTCTTTATATTCAGAGTAACATTAAAATTCGTATTTTTGTTTATTTTTTTAAACGAAGCTAAATACCAAACATTGTAGCTTGTTATTATTTTTGTTTCGTTTCTCTCGTTTTGTTTTTAGATTGGGTTTCCCCAACTCTGGAAGTTCATTGACCACTTACAGGCCTAACTAAAACACTGAGATCAGCATGGAAACTTTAACTTGCTCTTTTTTTCCAACCTGGGCAAATTCACCCTTCCTTTGGCAGACTGGTGACCCCCCTAATTGCAGGAGTTCATCAAATTTATGCTAGACTTAGTATGGACATCCAATAGTCTATATATTCTAGTGTAACTCAAAATTTCCAATGTCAATCAATCCATCACTCAATTACATAGAAAACAGGGGCTCTCTGACCCTCTATCATGTTCCTTCCAAGGCTGGTTTGAACATAATTCTTTGAGGGAAAGGGGAGCCACCAAATTTAAGAACACAAGACAGCACTAGAGAGGATTACCTTGAATGCTTGTAAAAGTGCACAATTCACTCATATTTCTCCCTTAGTGGAAGGTTTTCACTCTTTCTGTGTATTCAGAACCCAAGAATTAATCCCTATTTTGCAGTACATCAACAGTAAATAGTGCGCATAGGAATTCTAATGGCAGTCATTGGAACTTAGTGGAACCCTAGATAGAATCAGAGAATTTAGTTGCTTGAAGGTAACAGGATTATAGCTTTAGAACTGGAGGGGTCCCAAGAGAGCATCTAGTCTAACTTACTGAATTAACAGATAAGGAACTGAGGCCAAGAGAAGTCATGCAACTTACCCTGGGTCATACAGCTAGGAAGTATCTGAGGCAGTCTTTGAACCTAATTCTTCCTGACTTCAAGTCTAGCACATTGGAGTCAACCCTCCTTATACATTTAATATCTGTATTACCCTGGCAAGTCACATCAACTCAGTCCACCTAATTTTCCTCATAACACTTATCTAACAGGATTGTTATAAGGACCTAATGAGATAATCTATGTAAAACACTTCATAATCCTTAAAGCAAACCTTTTGCAAACCTGAAAGTACTACAAAATGCTAGCCATTATCATTATTATTATTATTATTATTATTATTATTATTATTATGTGTATCTGTGTGTGATAACAGCTAATATTTGTTAGCTATTATACAAATGTTAGCTCTTATCACATGCAGTTACATATATAATAATAGTTAACATTTATATAATGATTTAGGGTTTATAAAACACTTTACAAAGATTATTTCATTTGATCCTCACAATAGCCTTGTAAGATAGGTACTATTATTACTGTATTTCCATTTTATAGATGAGGAAACTGAGCCTGAGATAGTAAGTAACTTGTTCAGGGCCACACAGTTAGTAAGTATCTCAGGCAGGAGCTAAACTCAGGTTTTCCTGATTCCATGACCAGTGTTCTCTCTATTGCACCACCTGTCTATTTCATATATGGACTATGAATATTTGGGCTGATGGCAGATTGTCACCCGTTCTGCATCTGTTAGTGTTGGAAGATTGTTTATGACAATAAGAGAATCTTACCAGAGGCAGAATTTGAACCCATGTCTCATCAGGTCAATTCTCTCTCCCCTATGCCACAGTGGTAGCGATTTTATTCGTATGTGTGTGACTATATCCACAGAAATAGATACATATATCCCTGGATTAAAATACTACCTCCAACCTATTTCCCTGCTGTGTGACCATGGGTATTAACCTCTTAACCACTCTGAATCTCCGAAACAATGAGTTACAGATAGATTGTGATCTGGACAGATGAAATGAAACCTCACACCAAAGAGAGCACAGTTCCTTGAATTATAAACACCCTAGCAAGGTCTAACTCAGTAGAGCACAGGACCATCTTGGTCCCTTTCCAAAAGGCATGAAGCATGGAAATCCTAAAATACCCCATCACAGTAAGAGCTTTAATAGAGCACCACAAAGACCCTGAACAGCATGTGACAGTGATGTTCCCATGGATGTAAGTTTGAAGTCTGAGCCCTCTCTATGGGAGGAAGAAAAGAGCTTTTTCTGCAAGGTTCTTTATTCCTACCATATTGCAGATCCAATGACAGATCCATGTGGATGAGGGACTATTTAACCTTTACCTTGGGCTGGATTCAAATAGTTTTTAAAAACTGTTTAGTGTAGCCAACTTGAGGCACTAACTAGTTAACTAGTTTGTAAACAGAATCTCTGGAAAGAACTCTTGTCAAGGTCGTGTTTCTGTTGTCTCTCAGATCTTCCTGTGGATCTATTAAAATGATGAACTTATTCTTTTGCTGTACATCCCCGCAAACTCATCCGCATAAATCTGGAAAGTGACATATTCTTTCTCACACAAGTCATTCATTTCTGAGCTTTCATAATTTATTCATCCCAGGATGAACTTCTGTATCTGCTGTTAGTCTTCTGTTGCACTTCACCAATAGATTTACAAGTCTTTAAGCCTATCATTTGTAGGTAGGAAAAGATAAATAATTGGGAAGAGGAGCACCACCACAGGGTCTGAGAATGTTAAAGGAAAAAAAAAATAGGGAGTTGCAGGGCTGAGCATGGGCAAATCAGGTCAAAAATTCAGAGACTCTTTGAAACCCTTGAATGTTTTCTGGAAGTAGTGGGGGAAAGTGCAGTTTTTCTTGTTTGAATCTCTGTATTTCATCCTCTTTTATAGAGATATGCGATAGAACTCTTGAACACTGGATTTGGAGTCAGAGGAAATGAGTTAGAATCCCCAGCTTTGCTTCTTTTTTCCAGTGCTCTCTGTGTTCAGGAGTCTTAAAATGTTTGATTTCCTTAATGCTAAAAGTATTTGCTAATGAGTTCAAAAGAGAACTAAAGACTTTCCCATGCTATTCATTACCCTGTTACCAAATTCCCACTTACTTTTGATGATGTCACCAGCTTCCCAGGCACCTAAGCTGAAAATCTCGTATGAATTTTTGACTCTTCTCTCTCTGAATATATCTCATCAGCTGCCAAATCTTCCTACTTCTATTTCTATGACATCTCTGCAACCACTTCTCTCCATTCACATGATTATCACAAGTCTCCTTCCAAAGCCCTCTTCTCTTTCCTCTCTTTACCCTCCTTTTTGGTGTTTTACTTGTCTCCAATGAACTCACTTGTTCTTTCCATGCTGGTGATCCAGTCCTATATCTATACATTCAGTACTAGTCTCTCTCCTGCGCTTCAGTCCCATAACACCAATTGTCTGTTTCTCTCCTGAGTTTCAGTCCCATAATACCAACTGCCTGTTTAGATATTTCAAACTGGATGTCCCAGAAAAATCTCAAACTCAACATATTCAAAACAAAGCTCATTTGTCTTTTTCTACCACACCCTACCCTCTTTCAAACTTTCCTATTACTTTCGAGGGTACCATCATTCTCTCAGTTACCTGTGTCAGTTCACAACCTTGAAATCATCCCTGAATCCTCACTCACATTCACTCACCTAACATATCAAATCATTTGACAAATGTTGCATTTTCTATCTTTATGTCTCTTGCATAAATCCCCTCTCTCTACACATAAGCTACCACCCTATTTTAGGTACACATTCCCACGTTCCAGGATAGCTGTAATAGCCTACAGCCCGGATTTGATTATCCCCCCTCCTAAACACACACACACACACACACACACACGCATGTGCACACACACACACACACACACACACACACACACACACACACACACATACCCCAAAATTCATTGTCTCCCTATTAGCTCAAGGATTAAATATAAATGCTGTTCAACATCCCAAGCTCCTCATAATCTGTCCCCTTGCTGTTTTTCTAGTTCTCTTATACTCCTGGCCCTCTGGGTTCTAGGGACACACATCTGCTTGGCATTCTGAATACATAACTCTCTATCTCTCACCTCTATGCCTTTGTACTTGCTCTCCCCTATGCTTGAAACTATTTCTTCTCCACCTCTACCTTTTTTTAATTCCTAATTTCCTCAAGACTCAGTTCAAGCACCATCTTCTTCATAAAGCCTTTGCTGCCCTTACCCCAGTTTCTGGGTCTCCCAAAACTGTTTTCTATTCCTTTTTGTCTGTTATGTATATTCACATATGTGTACACATCCTCTCCATTAGAATGTAAACTCCTTGAGGGGATGGGCTATTTCACCTTTGTTTTTGCATTCTCAGCACTTGGCACTCAGTAAATTCTTAATAAACATTTCTTGATTGATTGAGTGGTGAATACTAAATCTAGTAGTGAGACTAATGTCAACATTGTCATAATTTTCAATAAGATCACTATTCCATTTCCAAAAGGTAGAAATGGCCTTAAATTTTTATCCATAAATCTTACCCCTTGGATAATGTTTAAAATATCATTGAATAAATGCTGGTTAAGACTTGTAAAATATTCATCAAATAACTCTTAGCATACTTGGGAAACAAGTAAAGTAGAGTGAAGGAGATCTTAGTTATAGAATATTTATGACTGAGCTAAAGGTTCCTTTGGACTTTGCTCTAAGTATTTTGAGATATGTTTTTACTGCCCTGTTAAGAATTACCAACAATGACAAAACATACCTGAAAACACAAGTGACAATGAAACAAAACAAAACAAAATGATTTCACTCTTCACAATGATGTATTAATAAAGGGCACATTTTCCATTACATTCATTGAATTTCACTGGGTCACTGGTTCCACAGTCTAGGCCAAATGGAAATATAATGAGAAATCCAATTCAATTCAACTAGTACTTTTGGTACCTTGATTTGTTTTTTTTTTTTTAGTTCAACTCATTGGCCACTATCTTCTTCTACAGTATGCTTCTGCATGATGATATTCTAATCCTGGAGAGAGAGAGACAGAGACAGAGACAGAGAAAGACAGACAGACAGACAGAGACAGGGAGAGAGGGAACACTGGGTTTTGAGTTTTGAGACAGAAAGCTATGAGTTTAAATCTGCCTTATTAGCTGTGCAACCCTAGATGTAATCTCTGTCTGTCTCAGTTTCCTCAATTGTTAAATAGCACCTACCTTCCCAGGGTTGTTATGAGAATCAAATGAGATAATATTCAAAATGTATAGTATCTGCCACATAATAAGTATTTAATAAACACTTGTTTCCCCCTTCCTTAATCCAACTAAGATCCAGAAAATATAAACAATTTGTCTATAGTCACACAGTTTGTGTGAAGTGAGCTGGAGCTGAGACTAAAATCTAAATCTTCTTATTCTCAAACCAAAACTTTTATTACATCATATCTGACTTTATATATGCAGATTCCAGTTTCTCAGACTTCTCAACTGCATTGGATTCTTTTTCTTTCTTTTTTTCACCCTTTCTTCTTCCTTTTCTTTTTTTCCTTTTTCTTTCTTTCTTTCTTTTTAAAAAAAGACTGGGCCTCCTTATCTCTATCTCACCTAGACTGGAAGTACAGGGACTGCTCACAGGCTGATCACATTCAGTTCAGTACAGAAGTTTTGACATATTCTCTTGATAGCTCGAGATGATTTATCCCTTCTTAGGCAACCTAGTGCCACCCCATCACCCACTCCTATATGCTCACCGTAATAATTTCAAACAGTGCAGATATTCAAACAGCAGCTCAGAAATTGTGAGTTCAAATTTGGAACTACGGCCAAAGGACTATAAAACCAGGAATACCCTTTTTTCCAAGTAATACCACTCCTGAATCTCTATCACAAAGAGATATAAAACAAAAAGGAAAAGGAACTATATGTACAAAAATATAGCAGCTCTTTTAGTGTTGGCAAAAAATTGGAAATTTAGAGGATATCCAGTAATTTGGGAATGGCTGAACACATTGTTGTATATTATTGTAATGAAATACTGTTGTGATATAAGAAATGATGAGCAGGATGCTCTCAGAAAAACCTAGAAAGACTTACATGAATTTATGCAAAGTGAAAAAGAGCAGAACCAGGAGAATATTGTACACAGTAACAGCAATATTGTATGATGATCAACTTTGAATGATTTATCTATTCTCAGCAATACAGTGATCCAAGACAGTTCTGAAGGACTTATATTGAAAGGTGCTGTCCATCTCCAGAGAAAGAACTTGTGGAGCCTGAATGAAGACCCAAGATACTTTTTCTTTACTTTTTTTTATTTTCTTGGGCTTTTTTGTCTGTTTTTTTTCACAGTATGACTTACATGGAGATGTATTTGCATGACTACACATATATAGCCTATGTCAAATTGCTTGCCTTCTCAATGAGGGTAGGGAGAGAGGAAGAGAATTTGGAACTCAAAATTTAAAGGAAAAAAAAAAGGATGTTGAAGTTGTTTTTACATTTAATTGGGAAAAATAAAATAATAATTTGTTAAAAAAAAAAAAAAGAACACCTGAGATCCACCATCCTCAGCCTATCTGACCCCAAGGATGATAGCCATAAGCCATCGTGCTCAGCATTGGCCTCCTTTCCAATCCCACTTCAACCACATACTTATATAGTAATATTTTAGATTTCAATGTCTCACAGAACTGAACCAGTGAAACATCTAATTAGATCCTGAATTTCAAAATTATACTCTCTGATCATTTTTTAAAAATAAGTTCATTGAAGGAATGAACTGGTGTTTTTATTTGTTTACTTATGGGTTTCTTTTTTCTTTTTGACAATCAGACTGACAATAAGACTTACTTTTGACTTGAGTCAAAAGTAATGAAGAGAATCCATGAACCAATGCAGAATAAAATAGGTAAAACCGAATGATTACCACAATATAAATGGAGAGATCCTGAAAATTATACTTATAATGATGATTTGTAATGGGTTTTGTTTTATATTGTTTGCTTTCTCAATGGAGGGGGTGTATGGAAAGAATGTAGAACTGAAGGCAAAATTGAATTTTAAAGGGGAGCTCCCTCAGTTTCCTCCTTTACCCTTTAAACTTCTCTTTAGGAACTTGCTCCAACAATAATTTCCTCTTATGAGTATTCACTCCTTCCCTCTCCATTGCCTGATTTTCATCTGTCTATTAGCATGCTAAATTCTCCCTAATCCTTAAAAAAATAACAGCAACTTTTGATCCTTCTATCATATACAAAAAGCAACTTTTGATCCTTCTACCTTCTGTCACATCTCTCTGCTTCCCTTCATCTTTGCCATCAAACTTCTTGAAATAATCTATACCCAAAACTTCCATTTTTCTTACCACCCATTCTGTTCTCAACTCCTTGCAATTTGCCTTCTATCTCAATTATTCTCAATTATGACCATTCTCTTAAACGTCACCAATAACCTTCATTTTTACCATCTTTATCACTATCATGACTTACATTTACATAGTACTTACATTGGTTCCATACCTTCCTAAAGGTACAACACTACTGATACATGATTGATTTTGCAACATTTCCTCCCTCCACAGAAGGCAACATAACAAGGGGTGATTTCAATTGAAGGAAAACTCCTCCATGAAAAGTCCTAATTTAGCACTTCATCATGATGTAAAGGAACACCTATGTTCCTAAAGGTTAGGGCAGCAGAACAGAAACCCAAATAGTCTCTACTAAAATAAGAAGTCTTTGAGTACCAAGCCACAGACCAATTGACTTTGTTTCAGTGATTTAAAGACTAATTTAACTCCGTTTGGAGTGACTCATTACATGAAGCTGATGAATAATGTTTGCCACAATAACTCATAAGGACTATCTGCTCAGGTCTACAGTGACTTTAATTTTTTTTTTTTGCCAAGAAATTACTTATATCTGATGAAATCAGAAAAACCTTGAAGTGTTGAAATATGTAGAGAAATTGATACTATTTCAAAATTCTGTCTTAGTATTATTAGAAACACACCAAGGTTTTAGTTTTAGTCTTGGGTATCACCAGATCAGAGAACTGGTCTCAGAGTTGGGTCATACCCACAGTACAGACTAGGAAAATTTCAACAATGTCAGACCACTGGATAAAGTTACCAGAACCTCTGCTATTCCCTTCCCCACTTCTAAACATTCAAAGTTTAAATTTTATGTTATTCTATAAATCATTGGGAAAATGTCCTATTGGTATCTGGGATAGTATGGCCCTAATAAGATTCTTTTTACACTATAGGAGACATCTTTTAAACATTTAATCCAAGAGTCCCACCAGACTAGAATAAGCAAGGGAGGTCAGTTTTGCTGACCTCCAAGGCCTTCTGACTTGAGTCAAAGTAATGAAGAGAACTCATGAGCCAATGTAGAATAAAATAGGTAAAACCAAATGATTACCACAATATAAATGGGGAGATCCTGAAAATTGTAATTATAATGATGATTTGTAATGGGTTTTATGTTTTTGCTTTCTCAATGGAGGGGTATATGGAAAGAATGTAGAACTGAAGGTAAAACAATTTTAAAAAACTTTAAAAAAATAATTATGGTGATGAGAAAATGGGTTGGTCATAGGACAAGAGTACTAATACTAATACCCTTATAATTTACGGAGAAAGCAAGGTCTCTAGCATGTTAGATACCTACTCTGCAGCAGGAACTATGCTGAGTGCTTTACAGATTTTAGTTCATTTGATCCTACTGGGGAGGTTCTATTATTATCCCCATTTTAAAGTTCTGGAAATTGGCAGACAGAGGTTAAGTGATTTGCTGAGGGTCACAAAGCTAGTAAATTCCTGAGGCCAAATTTTCCTGAATCCAGGCCTAAGGCTCGATACATTGTTCTACTGATCCTCAGTTTCTTCATTTTTAAAATGAAGGGGCTAAACTAGTTATCTAGTTTATTCTTGGGTTATCTTCCTCCCAAATCTCCTCTTCTCCATCTTAGCATTCCAGCTCCTGCTTTGGAGTCCCAAGCTTCTGAATGAGAGTTCTCCATAACTGTCCTGACTCAGACCATCCAGGCTAGTACTTTCTATTCATCTTCATGTTGTGCCACTGTAAGGAGGATTTTTTTTATCCTTTTTAGAATTTAGTTTTTCAGGATCCATGGCCATGGCAAGGTCTAGTTACACGTGTCAGATCATAACTCCCAGAACCTCCCCAAGGGATCCTAGATAATAATTCCTAGAATCATAGTGATAGACAGTTCTACCGAGACTGTTCAGTGAGATAACAGCAGTGATATAAAGTGATACTTACCACACTTGCACCAAATGATGATATTGCTGAAGTTAACCTGTGAGCTTAATGTTGGCAAGGTGCCTTAAATGCCTATTGCCCTATAAAGTATGTGGGCTCTGGTCAGTGAGTGGGGAACCCATTTGGGATTTAGGTAACACATAGAGGAATACATTTAAGATCCTTTCTAGCTGTAAAATTCTATCTTCTTATAAAATCTGTGGGAATTCATAGCCAAAGTTACCAGATAGATCATCTGTCACATCCTATGAGATGCTATTTTGTCCCTTTTTCCCTCTTCTTCAAATGAATCACTCAATCATAAAGGGACAAGCCCTGCCCTAAGCTCTAGACACAAATACACAAAAAAGTAAGACAGCTACTAGACATTAGTGGCTAGACTGCATCATGCACAAGGGTTACATATGCAAGCAATGAGACACCCTGTAGTCCTAAAGAGTTCACAGGCCCTCAGAGACAGGAATGTTTATAAATATGTATATAGTGTTGTTCACAATAATTAAGAATATTTGGAAAGTTATCAAAACATTAAATAGGCTAGAGCACTTAAACAAACATATGAATAAATAAGATGATAAGAGAGAGAGAGAAAGAGAGAGAGAGAAAGAGAGAGAGAGAGAGAAAGAGAGAGAAAGAGAGAAAGAGAGAGAGAGAAAGAGAGAGAGAGAGGGAGAGAGAGAGAGATGTAGATTAAACACAAACTAAATATAAGAAAGTTGTGGGAGGATTTCAGGTTTAGGGAGAGGGGAATCAAAAAAAGGCTTTTTTTGGGTAGAAAGAGGTACCTTGAATTGCTTTTCAAAGGAAGAAAGAGGATATATGAGGAAGAAGTGAGAAAGGAGAATGTTCCAGGAATGGAAAGATGAAACACCACATGCAAGGAGCAGAGAGAAGGCCCTATATAATGTGTAAGTCATATCTATTATGAATATAATACACTACAAATTATCATTATAAACTTCTCTGTTTACAAGCCATATCCTTCTTCCCCAGTAGGATGTCAGTCCCTTGAGAATAGGTACTGTCTATCCTCTTGTCTTCATATCACCATAACCTAACACAGTGTCTTGCTCAGAGCATGGGCTTAGAAAATTCCCGTGGGATGGGTTTGGCTAGGATCAAGTATTGAAAAACTGATCCTGTAGCTCCCAATCACTCACTCCTCTCTCCAAAGAAGGTGTGGGAACAACAGCACTTCTGATTGATTTTCAAAGGCTTTGGAAAAGTTGTGGGTTTTCAGGTAACCCAACTTTTCTTTTCACTCAGGAAGGCCTGATTTGCATAGTTCCCCTCACCCCCACCTTACCTGTGACAGTGGAATCCTAAACAAAGCAATCATGCTGGCAGATGACTTAGATTTGCTTATTGTATTGTGCTCACACATGTGAAAGGAGAGGCATTGCTTCTGCTCTCAGTATTTATTGATGTCAGGAGGTGCAATTTAAAATCTTGCTCTTTAATTTCTTTCCCTTTATGACAGGCAGATTTCTTCCCCTGCCCCACCCTCCACCCAGTTGATAAATTACTAAACATTCAAAAGCATTAAGGAACCCTCATTTCTCCTCTCCAAACTAGCTAGCAACATTGTTTTGATTGAACCTTTTAAAGAAAAAGAACACCTTTTTACCTCTAAATTTGTGGGGTTAGAGGGGGTAGTTTTAAGATCTTTGGGAATAAAAAGGGTTTTAGATAAATTAGTTGCTATAATTACTGTTATTATTCTTATAAAAGCTGCTAAAAATATTCAGTTCATGGGGTGAATAATCTATATAGCATAGTATTTTTTTTCTATCAGAAAGATATACTTGAAATCTGGCCTGGAATAATGGATGTGTTGGTATTTTGAATAAAGCAAAAGTAATCAGCCAAAATACACCCTTATGATATCAAGAGAACTAGTAGATGGCCCCTCACACAGCAGGTAGACTCCCTTTGGCTAGTGTGGAGAGGAACATGAAGAACACTCACAAAGCACAGAAAGATATGGATGGAATGCAACCTGCAGCATGGAAAGGAATTACCTATGTTGATGAGATCACAGATTCACCAGAATATCGAAGTATCTGCAGTGATTATATAAATAGGGGATTTCTCATCACTAAAGATGATATTCCAACAGAGAATTATTTGAGACAACCCCATTTATCCTTGGTTCCAATCTTGTGCGTTTTATTTATGGTCTATGGACAGTTTTCAGAAAACAATAAGTGCTCAAAAGCCATTATACTACAATTGGCCTTCTTTCCCTTTTCTGGATGAGGTCTGCTCATTCCTTGACAAGGCAGTGGCCTTCTTTCACCTTTTCTCAGGCCCCACTCAAACAACATCTATTTAAACATATGAAATGGAGTCTCCTCCAAAAAGACAAATCTTTGCTCATGTTTTCAAGCCCAGAGGCAAACATTGGCAGCAAACATTAGCAGCAGGGGGAAAAATCATTTGAAATTTACTTTATTTTTTCTCCCACTTAGAATCAGCAAGAAGTTGATTGGTGCGAAGCCACTACATAGGAACACACGAGCATTATAGGGAAGAGGAATGTCTATTAGTAGATGGTTCATAAAATCATAAGGACCTGGAAGGCACCCAGTGAGGCAATTCTGGCAACAACAACAACGACAACAACCACCACGGTGATGATGACAGCTGTCATTTATATAGAGTGTTATAAGGTTTACAAAATACTTTTAAAATATCTCATTGGATCCCCATAACAACTCAGGTAGGTGGGGGCTATTATTTGCCCCATGTTACAGTTGAGGAAACTGAGACAGACAAAGCTGGTGTGACTTTCCTGGAGTTGCACAACCAGAAAGAGTCTAAGGCCAGATTTGAACTCTGGTCTTCTTGACTCCAATACTAGCTCTCTATTCTCTGTGCCTTCACATCTTTTGCTTTTGTATAGGCAGGCAACTATTCAGTCCCAGAAGAAAAAAATGGTTGTCTCACTTATTCTAGAAAATCTCTAGAATATGGGAACATGAAGATCCCTTCGCAAATCATCCCAGGCTCTCAACACCAGGAAGTTCTTAAGGTCTAACCTAAGTCCTTCTTGTCGTTTCAACCAATCCTTTCTTGCCCCCTGCCAAGTGAAAATATAGGGTAATTGATAAATCTCACTGATACAATCCACATAAAAGCTGTTAAACATGTGTAATACCTAAAATCCCCAAGGGGACAATACTTATGCTTGGTGTTCTGTCAATTATCACCTTTTGAGTTCTTTCACAAGGCCAGTTTCTCTGACCTTTTCTTAATCATATTTCTCTGAACCCTCTCCAAGATTTTTTGTATCTTTCTTTAGCTACAAGATCTACTCCTGAATGTAATACTTTAAATAAAGTAGTTTTTGTGGAAGAATTATACTACATAAAGCCATATTATGCATCTTTGTTCCTTTAAACCATGTTATTATGTGAGTTGACTCAAATTTAGCTGACACCAGACCCAAGCTCAGGTCTTCCTGACACTAGGACTAGCTCTCTCTCCTATGTACTACTGTAACTGTTTTGTTGTTGTTGTTTTTTGTTTTGTTTTGGGGTTTGTTTTTTGGAGGGGGCAGGACAATTGGGGCTAAGTGGTTTGCCCAAGATCACATAGCTAGTATGTTTAAAGTGTCTGAGACTGGATTTGAACTCAGGTCTTCCTGACTCCAGAGCCAGTGTTCTATTCACTGTGCCACCTAGCTGCCCCTACTAGTGTATCTTTTGCCTTTGCTCAGGATTGTCCTTAAATTCTTCAGTCCCAGAGTTATAGGAACTCATTTACAGGAAGAGCCACTGATATCAGGCCTATTCCCCTTTCTTCCCTTGTGCTTAAAAGAAAATGGACACTATATTGTGCCTTTATAAAATATTTCATTTTCCACCTCTGGGACTTTGATTTCTACACCTGAGATACGCTCCCTCCTGAACCTCACCTCTTAAAAGCTCTAGCTTCCCTCAGAACTTAGCTCAAAATACACTTCCTACATGAGGTCTACCCTGATTTCCCTAGCTGCTAGTGCTTCCTCTTAACCACCAAATTACCTTGTCTCTGTATGTATTTTGTATGTACTTATATCATCAGGCTTCCTATCAAGCATGTGTATGGTGGGAGGGCTTCCAACTGGCAGAGAAAATGTTAAGCATGATGAAATTCTGAGTGTCTACATATGGGATGGAGTCAGTGTTTGAGCTTTTTGGCAGACATTTGTCTTCAGGACAGACACATAGAGAGACTTGTAGGGGGGGCAAGCTCCTTAACATGTCCCCAATTTCCAGCTTGCCTCCCTGTAAACTATACAACAGAGCTCCTTGGGTAGGATTGGGCCATCTTTCTTTGTTTAAGACTGTATCTTGCTCCCCGCTAAAGAGCTCAGTCACTCCTGTATTTTCTGGTTTTTTCCTAATCTTTAGAAACCCAATTTGTTTGCTATTTACTAGAATAAATAAGGCTACTCACTAGTTGCTATTTGTGATGTCCTTTCTGTAACCAGCATTTGGTGGGAAAAGGTCAAACTGGAAAGTGTAAGCTAAAAGCTACCCTCCCCTTTAAGAGTAACCAGGGATGATACTTTTCTTCTGAATCCATATCAGAGATATTTAAGGGAGGGCAAACAAATGTAATGATAGCCCAATACCTCTCTTAGGGAAAGCTGAGAGGAGCCCACTCCCAACCAATCATAGCCTTTCTCTTAAACCCCTCAAGGTCGAAATTATAGATTTCTTTAGAGAGGGGTGAAACAGATTCTAGAGATATCTGTCCATGCCAGCCTAGAACTGTATCAATATATTTAGATAACCCATGTGGACATAACTGTCCTACATGGGAACACACACACTTTTAAGTATGTTGTTATTTCCTTTGACAGAAAGTAAGTTTCTTAAGAGTAATCTGTTTTATTTTTTTTCCTTTGCCATTTAGGACAACGCCACTCAATAAGGTGGTATAGTGGATAGAGAACCAGGCCTGGACTCAGGAAGATGTGAGTTTAAATCTGGCCTCAGACACTTAGTAGCTGTGTGACCTTGGTCAAGTCAGTTAACCTTGTTCGCTTCATTTTCCTCATAAGTAAAATGGGCTAGAGAAGGAAACGGCAAACCTTTCGAATATCTCTCCCAAGAAAAACACAAAATGGGGAGCCAAGATGGCGGCGTAGCAGCAGCAACATATTGCAGCTCTCACATGGCCACCACAAAATACCCATAAAATAGGACTCTAAACCAATCCTAGAACTCCAAAATGCACACAAAGATACTTCCCCCTAAAGTCAGCTCAGCTACGAGGAACCATATCAGCACTGCGAACCAAAACCAGCCTGGCCTAAGGCCACGGCCGTGCCCCGGGGGTGGCTGGATGGGAGAAGCAGAGGAGCCTCTCTGGTGAGTGGATTAGCAGCAGCTGCAAGCAGCTCAGTGGGACTTGCGAATTTGGGAGGGGAGCAGTCCGGCCAAAAGGCCTCCACAGCAGAAAAGTGAAAGGCAGAGGTTTTACACCCGCCTCTGCATTGCAGCTTCTCGCCCGCGGCCTGCAGACAGCAGGGGGACTAAGCTATTGTTCTGATTGCAGTGCTCTTGCTTTGAGTGGCCTGGATCCAGATTGCCGTCTTGGGCCTCGGTCCTGGAGTCTTCACTATCAAGTCAGCCGGAAGTAAGTAGGACGGGTCCCAGCACCTTTTTGAGAGCAACGGCACCCGGGAGGACCCCAGGGATTTGGGACAGAACTTTCCCTTCTTGAAGCAGAGCCCCACAGAGATTTAAAAAAAAAATCACATTCTGAACAACCATGAGTAAGAATAAGCATAAGAAGCAAAGTAAGAACAGCTCCCAAACCCTAGATTCCTTCTTTGGGGAAAAGAAAGATCATGGGAGAGAGAGGGAGGAGAAGAGCGCAGCCAGAGCACCCCCATGAGGGGCCTCCAATAAACATGAAGAATGCCTTAAAGCTAGAGATGAGCTGAAGAAGGATTTTCAAAACCAAATAAGGGAAGTGGAAGAAAAATTGGGAAGAGAAATAAGA
>CM053583.1:301606121-301623585 GCA_028627135.1 Pseudochirops cupreus
TCTTCCTTCTCAGAATAATCATTCAATGTATAAAATAAAATGCAAAGGATTACAAAGGAAACCAATTAATTGAAATCCAGTTATCATTTTTTAAAAATCAACAAATTTATAGTACCCCTGGATCAGATGTTGGATATATTTAAAAAGTTTAAAATGCTATAATCCTCTCATCTCTTCCTCTCGTCTCCCTCACTCCCAGCTTTATGCTCAGCTGCATAGAGTCCCAGCAGGTTTTACCAGAGGAAAAGGAAAAACAAAAACAAAGTGTAAGGACCCCTAATCCATAAAAATAGCTTACATTTATATAGCACATTTAAGGTTTATAAAGTACTTTCTACACAAGGATCATGTGAAGCAGGTAATATACTTATTATTATCCCCATTTGGGGTGTGTGTGTGTGTGAGTGTGTGTGTATGTGTGTGTGTGTGTGTGTGTGTGTGTGTGTATGTAGGAAGCTGGACTATTTCCATATTTCAGCTGAAGGGCATTCTCTCAGTGTGGAAAAGTCCTCCACATGTTTAATTCTGTCTCTCGCATTTGTGTTTTTGTGTTTTGTTTTGTTTTTTAGGGAACTCATGGTGAGGAAACTTCATTGATGATATAGATGTCCTGTGATATCAGAGAATGGCCAGATCCACACCCAGGTCATTATGATTCTTAAGTCAGTTCTATCTGCTATGCCATGCTGCTGCATATCTACTACCACCACCACCACCCCACTTCTACTACCTACTACTACTACTACTACTACTACTACTACTACTAAACTGCTGCTTCTGTTTCTGCTGCTATTCCTATTACTATTACCACCACTAGCACTTTAAAGTTTGCAAAGCACTTTATAGATATCTCATTTGATTCTCACAATAATCCGTAATTGATGAGGAAAATGATGCAGACAGAACACAATTGACACTAGATTTGTACCCAGGTCTTCCTGATGCCAGGTCCAATGCTCTACTAACTACACCAAACAGCTGCCTATTGTCATTATCATTGTCACTGCCCCATTGAAACCACAATGTTAATGGTTGATTGTCCATTCAGGGTTTGTTCATCAGCTTAAGTTACATGCTTAGAATTGACTTAAAGCAGGGTCATCCTATAAAAATGAAGAGACAAGAGACACAAGGATAGAAAGAAGAGGGTGGGACACACACCAATTAGACTTCCCTGAAGGGAAGCCTGAAAAGTCCTTGCAAGGAAGCCTGTGGAACAGGAGAGTTGTTGGAGCAAGTCTCATGAGTCAATCAAATAAGTTACTGAGACCAGCTGTATAGGGGATTCTCAGTGACAGATTAAAAGTAGGGCACTAAAGATGGAGGAAAATGCCTGAATAAAGCCAATATATAAGTAAGTACTATTGAATACTTTTGTGGCCTGCTGTGCTCAAAAGAAAGCAAATTCCTCATTTTACCATTCATTCAATAACTGTTTCCTCAGTTTCTTCATGAGCAAATTAAATGATGGGACTGCACAAGATGATATCTTTAGTTCCTCCTCTTTCTACAATCTATGATTGCAAGAGTCTGTGATAAGTGCATTTATAAATTCATAAAGGCCATCATCTTTCCAAATCTGGCTTCAAACCAAACTACATAGCTCCGTAGGCAAAGGAATGGAAGAAGCAGTCTGGTCCTCACAAATTTGGAATCATGACTTTGCTTTATTTTTGTGAGTTTTGAAGAGGTTCTTAATTAAAAAGGAAAAAAAAAACATTCCTTAAATAATAGCAGTCAAATCTTATTTTTAAAACATAATTGTAAAAACAGTTTTATGATCAGGAAGCTGGAGTTTGGGTTCTTACTCTGATACTTAGAAACTACGTAACCCTGGGCAAATTATCTACCTTAATGGTAGTTGTGTTTTGTTTTTTTTTATTTTTATAAAACGAGTAATTTAACTCATAGGGATGTCAGTCAGTCAACAAGCACCTACCATTCGTCAGACACTGTGTTAAATGCTAGGGAGACAAAGAAAGGCAAAAAATGAACAAGCAAACCAAATGGGTCTCTCAAGGAGCTCAGTCTAACGGGGGAGACGATTCGCCAACAACAATGTACAAAAACAATATATGCAAGATAAAAAAGTAGATGATCACAGAGAGAAATCTCTAGCATTAAGGGAGGTCAGGAAAGCTTCTTGGAGAAAGCATCATTTTAGCTAAGAACTGAAGGAAGCCAGGAGCTGGAGATGAGCAGAGAGAGAATTCCAGGCACAGGGTCATCCAGTGAAAACGTAGCAAGTCCAGAGAGGGAGTGTCTTGTGCAAGGAAGAGCCAAGAAGACTACGCAGAATACAAGGGGTAGAGGGGAGTTTGGAGAAAGAAAATTAGAAAGGTAAAAAGGGGTCAGGTTACGGAGAACTTTAAAATAGAAGATTTTATATTTGATCTTGGGCAAAATCAGGAGCCAATGCAATATTGACTAGGGGGTTGACATGGTCAGACCAGCACATGAGGAAGATCAATTTGACAGCTGAGAGGAAGATGGATTGAAGTGGAAAATGCTTTGTAAAAACAAGTTATTATACAACTGTAAGTTATAATTATATCATGATTTCCAAGCCCCATTTCAACACCTACTTATTTCAAGCATGAATTGATATAAAAATTTCTAGGTAGATGAAAATTAGGGGCAGTCCCTTGGAATTCTGTGGTAATGGAATTTGACCTGCATAATTAAAGTATATTTTACATTTAAGGATGTCCTAGTGAAATGCTTGTGTCTCAGTTCCTTTTACAGAGAGATGAGTCTCAGGCCTTTGTTCAAGTTATCTTTCTGTTATCAGTTAGCAATTAATTTTACCTCATTCCTTTGAGCACAATGGTGCCCCCAATCCACACATCAACACACTGCAAGTTGTGATTGGCAGAAATGTCTGGCAATGTATATTTATGGCAGAAATAATGTGAATGAAGGGGAAAAAGAAAACATCCTATAGCTAAGAGCTTACCTGGAGTCAGAGGACTATTGTTTTAAATAATGGTCCCTGTTGGACTGTAACTCAAATGAAGGCCCTACTTGTCCAAATGATCTGGCAAAATCACCAGCAAAGCAACACAGACCCATGTGAGGCTTTAATACAGAATTCCTGTTCCCGCCTTTCCCTGCTTTCTCTTTTTGAGGTTGCTCTTTGTTTCTCCAAGGAGATCATGCCGGAATCAACTGCCAAACATCCCTTACACCTCCATGCCATCTAATTACAGCCTGTAACACCCGAGAGTGCTGACAGTGCTGAGCTATTGACTCTTGACACTCTCTAAAGCACTTAATTATCTTTTCACATAAACCCCTTTCAGACCTGTCAACTTCTCTGTATTGTTTATGGGGGGAAAAAGTTGCATATTAAGATTTCAGGACTGTACTCTGTGAATCAAACTTACATACACACACATGCCCATATACATCTTAAGATTGTTTAAAATCCCATTTTATAAACAAAGGCAGAAAGCTTCAAAAGATGCCCGTTTACAGGAGGGATGAGCAAACTTAATCAGGCAAAATGAAATTAACCCAAAGTTCAATCCAGCCCTCACTGAGGAAAGTATTGCTTGAACCTTTTCCTCCCCCCTTACATTTCAATTATGAGATAACAGTACTGCTAAGTAGTGATTCAAGGACAGGAAGCTGGAGAAGTCAGGGGTAAGATTGCCCTCCAGGCTGATAACCTGAGTAGCTTGGAGATTTAACAGAAGTGCCCAGCCTGAACCAGAAGTCATAAACTCAATTTGGAAACTACAAGCGAATGACTGAATTTTAGTGGAATAGAGACTGTCTCCAAAAGTCAATCCCACCCAGTTCTTTTAGTTGATATCTGAAGTAGAGTCTCACTCAAGTAGAAAAATAACAAAAAAGTTCCCTTAGATTGTAAGCCCACTGGAGGCAGAGACGGTGATATTTTTTTCAATCTTTATGTATCCAAAGTTTAGTTCTTGGCTTAAGAAATACTTGTTAGAAAGGATTTTTAAGCATCTCATTGGATTCAGTTTCCTTGTTAGCAAAAATTGTTTTATTCATCTTTGTATACTCCCCAATCTCTGCACATTGTTGATATTCTGCATCTATAGGTACCTCCTTGTATGGAAACTCCTTCCAATGATACAAAAGAACCTCATTTAGGACTTATATTCTCAAAATGTGTCCTGGGATTACTGAGAAGTTTAAGGAATTTGTCCATGATCTGAAAGCTAAAAGGTGTCAGGTGCTGAACTCAAACCCAAGTCTTCCTGTGGCTTAAGTCTGGCTTATTATCTACTACTGTACTGTGTTGTCTCATGCTTTGCACAAAATAGATTCTTAATATGCACCTGCTGGATGGAACCTGTTGTCAAAATTCTTGTGATCCCTGGTGAACAGGAGAGGTTTCACAGGTTTAGGAGAAATGGCTGAAGAACAGAAGAGACCAGTGTGAGAAAACTGAAATAATTATTTGAAACCCCAAATTCTGCTTTCAGTTAGATACCACTGGAAAATATTGCTTTTTAATTGACTATAGAAACCTCCAAACTGTTTAGTATCAGATGATTCAAATCTCTTAACAAACAATAAGATGAATAAAAAATAATACTTTGCCTTGGCTGATATAACAAAGCGAATCAGTAGCAGTGAAAAAAATAAGAGTATTCAGGTCACTGGATGACCAGGCCTGTGGACTTTTCTGTAATACTTACTGGAAAAAAGATACACTTAACAGTAATTCACAGCAAAAGGGGTCATATTAGCAAATGCACCAACCATATTATTACTTTTGTGATTAGTATTGATCAAAAGCAAAGCTCATTCCCATTGATATAAAAAGGGCCAGTCAAATTCTCACTATATAATGGAATAAAATACATAAAACTCCAATGTTATTTGTAGTGCACACAAATAAGAAGCATCCTCCAGGGAAAGGAAAGCAATTATATTTCAAAGGACACACTATCAGATTGAGTTGGCAGTTATCTCATTTGAAACTTACCTAGAGAATTCCATTGTTATAAATTCTTTTTTTTCAAATAAAACCATTTCTTAGCCTGGAAAGATTTAGAGGGTTTTTTTTTTAATTTTTAAACCACATCTATAGGAGCCTATGATGGAAAGATGACCATGTACTTACTCCTGAGGTAAGGAGGGGTGGGGGTGGTGAAGAAAGGAAGAAACTAAAAGAAATATCTCTTGCGAAAAGCCAAACAAAGAATTGAAAGTATAGAGACCCTGGTTCTAGAGCTGATTTACCATTATACCAGTTCTATAACTTTGAGTAAGCCTCTTAAACCCTCTACCCTTAGTTTCATCATCTGTCTAACAAATAAGGGAGGGGCAGATTAGATGATTTCTAAAGTCTCTTCCAGATCTTACATTTATGGTTGATTTTGTGTTGGTGTCAACCTCAAAACCTTACCTTCCAATGTCTCATCAGACTCTTTCTCCTTACCTACAAAAGTGACAGAAAAGACTCATTGTTCTGGTTTGACAAAATAATTCATTAGATGCAATCTGGGTCTTTGGCCTAGAAAATGTGATGGTGACGGGCAAAAAGTTAGTGGGACTAGGGTATTTATAGCAGGCATAATGTCAGGGGCCCATGGCAGGCCTGGAGAGTAAAGAAGAGAGTGAAGCTTAAGGATCAAAGAACTGGGATGAAAATCAAGCATAGGTCTGCTACTCAGACATCAGCTTGGACCAGATTTCTTTGGATCTGAGATGTGACACCTTCCTAAAGCCACTTCCTGAGAGGTTCTAATCTCCAATAGTCCCACTTTCAACACTCTGCTTTCATAAGATATTAAGTGATCGGGTTACATCAGGAGAGACTGGTACGTAACTATATATAACTATGTACTGCCTACACTGAGGGTTAGGCCAAAAGTCCTGGTGCATCATCACTACAATTGGCTCAAAGTGGTCTCATGGGAATTTTTGACTCAAAGAATTCTAGATTTAACATTGAAAATTCTCAATATACATAGAGGACTGGGTACCTAAAGGTTTTTCATAAAGAGTTGTATAGATTTCAGAACACATTTTCCTATTTAAAGTAATAAATAGCGCGGTTAGTCTACATTATTATATCTGTACGTGTTGTTTCATCCAATTGAATATAAACTCTTTGAAGACAAAAGCCATTTGATTCATTGTTTTGTTTGTCTTAATATCCTAAGTACCTAGCACAGTAGAGCTTGCACATGGTAGACATTTCATAAATATTTCTTGGATTGGACTGGACCTGTTGAGTTTCTAAACTATCCTATTTAGGATAAGAAGGTCATAGACCCAGAGAAGGAAGTACCCTTGGGAAGATAATAATCCAGCTCCTTTATTTTACAGGTGAAGAAATTGAGGCTAAAGTAATATTAAGTGACTTGCTCAAGGTAAGGCAAATTGGGAGGTAGAACTTGAAGCCAGAGGCCCTGAACCTAGAGCCAGTAACCCAAAATGTAGCTAGGATATTATTAATTTCTTAAGAAAAAAAATACTTTCAGGATGCTAATAATTAAAAGAGAAAACCTTGATAAGATTTTTTTTCATTCATCTAGAATGAAAATGCTTGAAGAAATATTTCAACTATTAAAAGATTAATGGATCCATCGCTGCTGTTGCTCTCTCCAATGATGTAGATCGAGATACATGTAAAACTTAACAAGATGGTCTTCAAGAGTTACTGTGGCCAAATGAAAACAAAATGATCATTTGGAAACTAACTTTCTTATGATGAACTTCTCTAAACTTAGTGAGGCTGGTCTTCAGATGACAGACACATGGTCAGTTGCCAGAACTGGCCCTGAGGCTTTTCCAACTTGGTGGAATCTGCCAAAGCAAGTAATCCCCTGGCATAAATTTTGAGAACCTAGGATCACCAACCTTCCTACTATGATGAGACATTAAATTAGGGCATTAGTGGAGGTTGTTGAAGAACAGAAGATTAAATTAGTAGAGGATGAGGAAATAATGATAAAATCTGTGTAGCATTTTAAGGTTTATGAAGTTCTTTATATGTACTAGGCTTATTTGACTCTCAAAATAAACCTATGTGGTCAATATTATTATTATCCCAATTATGCAAATGAATAAACTAAGGTTGAGAAAGGTTAACTGACTTGCTTATGGTCACATAGGCAGTAAATATTTGAGATAGGATTCAAATACAGGTCTTTTTCACTCCAAGTCCAGTGCTCTATCCACTATATCATACTATCTTTTTTTGTGAAAAATCTAAATGGAATTTATGGTTTCTTTTAAAGGCTTACATGGTTGATAGTGCTATTTATTTATTTTTTTGTTTTGTATGAAGCATAATATCAGTTCAAGATAAGCTTCCCTTGTCCTTGGCAATATTTATTTTAATTCTACCCTCATCCTTATTAATAAGACCATGTTTTGGTTCACAAACAGAAGTGAAAAAAGGAAAGCATTCTTCTTCAGTTGAATTAGGAAAGTGAAATAATAGGGATATTTTAAAATGTGTACACTTATTTTAAAAAAAAGATTGCCTGAGGTGGAATTAAATGAGAAATGAAAAGAAAAAATGGGAGATGATATTAAAGACACAATCTCTAAGCCAGCCACCAGGTGGTGCCATCAGCCCAAGACAGCTTGGTTGTTTGGATAGTCAAGGGTTGATGGTGAAAGTAGAACTCCTTCAAGATGGGGGATGGAAAGGGAAAATTAGAGGCTGTGGGACTCTTTTTATAAAATGAAATATTTATAAGCATGCAGAATGTGCTAAGGTATTTTTAAACAAAGTATGTTCTAGAATTTCATATTAAAGAATATATAAGCAATGCCAAATTTACAAGGGACATCAAAATAACTGCCACCTTTATTTTAATATTTGCACAACCAAGATCTCACTGTCACCACACTGAAAGTTTTCAAACAATCCTTAGAACTTTGAATTGGGTGTGTTTACAAGAAGAAAAGAAAAGAAAAAAAAAACATGCAAAAGAGGACCAACTTTAGAGAGTACTAGATGATACTGGTCAGCTCTGCTAGGAGAGGTGAACACTCTCCAAAATATCTAATCCCCATTGCCAGAACTTCTTTACTTAAGTTGGTTGCCCTATTTGAAATTAGAAAGAAGTTTATTTGGTTTAAACAAAATCTCACCTTTAAAAAAAATGTAAATAGAGAAGGAATTTAGTGATTAGCAATCCTTTACATTTTGAAATGAATTCTGTAATCAGAATGTTTTATTTTACTATCTAATGGAGCTTACCTGAACTAAGGGATAATAGCTTTATTAGTGGTCATGGTTGGGGAAAAATCAATAATTTCCAAGCTTAGAACACTTTCAAATGAGTAATTGAGCAGAACTAGCTAAAATGCTTTAGTGCAGGTCTTAGGATAGCATAAACATGAAGGCTTGAGGGTTTATGGAAAGGAGTGTCAATAGATAGATAAAACAAAGCCGAATTTTGTTTATTTCTAAATTTTGCTTGAAATCAGTCTTATAAATAGGAAAGGAAGAAACACTTTGTTTTCTTCTTTCTCCTGCCCTGATCTCATGACTCAGAATTCAGACTGGTGCTGTCAGTACTCTAGTTTAGTTGTTACAGATTGAACAAACTTTCATGGGCTAGCCTGGAAATATAAACAGCATTTGTAATTTTGTTTTAATGGGAAAATGTGTTTCAAATTCCAGAGAATTAACAAACACACATTTTTGGGACACAGCTTATTCATAAGTTATGGAATACCCATACCTACATATAGCTATAGAACATAGGTAGTCATCTCTTAATTATCCCTTCTGATTAAAATAATATTATTTGGATTAATTGAAAGTGAGAGATAAAAATAATATGTATTTGACTTTGAGTGTCATTTTTACACTCATATATAAATACCAGTATTTCTAGGATTCTAGAAACTCTAATTGACTATCTCGTCCCACCCTTGAGGGAATAATTATTTTAGCTTAAAATTCCTTTTTCCCTCTATCTCCTTCATATTAGAACAAACCAAAATCAAACTTACATCCAAAATATATTAATTATGCAGAGTAATTTTGAAATTAAAAAAAATAGTTTGCTGTATATATCTGTATATTGTAGTATCTGGATTAAATAGAGGAGGAAAAAATACACACACACACACACACACACACACACACACACACACACACACACACACATACACATACACACATATACAGAGTAACTCAAAGGTTAGTTTATAGCGGGGTCAAGAAACTATTCCCTATAGGACAAATGTGACCTGATTCCTGTTTTTGTAAGAACATTCAAAATCACGCTCAGATCATAAGCCATGCAAAAACAGGCACTAGGCTAGATTTAGTCCATGAGCCACAGTTTGTTAACGAGTTTACATATTCATAGAAACTCAAAGTTGGAATGAATCTACTGTGTCACTTTAGGTTAGAGGTATCAAACTCAAGACCTGAGGGTTTCATGAGGCCAGTTAAACTCATACAGCCAAATTAGATTGAAATGTAATTGATAAACATTTAACAAACTTAATAAAATACAATAAAACACATATAATGTTTGTATGTAGTTTTCTAAGTCACTATGCAAGTAAGGATCTGTTTCTGTTTGAGTTTGATGAACCTGCTCTAAGTCATCCAAAATACAAATCCCTTTAACTTCCACTTATTAGACCTAGTTTTGCCCTCTGGAGCCACATAGAACAAATTTAATTCCTTTTCTAAGTGACAGCCTTTCAAAGATAAGACAACCGCTGACTCTCAGAAAACCTTGTTTTAACATCCTTGGTTATTTTAGCTTTTTTTTTTTTCAAATGATGATGTTCATTTTGTTTTTATTTATGAAGTAAGCAGAAATTGGAAAATTGCAAATGAGCTATTATGACATAATAAAAATACCTTCTAGAGCAAAAGATACAGGCTTTAGAAGTGATATGAGGAGGAGCAGCTAGGTGGCACAGTGAATAGAGTCAGGAAGACCTGAGTTCAAATCTGACCTCAGACACTTGGCACTTACTGATTGTGTGACCTTGAGCAAGTCACTTAACCCCAATTGCCTTGCCTTCTTCCCTCAAACAAAAAAGAAAGTGATATGAAGAATACTCATATCCAAGGTACCTGAAGGAAGGAAAAATACTAAAGGCATTGGGGGGAGGGGAGGAATCTCAATCTTTATTTCTTCCCCCTCAAAAAAAAGTAACTGAGAGAACATCACTAAGTATCTAGTATATAACGAGTCTTCCATCTATACAAAATATGTATGAGGGTCATCCATACACAGTTTGAGGTCATCCTTCATGCGAATATTAGTTAATGATAAGTGTGCTTTCAAAAGTTCCTCTCAGGTATGGTGCACATATTTATTATCTCACAATTGACTGAATGATGTAAAGAATAAAAGATCCCATTGTTCTTACTCTTTGTTGACTGTGAAAAAGTTTTGTATTCAGTAAAGTCTTACCTTATAGACTCTTTTACAAGGCACCTCCAATATGTAGAATACTAATGATTCCTTGAAAGTTATAATAATAAATATGTGGTTTTTCATAATCATCAGAAAACAAACATCAGGTGAGGTTAAAAACAACAACAACAAAAACAGTGTTACCTAGTCTCCATTACTCCATTTAATGTTTACATTTCAGGTGCCATAAATTTTAAAAGAGGATAACGTAACATCAAAAGATATTAGGTTATGAGGGAATAACAAAGAATGGGATTGACCCTGGATTAGGGTTACAGAATATTGTCCACTATAATCTTCTAGTTTCATGGAGAATTGGCATTAATAGATATAAATAATAGGAAAATCCTAAAAATATTAAGAAATAAGAAAAGTGTTAGAATAGATACTATTTCTTGGAAGGCGTACTTTCAAATTAATGTCACTGAAATTAAGAAATGAATGAGCTGTGCATGGGGAAGGAGGAGGATTATATAGAAGGATTGATTCAGTATGATAAACTTATCTGAAACGGGAAATAAACAAAAGATAGAGAACAATAAAAGTAAGATGATGGAATCTGGGACTGGACAAAGAAGACTGAGGACGTTAAAAGAAGAATATCTTATTCAGATTATTTTAAGCAAAATATACCATAGAAGCTAAGTTCTGACTCAAAAAGACATTGATTATGGAAATTAATTGAAATATTTGTGTTCATTTAATAAATAAAATGATCTGTATTGATTTAAATGGGTATTCATTGAAAAAAAGGAAAACAAACATAATAATTATTTAGATGTGAATGGATTAAATATCCCCAACCAAAAAAGAAAAAGACAGATGAATAAAACAAAATTTTAAAATTTGTTACCTACAAATATAACAGTTATAATTACTACTGGGCCAAAAGGCCCAGAGTCTTATATTCTCTCCCTTTACTTTTGATTCATGAATGTGGTGGCCAGGTCTATTGTTATCGATACTCTAATGAAAGGAGTTAGAGTACTTTTATCATATTCTTTGACTTATCACCCAAGAGTGCCAGGGTAAAAAAAATTCTCATAACTTAACTCTAGTTCAGAGTCTCCCAAAAGTTTAAAGTCTCTCTTTTAAAAAGGGTAGTAGAGATTTGCTTAACGTACAATGTGAATTAGTTAGGGGACAGGCTATTTAATTCCTTCACACAAAAGAAATGAAAAATAGGAAAGGCTCTCTTAAGTGTGCATTAACAAAAACTTAAAACAAGCAACATTAACAGTAGCATAACTAATATTATAACCTTCCAAGAGGATGAGACTTAAACACAAGAAGTGTGTAGGACTGCTGAATAGGCATTTTATATTTCAATAACCTTATATTTCACAAGAAACATTTAAACATATACATATATTCAAAGTTTAAAATAAGTGGATGAAACACAATCTAATATGCTTCTGATAAAGCTAAAAAAAGCTAGGATTGCAATCAAAATAAAAATAAAAACAAAAAAATCAAGTTACAAAAAAATGGAAACTACATTATGCTTAAAGATAATTTAAAAATAATTATTAAATGTATTTGTACCAACTTGCATATAAGCTCAATTCTCAAAAGTTGGTGATTGTCAAAATAACAAAATAACATAAATAGCAGCAAAATAATAGTAGAAAAGACTTTAATATTCTTCAACTAAAGCTAGACTAATCTAACAGGAAAAAAAAATACCAAAAAGAAACTAACAATTTCAACAAGTTACTGGAAAAACTGAATTTGATTTACCAATAGCAACTTCTGAATGAGAATTTTTTTTAAAATCACCACTTTAAAAACTTATGTCCTTTTTAAATTTTCCGTTTCAAATCCTCTCCCTCTCTCCTGGCCAATCCACACTCATTGAGAAGGCAAAGATTATGATAATCATTATACACACGAAGTCATGCAAAAAACGTATTTCCATATTAGCCCAGTGGCCAAATAAAACAGGAAAAATATGTATATAATATATGCACACACACACATATATACATACATACATACATGCTTCAGTATACAGTTAGAGATCATCAGTTTTCTCTCTGGAGGTAGATAACATTTTTTATGGAACTGTAATGGATCATTATTGTGATCAGAGAAACTAATTCTTTCAAAGCTGATTATTATTACAACATAGCTATTACTGTGTACAATGTTTGTTTGATTCTGTTCACTTCACTTGGTTTCAATAAATCTTCCCAGATTTTTCTGAAACCATTCCCTTCATCATTTCTTGTACCACATCAGTATTCATTCACAATCATATACCACAAACATTTGTTATTTCTGGTTTTCTGTATTTGATTGGGAGGGTTTTGCACTCTAGTAAGTGGTCAATTTTTGTGAAGGTGACATGAACAATTGAGAAAAAATGCATTCTTTTTATTCCCATTCAATTTTCTCCAGATGTCTGTTATATCTAATATTTCTAAAATTCCAATCATCTCCTTACCATCTTTCTTATTTATTTTATGGTTAGATTTATCTAGTTTTGAGAGGGGAAAATTGAGGATCCTCCACTATCATAATTTTACTATTTCTTCCTGTAACTCATTTAAATTTTCCTTTAAAAAGTCACATATGATGCTAGTTAGTGCATATATATGTTTAATATGGATATTACTTGTTTATGGCACCTTTGAGTAAAATGAAGTTTCCTTGAGTACCTCTTTTAATTAGATCTATTTTTGTTTTTGCTTTGTTTAAGATCGTGATTGCTTTTCTTGTTGTTATTGTTCAGTCATTTCAGCTGTGCCCAACACTTCGTTACCCTTTTGGGGTTTTCTAGGCAGGGTTACTAGAGTGATTTGCCATTTCCTTCTCCAGCTCATTTTACAGATGAGGAAACTGAGACAAACAGTAACTTGCCCAGGATCACACAGCTAGTAAGTGTCTGAAGGCACACTTGAACTCAGATCTTCAAAACTCTAGCATTCTATTTGTTGTGCTACCTAGTTGCCCTTCATGCTTGCTACCCCTGCCTTTTTTTTTTTTTGCTTCAACTGAAGCAGAGTAGATTCTATTCCGGTAACTTATTTTCCCTTTGTGTGTGTCTTTCAGTTTGTTTCTTGGAAACAACATATCATTAGATTCTTGTTTCTTATCTAGTCCACCATCCTCTTCCATATTATGGGTGAATTAATCCCCTACACATTCACAATTGTGACAACTATCTGTATTTCCCTGTATTCCATTTCCTTCTTTTTAATCTCTCTCTCCCTTTCTCTCTCTCTCTCTCTCTCTCTCTCTCTCTCTCTCTCTCTCTCTCTCTCTCTCTCTCTCTCTCTCTCTCTTTCTCTTCTCCTTCTTTCCCTCCATATAGGTATAGATATACACTCCTTCCTCCCTACCCCCACTAGTCAAAAGTCAGTTTTGCTTCTCACCAATGTCTCCCTTACTCTGCCCTCTCTCTTATCACTCCTAACCTTTCTTTTAGCCCCTTAACCTTCCACTGTCCTATTGAGTAAGATGAATTTCTATATTCAGTTGAGTGTGTGTGTGTGTGTGTGTGTGTGTGTGTGTGTGTGTGTGTGTGTAGTCTTCCCTCTTTCAACCAGTACAGATGAGAGTTTAGTTTTAGTGTTACCTTTTCCCCACCATTTTCTTCTCCATTGGAAGGAGAAAAAAAAAACAACTCCATCCTGCTTACCTCTTTTATGTGAGATAATTGTCTGTCCTCTTCCTTTGCCTTCCTCTTTCTCCCTGTACATCCTTTGTTTCTTACCCTCCCATTTTTATTTTGAGATCATATCAGCAAACAGAACTCACACCTGTGCCCTCTGTTTAAGCAGATTCCTTCTAACTGCCTCAATGATGATAAAGTTCTTGGGAGTTACATGTATTATCTTCATATTTGGGAATGTAAACAGTTTAACATTATTAAGTTCCTCATTTTCTCACTCTTTTTGTGCATCTCTTGAGTCTTAAGTTTCAATGTTAAATTGTCTATTCAGCTCTGGTCTTTTCATTAGGACAGACAGGAAATCTTCTGTTCATTAAATAAATATCCATTTCCTCTCCTCCCTGAATAATTATACCCAGTGTTGGTGGGTAGGTTATTCTTGGTTGTTATCCTAGCTCAGGGGTGGGGAACTTCACAGAACAAATCCCCTTAATAAAAGGATTTGTTCTGTAAAACTTGGACCTCAGTCAAAAGGCCACACCCAAATACCTGGAAGCCCACATGTAGCGTCAAGTTCACAGGTTCCCCACTCCTATACCTAGCTCCATTGTCATCTGGAACATCATTTCCCATGCCCTCTGCTTCTTTTTTTTTTTTTATTAGCTACTAAACCTTATCTGATCCTGACGGTGGTTCCACACACAGTATTTACTTTGTTTCTTTCACATAGTTTGTGGAGTATTTTCTTTTTTGCCTGGGAGTTCTGAAATTTGGCTATAATATTTCTGGGAATTTCCACTTTAGATTCTCTTTCAGAAAATGATTGGTGGATTCTTTTGATTTCTATATTGCACTCTGGTTCTACAATATCTGGGCAATTTTCCTTTATAATTTCTTGAAGTATTGTGTCTAGGCCATTTTTTGATCATGGATTGCAGGTAAATCCAATAATTCTTAAAATCTCTTTCCTTGATCTTTTTTTTTTCTCACTTGGTTGCTTTCTGACAATATATTTCACATTTTCTTTTCTTTTTTCATTGTTTTGACTTTGTTTGATTGTTTCTTGATGTCTCATGGAGTTATCAATTTCCATTTAACCAATTCTAATTTTTAAGGAATTATTTTTGTACCTCTTTATCATTTCTCTTTGCATAATTTTCCAGAATTACTCTCATTTTCTTTTCCCATTTTTCCACTACCTCTCTTAGTCAATTTAAAAAAAAAACATTTTTACTCTTTAAAAAAAAAATCTCTTTTTTTAGTTCTTCCAGGAATTCTTGAGTTTGTCTTTAATCTGAATTTTTCTTTAAGGCTTTGCATGCATGTGCGTGTGTGTGCGTGTGTGTG
This sequence comes from Pseudochirops cupreus, assembly GCA_028627135.1. NCBI lineage: Eukaryota > Metazoa > Chordata > Mammalia > Diprotodontia > Pseudocheiridae > Pseudochirops > Pseudochirops cupreus. The sequence goes on from CM053583.1 coordinate 301,621,479, forward strand.
TGTGTGTGCGTGTGTGTGCGTGTGTGTGTGTGTGTGTTTTACTGCATTGTCTTCTTCTGAGTTTGTGTCTTGAATTTCCCTGTCACCATAATAGTGTTTTATGATCAGATACTTTTAGATGTTGTTTTCTCACTTTTCTAGTCTACTCCTTGACTTTCAACTTTATGTTAGTCATCCTTCTGCACCCTACTGTTACAAGCTTCAGGTTTTTTGCCCTTCTGTTTTCATAGGTAGTTCTAAGAGTCTGTAAGTTTTTGGTGTTTCCAAGGTTGGGTGGTCCAGAAAATCTCTGGTCACTGCTCTCCTGGTCTGTACTCTGGCCCTTAAGCACTTAGAGTCCCTGTTCTCTCATGACCATAACTCCTCTCCACCCTGCAGTTGAGATATAGAACTTAACAATAGGCAGAGTTGTCAAATTGTGCCCAGTCCTGCATCCAGTGCTAGCACTGGGGTCGCATAAGATCTATTTCTGACTAGTTATTCAATCCCTTTCCCACAGTAGCAAGAGGTTTCAGTACTACTACAGCTGCTGCCATTACTGTCTCCACAGCCAATGCTGCTACTGTCCTTCACTCATGACCATCTCCCACCCCTGTGTCACAGACCTATCTTTCTGATCTTAGTTGTCATGGGCTGGAAAAGTGTCCTGCTCAGACCTTCTGTTGGTTATGCTGGCTTAGCTTTCAATTTGATTCATTATTTTAAAGTTGTTTAGAGCAGAATGTTAGAAGAGTTCAGTTAGAATGCTCCCTTTAGTGCACTATCTTGACTCCACCCCCAGGCGAGAGTACACATTTCTCAACATATTACAATACATTTACAAAAAAAAATCAAATTCTGGAACATAAAGAAATTGTAAACAAATGGAAAAAAACCAGTTATAATGAATGCATCAGCAGTCAAAAAGTAATAAATAAATAAAAATATTTTCAAAGATGTATAATTAATTGGAGACTAACAAAATCCTTGATTGTTAATGAATCAAAGATCAAATCACAGAAACAATAATTACATTAAATGTAAATATAAAAATGAAACAACATAACAAAACTGATTAGACACAGCTAAAATAGTCCTCACAGGAAAATTAGAATATTTAAAAACTAATATTAACAAAATCAGGGGGCAGAGGCAAGATGGCAGCATAGAAACAACAAGGTTCCACAGCTCTGACATAGCCACCTCAAATACCCATAAAATAGGACTCTAAACAAATTTTAGGGCTCCAAATCTCACAAAAATACAGATAAACAAATCTCCTGCTGAAAGCAGCTCAGCAAAAAAGGATCATTCCAGCATGCTGGGAGTTGAAACCAGCCCAGCCTGAAACCATGGCTTGGCCCTGGGGTGGCCAGGACTAGCTGCAGCTGGAGCCTTCAGGAGAGCAGATCAGTGGCAGCTGTGGCAGTTTCCAGAATTATCAAGCCATAGGAAACAAGGAGTAAGTGAAAGATCAGTGGAACTCAGCTAAATTTGGGGGAGAAAAGTGGTCCAGCCAAACTGCCTCCAGGGCAAGGAAGTGGCAGAAGCAGGGGCCCTGTAGCTGCCTCCAAATGGCTGCTTCAGAGCTCCTGGCTTGCAGACTGCAGGGGGGCCAAGCGATTGTTCAGAGGTGAAGTGCTCTTGTGTTGAGCGACCTGGATCCGGATTGTGGTCTTGGGTAATAGTCCTGGGGTGTGTTTTAAGTGAGCCAAAGCTGGTAGGGACTGCAAAAAAACAGCAAACTCCCAATAGCTCCAGCACCTGTGAAAACACCAGTGATTTGGGACAGAGCTTTCCCCTCTGGAAGCAGAGTTCCACAGAGCTAAAAAATCAAGTAATTGACTGGCCAACATGAGCAGGTGAAGGAAGCAAAGTAAGAACAGCAATCGAACTCTAGATTCCTTCTTTGGGGACAAGAAGGATCAAAGCATGGAACGGGAGGAAGACAACACAGTCAGAACTCCCACACCAAAAGCTTCCAAGCAACATGCAGACTGCCTACAAGCCATAGATCAGCGTAAGAAAGATTTTGAAACCCAAGTAAGAGAAGTGGAGGAAAAATTGGGAAGAGAAATGAGAATGATGCAAGAAAATCATGAAAAGAGAGTCAATAACCTGACTGAAG
>CM053583.1:301624085-301645896 GCA_028627135.1 Pseudochirops cupreus
GGAGAGAGGAAGGAAGGAAGGAAGGAAGGAAGGAAGGAAGGAAGGAAGGAAGGAAGAAAAAAGAAAAGAATCCTGAAAACTAAAAGAAAAATACAGAAATTCATAAATAAAAGGCTATAGAACTTATATACATAAGCATATGTCAGAGGAACTGAGAATTCATGGAAATGGATGAATATCTATAAAACATTAAATACTCAAAAAAACCCAAGAAATAGTTAATATAAATAATCCAATTTTAGTTGGATTTAGTTAGAAAGAAAACAAGTCAGAAGGATTTATAAGAGAATAATATCAATTATTTGAAGATCAATTAATACTTTTACACTAAAAAATTCTCAAAAATAGATTAAATTTACTCTGCCTAACCCATTTTTATGAGACAATTATAGTCCTGACACCCCGAACAGGAAAAACAAAACAGATTTAAAAAAGCTATAAGGCTATCTCAATGATAGTAAACATAGGAAAAAATTTTAAAAATTAAATTCTCATGGGACTATATTAAAACCAAGGTGGAGTCATATGAGAGATGCAAGAATGTCACATTATTAGGAAATAATCATATAAAAACAAAAATAACAAAGATACATGATCAGTTTAATAGATGCTGAACATATCTGACAAAGTACAGCACTCATTATATTAAAAACTCTAAAAATCATAGACTTTGAAATATCTTTCTTTGATTCAATAAAAAGCACACATTTAAAATCAGTAACAAATGTTGTCTGTAATATATAAACACTAGTTTTCCTAGCACAAATAAAGATAGAAGTGAAAGTATAAATATCAGAGAAGATAAAATTATTCCTGTATGTAGAGAGCATGATGCAGTGTTTTAAAACCCATAGAGAATTAGCAAAGATTAAATTCAAACAATGTGCTGCTTTATGAAGGTGAGAGGGAGAGAATAAGAATTTTTATAGTAAGGAATTTTGCTAAGTATTTTATGGATATTATCTCATTTGATACTCACAACAACCCGTTAAGGGAGGTGATATTATTATTATTCCCATTTTCTAGTTGAGAAAACTGAGACAGAGTCCGAGACTTGCACAGCAACACATTGGTAATTAGTGTCTGAGGTTAGATTTGAACTCAGGTCTTCTGACTCCACTGTACCACCTTGCTGCCTCAACATAAAAGACACAAAATGCATCTCCTACAGGTATGGAATGAGTAAAGATACATTTTCAGATATGACCAATGTGTTAACACTGAAATATATTCATTATTTTGTTGTTATTGTTCAGTTATTCAGTCTTGTTCAACTCTACGTGGCCCCATGGACCATAACACACCAGTACTTCTATCATCTGCTATTGCCCAAAATATGTCAAAACTCATATTCATTGCTTCCATGACACTATCTATCCATTTTATCCTCTATTGTCCCTTTTACCTTTTCCCTTCAATCTTTCCCAAAATCTAGGACTTTTCCTGTCTTCTCATTATGTGGCCAAAGTATTTAAACTTTGACTTCTGTATTTGACCTTTTGGTGAATAGCTTATGTTAATTTAAGTATTGAGTGATTTGATATCTTGCTGTCCAATGGCATTTCAAAAGTCTCTTCTACACCACAATTCAAAAGTGTCAATTCTGCAGCACTCAATTTTTCTTATATTCCAACTTTCACAGCCACACATTGCTACTGGATAAATCAAAGCTTTGACTGTAAGTATCAGCAAGGTGATATCTCCGCTTTTTAGTACACTATCTAGATTTTCCATAGTTTTCCTTGAAAGGAGGAAATGTCTTTTAATTTTATGGCTGTAGTTGCCATCTGTAGTGATCTTTGAGCTCAAGAATATAAAATCTGGCACTGCTTTCATTTCTTCTCCCTCTATTTGCCAGGAAGTGATAGAACCAGTTGCGAAGACCTTGATTTACTTATTTTTTTACATTAAGCTTCAAGCCAACTTTTGCCCTCTTCTCTTTCTCTCTCATCAAGAGGCTCTTCTTAATTCTTCACTGTGGTATCATTTTCGTATCTGAGATTGTTGATATTTCTCCTGGCCACCTTGATTTTAACCTTTGTTTGATTTATCTAGCCTGATATATCACATGACTTACTCTGCATATAAGTTTAAAGAGGTGACAATATATAGCCTCGTCATTTTTATTTTCCAATCTTAAATCAATCAGTTGATCCATGTTTGACTCTAACTGTTGCTTTGGGACTTTCATACAGGTTCGTTAGTTAGATATCGTTGATAGTAGATATCGTTAGATAGTAAGATGATCTGGTACTCTTATCTCTTTGAGGACTTGCCACATTTTGTTATGATCCACACAGTCAAAAGCTTTGGTGTGGTCAATGAAGCAGTAGTAATTTTTTTTTCCCCTGAAACTCCTTTGCTTTCTCCATAATCCAGAGAGTGTTGACAATTTGGTCTTTAGTTCCTCTGGCTCTTTGAAAACCAACATATTCTGATAATTCTCAGTTCATATATTGCTGAAACTTAGCTGGCAAAATCTTAAATATAATCTTGCCAACATGTGAACTCAGCACAACTATTTAGTAATTTGAACATTATTTGGCATTGTCCTTCTTTAGGATTGGGACATAAAATTATTTTTTCATATCCAGTAGTCACTGTTAAGTTTCTCAGATTTCAGACTGGCATATTTAGTGCAGAACTTTAACAGCATTATCTTTCAGGATTTTAAATAACTCAGCTGGAATTCCATCACCTCCTCTAGACTTACTGTTAAAAATGCTTTCTAATATCCACTTGACTTAATTCTCCCAGAAAACTGGCTCTAGACCAGTAACCACACCATTGTGGTTATCAGTGATATTAAGATCTTTCTTGTATTCCTTTTATTTGCATTTCTTCTATAGATTCTTGCCACCTCTTCTTAATCTTTTCTACTTTTGTTAAATCTCAACTATTTTTGTCTTTTTCATGCCCATCTTCGCATAAAGCATTCTCATTTTATTTCTAATTTTCTTGAAGAGATCTCTTGCTTTTCCCTTTCTATTATTTTCTTCTATTTCTTTACATTGCTCATTTAAGAAAATCATCTCTCTCCTTGTTATTCTCTAGAATAACATTCAGTTTTGCATATCTTCCCCTTTCTCCTCTAAATTTTGTTTTCCTTCTTTCCTTAGCCATTTTTAAAGCTTTATCAGACAACAATTTTGCTTTATTGTTCTTCTTTTTCTTTGGATTTTTTTTCTTTTTTTTGCATCTGTGCTGCCCCCTGTACAATATTGTAAACTTCTGTTTATCATTCTTCAGGCCCTCTATCTACCAGATCCAATCCCTTAAATTTATTTGTCACTTCCACTTCATATTCATAATAGATATTATTTAGGTCATGTCTATGTGGTTTGATAGTTTTTCCCTATTTTTTTTTCAATTTATTGAAATTTTATTTCAATTTTTCAATTTTCAATTGAATTTTGCAAGAAGAAGCTGATGACCTGAGCCATAGCTCCAGACCTACTTTTAACTGACTTTATAGAGCTTCTCCATCTTTGGTTGCAAAGTATATAATCAATCTGATTTTGATATTGACCTTCTGGTAATATTCATGTGTAGAGTCACCTTTTAGGTTATTGTTCTCTGCTCTTCCCAATAGTGTGCTGGATACCTTCTGACCTGAGGAGCCCCTCTTCCAGTGTCATATCTTTTATCATTTTAATACTGTCCATGGGGTTTTCTTGGCAAAGATACTGGAGTAGTTTGTCATTTTCTTCTCCAGCAGATCACTTTTTGTCTAGAGATTTTTTAGAGCAGTAGAACATCAGTGGGACATAACAGTGAGTTTAAAAAGAATATCAATAAAGCTTTTTCTTTATAAAAAGAAGAGAAATTTGAAAAAGAGTAGAAGGAAGAAAGGAAATGAGACATAATTAATGGATCTTACTGTCAATTGTTAAACTTTGCATCTATAATATAAATAATAATCCTGCCTCAAATAATTTACAGATTTGGTACCATACCATTCATATTCTCAAGATGATATTGTATAGTACAAGACAAAATAATGAGAAAATTAATTTCTGAAAACAAAAGGTCCACAATTTCAAGGGAAGTAACAAGAATAAATATAAATCAAGTATAACATTAACAATTTTCAATTTATATTTGTAATGGCAATGGGAATTTGAAGATCTTCCCTGCTTCCTATTAGGCTGAATGTAATCATATGGAGCCTATGGTGGGAGGAGCTTGCTAAAGGGTGGAACAGAGCCCACAGGAAGCTGGGAGTCAGAGCAGTTAGAACTACAGGGAGGTGAGGATGCACCCATCTAGACAGGTAGGCTTGTGAGTGTTTGCCCCCTGCTGTGAAAGGTGGCTTATGAGTGTTTGTGGGAAGGCTAAAGGATGGTGTGGCTCCTTTCTGTGTTATGGTGTATATTCTTTGTTATTATGATGGATTTGACTTTCTGGTGTTGGGATTTGGTTTTCCAGTGTCTGAATAAATGTTTTTCTTCTGTCTTCTATATGGAGAGTCTATTATATTTTGTAATTGAGAACTATGAGGGCATATTCATAGTCACCATTGGTGCTGCAAATATTGCATTGGTGCTGCAGTATTATAAAGTAGCAATCCTAATTATTTTATAATGGCCAAAAAACCTAGAAGAGTAAACCAGTGGAACAGAGTAGATACCCAATGAATAGTGTTTGATAAACCCGCAAATATATATTATTAGAAGAAGGACTCCATTTTCAACAAAAACTGCTAATGAAAAAAAAAAGCAGTTTGGAGTAAATTGACAATAATGACAAAATGATAACAATGATATAAAATCAAATAAAACTAACAATAATGATAAAAATGAATCAACATGAAATTTATTGGATGTGATCAAAACATTCCTCAAGGGGAAATTTATATCTCTGGAAATTGATATTTTTTCTAAAAGAAAGAAAAAGAAACCAATGAATTAAGAAATTTAAAAAAGTAAAAAAAAAAAATAGCAACCCTAAAACAAATGAGCCCAGAAACAGAAAGAGACAGAGAGAAAGAGAGCAGGTAATTTTCAACATTCCCATAGGAGGTGGAGGTGGAGGTGGATTACTAACTAAACAAGGATTAGAAGAGATTATAAAAGGTAAAATGGGTGATTTTGATTACATGAATTTTTTTTACAGTTTTTGCATTAATGAAGTCGATGAAGATTGAACTAGAAAAATGATATCATTGGAAAAATATATGCCTCAAAAATCCCCAATTAAAGTTTGATGTCTAAAAATATAAGAATATGACACAAATCTACAGTACCAAGGAGTCAATAAATAGTTGAAGGATATGAACAATTTTCAAGAGAAGAGAAAACCAAAAGACCATGTGAAAAGACATTCTAAATAAGCCCTAAAATAGCACCTAGCACATAGCAGTTGCTTACTAAATACTTGCTTATAAATTAATTTATTATAGAAATCCAAATAAAACATCTCTGCAATTTCATCTTATAAACTGCAAATTGTTAAATTTGACCCCGCCCCCTTTCCCCCAATGGGAATAGTAAATGTTAATGGGCCTATAGGAACATAGGCATACTAATACACTGTGAATGGAACTATTAAGTGGTATAATTTTTCTGGATATTATTTTAAAATTATGTTTAAAAAAAAACAACAACAACTAAACTGCCCATATCCTAGGAACCAGTGACCTATCTCTGTATTTAGCACATACCCTAAGCATTTCAATCACAGAAAAAAGGTTGACTTTACACCAGAATACACACACACACACACACACACACACAGACACACACACAGATACATACTACCAGGGGGTGAAGTGAGCATATGGAAAGATAGAGTCATCATTAAGGTGTTTACTTGATATAGCCCTTTAAAACTAAAGAGCATATTTATATATGTTATCTCATTTGATTTCATATCACTTTCTGAGATAAACATAGGTACTGGTAAAGGAGCATTGGACGTGTCTTGTAGAGGTTTCCTTTTCTCTTCTGACGTAGGCCCTTATCACCTCACACCTGAACTGCTGCAATAGCCTGCTGGTGGGTCTTTCTGCCTCAAGTCTCCCCTCGATTCAGTCACTAAAGTTGTTTTCCTGAAGTCCAGGTCTGATCAAGTCCCTCTCCTACTCAATAAAGCCCAATGGCTTCCTTTTGCCTACAGGATCAATACAAAATGCTTTATTTGGCATTCAAAACCTTTCATAACCTAGCCCCTCCCCCTTTTCTGTCCTCTTAAACCTTATTCCCTGACAAGTACTCTTGGGTCCAGTGACACAGGCCTGTTGGCTGTTCCAAAAACAAGACTCCATCTCTTGGCTCCAGGCATTTTTCCTAGCTGTTCCCTTATGTCTGGAACACTCTCCCTCTTCCACTCTAACTACTGACCTCCTTGGTTTCCTTTACATCCTAACTAAAAAAGCCTCACTGATGGCCCTGAGAGTCTCTGTTTTAGCCTAAAGCCCTGAGAGTCTTCCCTTCCCAGACTGATTTTTTAAATTTACTAAATAAAAAAGGCAATTCTTTGCCTCATTTCTTACCTGACCTTAATCACTGAATAGGCATTGCCTCAATCAAACTGAGACCTAGGGAAGACCTTAACTTAAAAAGGCCAAAGTCTCCAGCTGCATCTGGGGCCATCTCCAGTAATCCTGATCTATATCTTGCCACTGGATACAGATGGTTCCAGAGCAGAGAGTGAGGCTGGTGACTTTGCACAGCCCTCCTTCACTTAAATCTAATTTTCTTGCAAGTTAGGGCATCACCTCCCTGATGTCATGGTCCTCTTCAAGAATAAAAGATAAAGAAAAACAACAAAATCCCACCTTCTACAGGAAGCCTTTCCTTTTCCCTCTTAATTTCAGTGCCTTTTCTCTGTCAATTATTTCCTAATTATTCTGTATATAGCTTGCTGAGAATATATTTAAATGCATGTTATCTCCTCCATTAGATTGTAAGCTCCTTAAGGACAAGAATTATCTTTTGCCTCTTTTTGTATCCCCAGCACTTAATATTTTAACATACCTGGCACATGGTTAGCACTTAACAAATGTTTATTGGTTGATAGATTGAACCTGGAGTCAGGAAAACCTGAATTCAAATCCAGACTCAGACACTGACTGGTGTTTTGCCTCTGTTCAACTGGTTCCCTTATCTGTAAAATGGGGATAATAATAGAACCTACCTCCAGGGTAGAAGTGAAGATCAAGTGAAATAGTGTCTGTAGAGTCCTTTACAAACCTTAAAATGCTTCTATAAACGCTATTAGTGGTGTTGCTGCTATTGTTATTAATACTCATTTTACAGATAAGGAAACTGAGGCCTGAAGAAGTGAGCTGCACTCCCTAAGATCAATCAGCTAGTAAGAAGAAAAACTGAGACGCACACCCAGATTGAATTCAAGTTCATCGGTCTTTCCACCACATCAGTATCCCTCCCAGAAGACATCCATTGTCAGAGAGAATGGTACAACTGTCCCTTGCTTTGTACTTACTCCCAGCATTTAAAAGAAAACAGAAAACGTTACTTAAAATAAAGTTAAGCATGTTATTTCCTCTTGAGGTTTTGAGTAATATGGCACACGTATGCTGGAGTTAATTAAAGAAGGTGCTAGATGGCCATTTGTTAGGGATTTTGTAGGGGCTTCCTGTGGTTCAAGTAAGGTTTGGGCTCCAAGACTTCTGAAGCCTCTTAGGTAGGAAAACTTTATCCAAAGAAGAGGACTTCATAACTGTTTTTGGTGTCAATCATTTAACCTTGTCCCCAGACCTGTAAAATAACAAAAATCTTACATTTATATAATGATTTTAGGTTTAGAGAACATCCCTTAAAATAACATCATAAAGTCAGTAATAAAAGTATTATTATTCCCATTTTATAGACAAGAAAACTGAGGATCAGAGCATTTAAGTGATTTTCCTAAGGTTTTTGTTGTTCAGTTATTTTTCTGTTGTATCTGACTCTTTGTGACCCCTTTTTGGGGGGAGGGGGCAAAGATACTGGAGTGGTTTGCTATTCTCTTTTCCAGGTCATTTTACAGATGAGGACACTAAGACAAATAGAGTTAAGTGATTTGTCCAGGGTCACATAGTTAGTAAGTCTCTGAGGCTAGATTTTAAATCAGGAAGCCTGGCATGCTTTCTCCACTGCGCTACTTAGCTGCCCCTTTCCCAAGCTACATGGCAACTAAATGGCTAGGTTCATAGGATTTGGAATTAGAAAAGTACTTAATTTTCATCTACAGCCTCTTCACTTTATAGATGAGGAAACTGAGGCCTACAGAGGCTAAATGACTAACTGAAAGTATTCACTTTTCACAGATTATAAGCCACAGATCCAGGATTTGAACGTGGGTCTTCTGACTCCAAATCCAGGGCTCTTTTTAATATACCACATAAAATTGCCAGGAGTTAAAGCTGGGTCTTCTGAATTTCAGATTTTCCATAATATCCAATTGTCTCTCAAAAAAAAAAACACAGTAAGACCCAGACTAAGGGAAACAAACTGAAATTGGAGGGAAAGTAGATGCTGTCATTTGGATTCCTCATTGCTGCCCACGAACTCTTTGAACAATAAACAAACCAGCACTGCAGGAGGGCAGACATTGTCAAACCAGAGCAAATCCCTCAAGATCCTAGATGACCACATGAAGAGAAAGACATGAGGGCCCCTTTGTTTCCTGGGTTGATCTCTACAGACTCTGGAAAGTAAACAGAAAAACTGCATAAAAGGCACACAAAGCCATCTGGAGAGAGAAGCAGAGACCCCTGCCCTCCAGGGCATGACTAATTCACCAAGCAAACATCTTCATACTTTAGTAAGTGTCCCACCAAGGTTTTTAAGGACAAAGACCACAACAGCCCATGCTACTCCCATAGCCATTTCTTAGAAGCTATGAATGTCCTTTAGGCTACAGAGTAAGGTGCAGGTCTGGTTCAGTGACCTAGATTCACTGCTGGATTTATGATCAGTTTCAATCAGAAAGGACTTCCAGTATTCCCTCAGGTTCTCAGACAAAAAATGAGCCATGTAATAAATTCACATGCGCTTATTCTTTCCATTGTCATTCTTATCATATCGATTCTAGGCCTTAGGTTGAAAAACAAAAACAAAAAAAAAACCACCACCTTTCCCTAATTTCCCTAGAGGATAAGAGTTTCTGTGCATGGCTCTACTACCTAAGCTGGTGTCACCCACATGACTGGAAATAACATGTTTTTCCATTTGCTCTTTAGCTAAAAATGGTGGTTTCTCGAAAACAACTTAATTCAGCACCTACAAGAGATTCTGCTGTATTCATGTCTGAGGATAAAGAACTCTTTTACTTACCCCATGCTATAAGGTGGGGAGTGAGGAGACAGAGAACCAGCTCCCCCCATCTTTAACCTCCATTATGCCATGTCAGCCCAACAAATGGGACTGGCTTTCTTAGTTATCCATTGCCATTGTACACAAAGGGAGAGAGTCTCTTATTTGGCCCAGGGGAACAAAGATTTCAGGAATCTAAGGAGCACTCATTGAGGAATGCTAGTCCCACAGAAGCTGGCACTTTGGACTTGAAATTGTAGGACTAGCTATGTAGGAACTAAGCTGAACTGTGAGCCTAATCTATTTCCACCACTCTCATTCCCCAAAGACCAAAGTGGTAGAGGGGAGATAATATATCCAAGGTTTAGAGGGGAAATATTTGTTTTGGGGGCTTTTTCTTTGAAGTAAAAATCCCTTTCTAAAAGTTAATCTGATGTTAAGTGGTTAAATGGAACTCAGGTTCTAGTCACTGGGGACCAAAAAAGTACAGAGAACATAGGGCTGGAGCCAATGATATTAAAGAGATCTTCTCAACTTTTTCAGGATACCAGAGAATTTGCAGGAAGGTAAAACTGTAACAGATCTAGCTTTGAGAGAGTAGATCCAGAGTCAACCATGCTACAGTGGCCTAAACTGATGCCCAGATTTGAACTTACCCTTGGTTAATCAGTTTGGTCAATCAACTAGAATTTATTAACAACCTAATATGGTCTGAGTACTGTGCTAAGTGCTGGAGACATAAAGAAAGTTAAAAAAAAAAAATCCCTAATCTCAAGGAACCCACAGAAAAATGGGAGAGACAATTTACAAACAAGTACAAACAGGACATAACATGATGCACTGAGGGTAGTTTTAGAGGGAAAACATCTATAATAAAGAAGACTGGAAAAGCCTTTTTGAAAAAGGTGGGACTTCAGGGGACACTTGAAAGCAAGTAAGAGATGGAGATAAGGAGGGAAAGCTACCAGGTATGAGGGACAGCTAGCGAAAACTCTTAGTCAGCAGATGGAGGATTTTGTGAGAAGAGCAGCAAAGAGGCCAGTGTCTCTGATATCGCACACATAGAGAGGAGTAAGCTGCAAGACTGCAAAAGTAGGAAGGGGCCAGGTTATAAAGGGCTTTAAAATTCAAGATGAGGATTTTATATTTGATTCTAGAGGTAAGAGGGAGCCACTGGAGTTTACTGATGTAAGGAAGGGTAATATAGGCAAACTTGTACTTTACAAAGATAATTTTGACAGTTGAGGAAAGGATAAGTTTGAATGGGGGCAAGGAGACCAATCAGAAGGCTACTGCAAGAGTTTAGACATCAGGTACTGAGAGACTGCATTAGGGTAGTTGCAATGTCATAGGAGAGAAGAGGGAGCATATGAAAGATGTTATGAAGGTATAAACTATAGGACTTGACTTCTAAGTCCTTCATAACCTAGCCTTCACACACACACACACACACACACACACACACAGAGGCATGTTGTGGGCCACTTGAGTACCAGCCCCAAGTGTGAGCAGAGACATGAGAGGGAATTAACCAGGAGGATAGTTTGTAGGAAAGAACTCCATTTAATGATTCTTTGAGCAAGATTTTTATAGAGAAAGAGGAAAGGATTCAAGTTTTATGATCCTGGAAGTAACAGAATTTGATAAGGAATATGTTATGTAGGTGTAATCATTGTCTTTAGTCTGTTATATCCTGGAACCAACACAGAATGGATAATTTGATAAAGGACATGTCTTTTAGGTATTTGAAGTCTGGGGGCAAAGGCTCTGACACCAGGATCTCAAACAAAAGTCCCTTTAAGTGTATCCCTGGGGTGTCCTCAGGGAGCCAGCCTTATGCAAAAAGTTGCAAAGAGCATCACTGAAAGGTGCTAATTAGGGCACACTATCTAGATCTTTATCTGAGTCCTGATTTCGACCTCCTTGGCTCCCCACACAGACACACACACACACACACACACACACACACACACACACACACACACACACACACACACACCTTTGCAGTCTTCTTTCTCTATACTATTTTGCTTGGTGATCTCATCAGTTCCCATGAATTCAGTTATCATCTGTATGCAAATGATTCACAGATCTATTTACCCAGTCCTAACCTCTTTCCTGACCTTCAGTTTTATAAGTCCAATTATCTATTGGACATCTCATTCCATAGACATCTTAAACAAAATATAAAAAAAAACTGAATTCATTATCTTTCCACTACAATCTCTCCCCTTCTCCCAATGTTCATATTATTGTTAAGGGAATTACCATCTTCCCATTCACCCAGGTTCACATCCTAGGCATTATCCTTGACTTACTGCTCTCTCTCATCCTACAAAACCATACGTAAGTCCTATTACCTCTACATTCTCTAACATCTTTCCTCTAACACTGTCACTATTCTCAGGAAGGTTCCCAAGCTTGGACTATTGAAGAAATTTTCTGATTAATCCCTCTGACTCATGTCTCCCCACTCTTCTCCAGCCTTCATCCAGCTATCAAACTGATCTTTCCAAAGCCCAGGTCTGACAATGTCACCCCCTCTCCCCCAGCAATAAACTCCATCATCTTGTTATTGCCTTTAAGATCAGATATAAAAATGTTTTGCATTCAAAGCACTTCATAACCTTACCCTCTTCCTACATTTCTAGTCTTCTTATACCTTGCTCACCACTATTTTCTCTGCAATCCATTGACACTGGTCTCTTTGTTACTCCTCACACAAGATACATCTCCCAACCCCAGGCATTGTCAATGGCTAAATCCCATGCCTAGATATCTCTCTCTCCTCATCTCTGCCTCCCAGTTTCTTTCAAGTAGCAGCTAAAATCCTATTTTCTATAAAAAGTCTTTCCAGATCTTCCTTTATGCTAGAGTATTACCTCAGTTGATTATCTCTAATTAATCCTGCATATATCTTGTTTGCACATTACCTTGAACGTAGGGTCTGTCTTTTACCTTTCTTTGTTTCTCAGCACTTATGTGCCTGACATATAAGAGGTGCCTAATAAATACATGTCAACTAACTGAATGATGGATTAAAGATGATCTGAGAAGGGAAGACACCTATACCTACAAGATTAGCAGGGCAGCATGGTGCAGTGGAGAGAATGCCAGGTCTAGAGTTAGGAAAGACTGACCTGAAACCCAGCCTCAGACATTTAGTAGCTGTGTGACCCTGGGCAAACCACTTAATCCTGTTTGTCTCAGTTTCCTCATTTGCAAAATCACCTGGAGAAAGAAATGGCAAGAAAATGCCAAATACGGTCACGAAGAGTCCGACATGATTCAAATGACCAAACAACAACAAACCATACATAAGGTTCTCTCTGAATTGCATATTGGCTGTTTTAAAATGCAATATTATCTGTATTTTATCATATTTTTATTTATTTTGTTAAATATTTCCCATTATACTTTAATCTCTTTCAAAACACACTTCAGAGTAGTCTGCACATGACCAACTGGTTGAGAGTTTGACACCTCTGTTCTAGGCAACTCTCTGGGATTGTATGATGGCAAGTAAGGGGCAAACCTTCATTAGTAGAGGGAACTTCTTCATCCAGTTCCCTCTATTCATGAAATCCTAAATTCAATTCCAATTCCCTATTTTATATCATGGATTAGATTAGAATCAAATTTGAAATTAAGGACTTTTCCTTGGCAGAAGAGTTTAAAATGAGATTGTCTTGAAAAGGAAATGCATTTTCTTTTGTTTACAATTTGCCATGAGTCAGAACAGGGATAGTCTTCTTCTAATATAGGTCACCCCCTTTTCTCTTGTTGCATCCTCCATCCACACTCCTACCTGGCATACCTTCTCTTTTTGTATCTTTTATAGCTGGGACTTCATGCATTGGCCTACCCCCAAAGACCTTCTTTACCTGCTGTGTAGTGTCATTACATCCTCTGAACTTTTACTCCCCAGCATCAGAGACTTAGTGAAATGAACTAGATGAGGAAATAGCATATTTCATGTTTCTGATATCTAACTTGTGTTCCCAAAAGTTGGTTCCCCATCAGTTACAGGGAAGAAAGGGGTAACAGTGGAGTAAAGACAACAAGGAGAATAAGAGAAGGAAGGAGAAAAGGTCATGTGTAAATTTATGCCTTAAAGCAGTAAGTGAAGGTCATTCACATCCTAGCCCAATTAAACATTTCCATTTAGATGGCTCAGAGGGTACATACCTGTTTTTCTTTGGCCACAGGAAACTTGCTCATGCAAGTCAAATGAGGCATTTAGCAAAAAGGAAAGAGAAAGATGAATGGGAGCTGGGAGTTAAACAAAAGTCAACTTTTTTTGTTTATATAAATGTGGTTATAATTTAATTATATGGTTTCTGGAGGTGCCTTTAATTGAATTAAGGGATATCTGTCATTCTCGTCCTTGCCAACAGCAAAAGTGCTTGGCTTCATTCATTTGATGATCCTCTCACTGATTGTGAGGCTACATCTAGCATAATTCAATCCCACAGCTCTCCAGGAACCACAGAGTTATTCATTCAATGATCAAGCCTTGTTTTCCAAGGCTTAACCCTGAGCCACAAGAACCCTCTGACCAGAAAGTTAGGCTATAAGATTTCAGCCCAAATAGAAATTGTTTGGATTTTTACATTCTCACCACCACCACCACCCAAAAAACTCTGAAAAGCCCTCTGCATCCAGAAAATATGCAGGTTGAATATGTTTTCACAGGCTCTAACTCTTCTGTGCTGGAATAGTATTGTTTTTCCAGAAAGTATTACGGGCAGAACGCTCCCCAGGGTTATGAAAACTTCTCTCTCATCTATCCATTCAGAACTGGGTATACTTCAGGCTCAATCCACCATCTCCTGACTTCATGAGTTAGTTCAAGTGGCCTTCCAAGGCTAAGACAAAAGCCTTCTCATGAAGAAGGGTACTGGTAAGTGTAATTGGAATGCAAATTTGAAGATTTTTCCCTGCCCCTTAATGGGCCTCACTTGGAGCACAACAAGAGAAGCGTGCTTAGGGGAGCCTTGTTTTTCACCACACTTTTTGTTACTTTGTAATTAGGCAGTGGGTCACGAAGGTCGTGATGTTCTCTGAACCTGCAGAAGGTTATATATACTTCCTGAGGTGAGGTTTTGCTTTAGGGCTCACTTATGCGAAGAGTTGTGTGATTTCGTCAGATGAGACTCTGGGCAGCTACTGAGCCCCCAGTTTTGAAAACCCAGATATTTGTGCTTTTCTCTCTGGTAACTTGCTCTGTATGTATATAATGGTCAGGCAGCTAGAAGCCCTGTCTGTTGGTCTGTTGAATTGTGTTATTTTCTCTGTATCTCTTTTGTGTGCTTGTAATTTCTGTTTGTATTTTCTGAAGTTCAGGGTGCTGACCTTTTGTCTGATTAAATGTTTGATTAAAGTATGATTGTTAACCCCTTTTGAATTGCTTTCCTTTAGAAAAGCAGATCAAAGAACCCGTGCTTGCAGCCATCCTGGGTATGTTAGTGTGCTTGCTATTACAGTAAGATGGAACATGTCCAGAGAAAGGCATCTGTGAGGGAAATGAACACTACACAATACAAGGATAAGTTGAATGACCTAAAAAGGAAAGATTTGTGGGTAAAGGGAGGGTGATAGGAAGAGATATAAAAACTATTTCAAAGTAATATAATGCATTTCCTCATTATCACCAACTTGTAGAATCCTAGATTCTTTTAAAGCTCAGTTTTGGTGCCACCACCTACATGAAACCTATCTTGATATTCCCCACTAGAATTTAAAATCCATGAGGTCAGAGATTGTTTCACTTATTTTTCAGCATCCATAATGCTTAGTATACAGTTTGCTGTAAAGTAGGTGCCAAATAAACACCTGTTGATCAACTGAATCATCCTCCAAATTGTTAGTGTTATCTCTCTCTTGAAAGAACTTTGTATTACTCTGTATACACTGGGACTATCTTTGTATCACTACCATCTCTCAAAATTTCTTGCAACAGAATAGATAATTAATACTGTTTGCTAAATTGTTGATCCCTCATTAGAACTGGGTATCTGCATTTTTAAGCCTCCTTCCACACACTCAACATATCCATTTCCTGTCTTTTGTGCAATTGTCTAAGGTCTTATCTATGTGGAATCATAGGGTTACTATTTGGAGTTGGCATAATGCCAAGGAAGAAACAAAACGATAGTTATGGTTGTGAACATATTAAAAAAAAATGAATGGGTCAGGCAATCAGCCTTCCTTTGTACAGATCATTGTCTAAATTACTACATCAGTTCACTGCCAGTAAGGAACCACATGGTTCATCACATGCTGTCCTAATAAACATTTTTATCTAAGCTTACCACATCTCATTTTTTAAAAATCTGTAATAGTTTTTTTTTTCATTAATTTTCATTTTAGGTTAACTTAAGAAAACACCAAATAGTGTTTTGCTAGGTGCCTCATGAAAGTAATTTACCCCCCGGAAAAGGTCTT
Organism: Pseudochirops cupreus; assembly: GCA_028627135.1. Classification (NCBI taxonomy): domain Eukaryota; kingdom Metazoa; phylum Chordata; class Mammalia; order Diprotodontia; family Pseudocheiridae; genus Pseudochirops; species Pseudochirops cupreus. Next base: position 301,639,793 of record CM053583.1, read on the forward strand.
AGTTATTGTCTATGGGAGAATGTGGGCCAATATAGGTTGTCTTGAAGTTGATTGGGGAAAGCTCCTTCTTTTCCTCTCCCCGCAAAAGACCGAGTTTAAAATGCAACTCCAGGATTTGCATCATTGGTTTAAAGGGAGAGGAAATAAAGAATCTGTACCATCTCTCCTGGGTATTGAACAATCAGAGACATGATTAGTAGACAGTATCCAGCTGTCTAGTCTCTAGTCTCAGTTGTGTATTTAGTTCTGGTTTTCCAAAATCAAAAAGCATGTTGATCTTGCCTTAGATTATTTTAATAAAATTATTCACAATGTTATTTCACCTACAGTGCCTTTCCAGGGCCAGAATGAAAGGCGGCTTAAATCCCCTTCCTTGTAGAAGCTGGTCAAAATAAAAGCCTTCTCATTAGGAAGGGCACTGACAGCCTGGTCAATGTCCAGAAGAAAGTAATCAGGATGGTGAAGAGACTAGGATTCACTGGAGAATAAGAAGCTTGTGGACAAGGGTTGCAGTGGAGGAGATATAATAGCTATTCTAAAATAATGAAATGCTGTCTTGTGGAAAATGGCTTTGACTTTCTTTGGTTGGCCCCAGAAGGCAGAAGTAAGAGCAGCAATTAGAAGCAACAAAGAGATGAAATTCAGTTTGATACAGGAAAAAGTCTTAATAGTGGATACTGTATAAAAGTATAATTGGCTTCCCCAATAGGTTGTGAGTTCCCCACTTCTGGGGGGTCTACAAGTAGAGTCTGGATGGCCATCTGACAGGGATTTCTGCTCAGGTGCAGGTTAGACTAGCTAATTTCTGAGGTCCCTTAAAGCTCTGAACTTCTATGATTCTAGTATTCTAAATCTCAAGTGCAGAACCTTTCTTCTCCAGAATCAAGTTTTGAAGGGTTCAGTGCAGTGACCTTCAAGGTCTATAATCTTTGTTAGAAACCTAGAAACTTCCTTTTTCTCTGATTATTCCTTTATCACCCCTCTGTCCCTTCTCTATCAGTCTTCAAAGTGGTCTGTCTGAGTCTAAATTTGAAGGTTCCTCATAAGCTTCTGCTGCTAAAGGTATAGATGTTGCTTTGATTCATTCTGTGGGCTTTGGGCTAGGGAAACAGACCTACTCTCCATGAACTGCTCTGACTTCTTTGCTGCCTCTGAGGACCATCAGTTTCCTTGGAACACCCAGTCTGCAGCTTAGTGTGTGAGCTGCCCTTGCATGCCAACATCCACAGGATAATAATTTACAGCTGCTGTTGAAGCCTTCCCAGCCCTTTTAAAGTTTCTGTGTGTACAAGTGTAAATTCACCCAGAGACAAAGGAAATATGTTCAATTATTTTATTGCATTTCTCTCCAGTGCACATCATGTTTTCTCCGACTCATTTAGACATTGAAAACCGCCCAAGAAAAACACAAATAAAGATAAATCCTGAGATCAGAAAGACAAAGGCTAGACCCAAAGTATGCCCTTGGTTTGTGGTTTAATGTGTTTATGTGGAGAATTATTGTCCTTTTCATCTTGAAGTCTGTTCCTTTTATGTTATATTTGAATTAATTGCACATGGAAATACTTCTATGCTGAGATACAGTGATGATTTTCTGAGAGCAAAACTGAGTAGAAACTCCAGAGCTTATTAGCTGGGATATTTGAAACAAAATTATTCCAGCTTTTACTCATTTGTTACTCCAAAAATCAAACAAAAAAATGATCTATGTGGCAGTCCCCTATGTCGGATACACTCCCCCTTCTGCCTTCAAACATCAATATAATTATAATGATATAAAGGTCACTTGAAAAAAAAAATAAAGCCCAGCATCTGTAGGTAACAGTCCATGCCAATCCCTATTTCTCTTGTGTATGAATAATTTCTTATTATTGTATAACATTTATTAAGCGTCCTCAGCTTGCAGGGTGTTATTTGCTCCATGAGAAAGACATGAATAGACTCTACTTTCAAGTAGACTACAAGTACCTACTTCAGGCTGTGTAAACAGGTTTTGTGAGGTCATTGGGCAATACTCTGAAACACTGACAACCCATAAACGAGGGTAGCATTCTTTTGCAGAGAGGAACAGACCAGTGTATTCAAGGACGGGTATTTATTTCTGAGCAGAAGAACTCCACTAGCCCAGGAAAATACATGCATTCTTGCACATAGTAGGTATTCTACAAACATTTGGTAGATGCATGAATGGATGGGTTGTTCATTGAAGGGAAGGGAGCAACCAGATCTACTTAATTATGGTAAACAACATAGAGGCTGGAATTGGGGAATTGCTGGTTGTTCTTGACATAATCAAAGTACCTAGAGTATAGTATTTCCCACATAATAACCACTCAATAAGCATTAGTTGAATGAATAAAAAGCAAAAGCTGTCTGTGGCTACTGGGCAAACTTAGCTCTGACAGCTGGTTTCAATGCTTTTTGGGAATGAGAAGAAAGCAATGGAAGAAGCCAGGACAGAAAGTTTCGGATAGGGAACAAGGCTTTCAAAAATCAAGGAAAACAAAACAAAACAAAAAAAAGCAGGAACGAATGGAAGAATCATTGACAAAACATCATTACCAACATAAATCAAGACTTACTTTGGATCCATTGCCTATTTTCTAAATCAGTCTCCATGTCAAATTTATAGTCAGACCTAGAAGGGAACCAAGCATCCCCATCCAATTCACTTCCAGGCAGAATGAACACAGGCTCTAGGATCCCTCAAAATAGACCACCTACAGCTTCTGGAGAAAAGAGAAAATTTTTGAGCAATCACAAAACCACAGAAGAAGGAGCCTGAGAGGTTATTTACTCCAAATTGGAATCGCCTCTATTGTTGTTGTTGTCATTTCAGTCATGTTTGACTCTTCATTTGGGGTTTTCATGGGAAAGATATCAAAGGGGCTTGTAATTTCTTTTTCCAGCTCATTTTACAGATTAAGAAGTTGAGGCAAACATGGTTAAGTGACTTGCCCAGGGTCACACAGCTAGCAAAATCTCTGAAGCCAGATTTGAACTCACAAAGATGAGTCTTCCTGACTCCAGACCTCACACTCTATTAACTACATCACCCAGCTGCCTATCCCCTCCATAGCATTTCCCAGAATGAACATCCATCCAGTTTCTACTTGAAGACCTCTAGTGAAAGACAGCTAAGCATGCCCAGAGGCAACCCATTCTAATTTTGGCTAGCTCTAATTTTTAGGAAGTTACCCCACTCTTATACTGTGTACATAGTTATTTGCATGTTATCTCTATTAGATTCTTAAAGGCAAAGATTCTTTTTTTTTTTGGAGGGCAATCGGGGTTAAGTGACTTGCCCTAGGTCACACAGCTAGGTTTTGTGTTAAATATCTGAGGTCAAATTTGAACTCAGGTCCTCCTGACTCCAGGGCTGGTGCTCTATTCACTGTGTAGCAGCCCCAAAGGCAAAGACTCGTTATCTTTATATTCCCACTCTGCACAGGGTCTAGCACAAAGTAAGTGCTTAATAAATGTTTGTTGGCTTGACTATTTGCACTGGGTCTTAATCTTTTCCCCTGAAACTTCCACCTTCATTTTACCCCTCAAGGGTCAAGTTCACTAAAGCTAGGACTGTATTTTCTTTGGGCAATGAAAAGTAAAAGATTTAGAATAAATGGTCCTTTATACATTTCCAATCTCACTGTAAACTAAATTTTTCCATTCAGGGAGTTAGAATGTTTAAATTCCCAGTGGCAACATAATGTGCATCAGAACTACCTTTTCATGTTATACTAACTCCCTCTGATGACCACAAAATGAAGACTGCACTACCCCCTAGGACTCCAGGACAAAGTGTAATACTTATGCTGAAACAAACTTTAATGGTTTGGTGATCTGCTACCTCCTAGGACAAAAGAACCAAATGCAATACTTCTGCTGAAAAAATACTTTAATAATTCAATGGCTCTGCTACCCTCTAAGAAAACAGGACCAAATGCAATACTTCCGCTGAACCATACTTTAATAGTTCAAAGGATTTTCAAAATCATTGATGGAGGTTTTCTTTCCAACAGCGAGATCACAACCTATGTACTCTTTCTAATCTTGAGTAATTTTTCTTCCTGTGCTACCACAGATCCATCTAGTAACTCATACAAATGTGTTAGAGATGTTTCCCTAGCTCTCTTGAATTTACCTGTATAGCAATTAAACACAGGGTTTATCCATTGATTATTCCTTGCTCTTACTAGTTTCTCAGAGGTATATGCAGTACCTGTATAAAATTAGGTATAGTTATATCTATTGGAAGTCTTTGATCAGGGGTACAACATAGTAAGACTTGTGCTTTAGAATCATATCAGATCTCTGTGTTATAATTCTTGATTCATAATGTGTTACAGCCCAGTTACCTCTATTGCAAGTCTTTCCGTTGCCCCTCTTGAGGATGCTCATATTTAATTTCTCAAAGACTATGGAATTCTATGACCCTCAGCCAATACAGTCTCACTGAGAGGATATTGTCAATAAGATTGGCTTTTGTGAATTCAGGGGGAGGAGCCAAGATGGCACCTAGAAGCAGCAAGGTTTTGCAGCTCGCACATAGCCACCTCAAATACCCATAAAATATGACTCTAAACAAATTTTAGGGCTCCAAAACTCACACAAAAATACAGAAAACACATCTGCTGAAGGCAGGTGAGAAGAAAGAACTCATCGCAGCATGTTGGGAGCTGAAACCAGGCCAGCCTGAAACTGGGGCTTGGCCCTGGGGCGGCCGGGACAAGCCAGGATGAGCTGCAACTGAAGCCTTCAGGAGAGTGGATCAGCAGCAGCTGTGACAGTTTCCAGAATTATCAAGCCATAAGAAACAAAGTGAAAGGTCAGTGGATCTCAGCTAAATTGTGGGGAGAAAAGCAGTCTGGCTGAACTGCCTCCAGGGTAAGGAAGCAGCAGAAGCAGTGGCCCTGCAGCTGCCTCCACATAGCTGCTTCAGAGCTCCTGGCCTGCAGACTGCAGTGGGGCCAAATGATCATTCAGAGGCTAAGTGTTCTTGTGTTGAGTGGCCCAGATCTGCATTGTGGTCTTGGGGGGTGGTCCTGGGGTGCATTTTCAGTGAGCCAATGCTGGTGGGGGCTGCAGTGGCCTCCAAATAGCTCCAGCAACTGCAAAACCCCCAGCAATTTGGGACAGAGCTTTCCCCCCTGGAGCAGAGTTCCACAGAGCTAAAAAAAAAATCAAGTAATTCACTGGCAACATGAGCAGGCAAAGGAAGCAAGGTAAGAACAGCAACCAAACTCTAGAATCTTTTTGGGGGGACAAAAAGGATCAAAATATGGAATGGGAGGAAGACAACACAGTCAGAACTCCAGCACCAAAAGCTTTCAAGAAACACAAAGACTGCCTAAAAGCCATAGATCAGCTTAAGAAGGATTTTGAAAACCAAATAAGAGAAGTGGAGAAAAAATTGGGAAGAGAAATGAGAATGATGCAAGAAAATCATGAAAAGAGAGTCAACAACAAGAAAATAACACCTTAAAAAACAGATTAACTCAAATGGCAAAAGAGGCCCAAAAACCCAATGAGGAGAAGAATGCTTTAAAAAGTCGACTTTGCCAGATGGAAAAAGAATCTCAAAAGCTCACTGAGGAGAACAATTAGTTCAGAATTAGAGTGGGGCAAATGGAAGCAAATAACCTTATGAGAAATCAAGATATTATTAAACAGATCCAAACAAATGAAAAAATAGAAGGCAATGTGAAATATCTCCTTGAAAAAACCACTGACCTGGAAAATAGATCCAGGAGAGACAAGTTAAAAATTATTGGACTACCTAAAAGCCATGATCAAAAAAAGAAGTTAGAAAGTATCCTTCAAGAAATTCTCAAGGAAAATTGCCCTGATATTTTAGAACCAGAGGGCAAAATAGAACTTGAAAGAATTCACCAATCACCTCTTGAAAAAGATCCCCAAAAGAAAACTCCTAGGAATGTTATAGCCAGGTTCTGGAGTCCCCAGATCAAGGAGAAAACATTACAGGCTGCCAAGAGGAAGCAATTTGAATACTGTGGAAACACAATTAGCATAACACAGGATCTGGCAACTTCCACATTGAGGGATCAAAGAACCCAGAATATGATATTCCAGAGATCAAGGGA
>CM053583.1:301646396-301666226 GCA_028627135.1 Pseudochirops cupreus
GTGACATAGGAGAGAATAGACTGGGGGAGGGGGGACACACTGGGATGGCTGTTTTGGGGTGGTGGGCGGGGGAAAGACAGGGAGAAAATATGTAACTCAAAATCTTGTGGAGATGAATGATGCAAAGTATAATAAAATTTAAAAAAAATATATAACTAAGATAACGTATAAAATGAAATTGGATGCTCCTTAAAGACGCATGCACCTGAATTACTAGCAATCCATACATACATGGGCAGAAGATATGGGAAACTTCTTAAAAGCTGCCTAGATTATTAACCATGAAAGGGAAGTATCCTATGGAAATCACTGAGCTTTCTAAAACATTCTCTTATGCTATGGGTATCATTTTATTGCTCTCTATTGATCCCCATGCTTTGTAAAACTTAAGCTTTATAAAAGTATCAGTTACTATTATTACTTCATTCTCATGTTTTTGTTGAATTGAAGCCAGGTAGAAATGCTCCTAGGACTATCCCAGAATTATTAATTTATTCTTTGTGTTTAAAAACTATTGTACAAGTGGATAAAATGATTCTTAAAAAGTTTTTTTTTTAAGTACTATGGAATTCAGATTTATCTTCTGTGACTCACTAAAACCATATTCAAAAAAACTTTACTACAGCTAGATCTCTAGTAGTACAAATAGTAAATCCACTGACATGGTTGTATGTATTCAGATTTGTACTATTTGGGTGTTACAATTTTATAAAATATGGTCATTGACTCCAAGTAATGGAAATATGTAGTGGAAATTCAAATAATGCAATGACTTCAGGAGGTTCATTTTTCACATTAATCAGGACCAACATGTAGTGAGCAGGATGAGAGAAATGATATATTCTCTCTACAATTCCCTTATGATTTTGATGCTGTCCACTCGATCTCTATATATTGAGAGCTTTTCATTCTTCATAGTTTGGAGATTATGAGTGTTTGTCATGGAAATATCTATTGAAAACACTGTTGTTAAATTATGTTTGGTCTAAGCAATAACAAGTGATAGTTTTATATGTGATAATTGTCCATTTCCAGTACAGGTTTTTCGTTGAATTTGTGAGGTATTTTGTGATTTCCATAAGTACCAAGGGATTTCTCATCTGTTTATGAAGAATATCTAATCTGCAATTCTGATCACATGGTAATATCTTTCTAAAAATTTAATAGGTACTAAATTTCTGCAACTTGTCATGATACATCACAGAGTTTTTGCTCTTTCTTTGCAAAGATCACATTAACCAACAAGTACCTTCTCCAGAAGAATGATCTTTTGGTAATTTCCAGTGCAATTATCATGAACCTCTCCATTTCTTTAAACAAATCTACCTAGCTCAATCTTGGCAATTTGGCACTTCTTTGTCAACATATTATGGGTTGAGGTTTTATGGATGTTACCTTTGTCAACATATTATGGGTTGAGGTTTTATGGATGTTACCTATGGAGAACCCTTTGGTTTCATTCTTGGATCTTAACCACTTCATAGGTTATATCCAATAGTAAAAGTATATTAGGTCCAATAGTAATATTTCCTGAATATCCACTTCACAAAATAGTAGTAAAATGTCAGTATAAAATTGCTAACTTGCTTGCCATACAATCTGAGGATATCTATTGGTCTTCCTTCTCTTTTCTGATGAATTGTTAACTTGTATATTCTCTATTTCTTTGCTTGTGTGAAACTTTGTGCTTAGATATGTCCTAAATCCACTTTCCTCCTTACTATTCAATGGTACACTTTAAGCCTGGTATTGAAAAGAGGTTAATCTTTCCTTTGTGGCTTTTGTTATTGCTGTCATGGTGGTGTTGTTGCCATAATTTGAGAAACATTGAAGAGTCATGACAATTCATGATCCCAGAATATCTTCCCCACCCAGAAACCAGTGTATCATATTTCTTCATTAGGTATTTATTCCTTTGGGATAAGCTTGGGCCTTTCTTAAAGTGCAAAATCTCTCAGAAAGATGTAGAAACATGTGAAGTGTGGGTTTGTAATTCTAGGTTATTAACAGTATACTCAGTGACAAATACCCACAGGTATACACACAAACATTTCTCAGTCTACTGCTGGTTCATCTCCTTTCCTTTTAAATTTTCTTTCACAGGGTTCAAGGTAGCCTAATGGATATGATCTGGAATGTTTTCATTAATTAATAAAATTACAGATAACTCTCTAATTTATTCAGCCCACACCTTGAAGTAACCTTGTGGAAATCTCTCCTGCCACAGGACAGTTTCTCCTTCTCAATCTCAAACCCTGAATATGTAAAGTTAGATTAAAAACTACTATTGATAACTGTGTAATTTATGGCATTATCCAATAATTTTTAAAATATGTATGTAATGCAAAGTTCAAAGTCCATTTGCGTAATACTCTCCTCATTAGTGGAAATTGATCATTCAATAATTTGTATGTGAGGGGCATAGTTGGCAAGAGCTTAGAAAAAAAAGCAATTATCTGGTCTTCTTGCTTCTTTCTAGCTCTAAGAGAGAATGCAGAAGGTTTCAGACTCTCTTCAGATCTCTAAAGAGAGAGAAAGACACTGGGAAGAAGTTAACGTGTTGAGGAACTAGTACCTTGATCATGCCCCTATTCCTACCTTACTGCACTAGAGACTTTGGAAAATTTCCTCTTAAGACCTTCTCTTTTGGTTCAGATGAGCTTTCTCACTTCCAATGAAAGATTTCATTCACTATTTGTATACTTTCTCTGATTTCTGCTTACTATCTGCTTGGATAAATGGGTTTATTTGACAGGAAGGGAGCCAAGGAGATAGAGATTGGATATGTATATATTTGTATACATGAATATTGTGTGTGTGTGTGTGTGTGTGTGTGTGTGTGTGTGTGTATGTGTATGTGTATGAGGAGGGCAGAAAGACTCTCTGGCTCCAATGTCCTGCTTTCCCTTCTACCAGAAATCAAAGCCTCCCTTGGAGAAAGGTAGAAGAAGGAAACTCTAGAGATATTTATTCATGCTTCCCTGCAAGCCACTTTCAGGTAGACCCATGTGGACACTTATAACTTACATAGGCAAAAACAGACAGCCCAAGGTAGCCACAGCTATAAAAATAGGTAAGACTCAAGAGACTCCAATTTTGTCCAAATTGGGTCTTGGTAGTCTCAATTAGGTGGATCAAGACACCCTATTAAGGCAGTTTTATATTAGTTCTATCCAGATGGTTGGAGCAACTTCTATTTTATGCAAGCTGCTCCTTGTGGTTTGAACTCTAACATTATCATCTCTACCCCCACTTCCTCCAGGATAAGTTCATTACTAGAAAACTTATAATCATAGAGATTTCTTCAGCTTTGTTATTCACACTTCATCAATACCAACATTTGCTTCTACCCCTCTGATTATGAGGCTGAAGGATAGAGCAAAAACTTCTCTCATAGCCTTACTTTTTAGAAGGCTCAAAATTTTAGCTTTCCCTTCATTTGCCACCAGCTGTTCTGCTTGGGTTTGACTCCATCATCATCATCATCATCATCATTGTTCCCCCATACAGTTTACACTCCAGCACACACACACACACACACACACGCACGCATGCACGCACACACGCACACACACACACACCCTACCCCCTCTGCAACTTCTTTTTTGTATATTTGAAGCTACTCAGGGACAAGTACCATCTTTCTTTTTCTTATTTGTATCTCTAGTAGTTAGTACATTGCCTGACACATTGCAAGTTCTTTAAAAAATATTTGTTGTATCATATTGTAAGAAGGCAGGGAGACCATGTTGCCTCTTTGTTGTTTGGTATATAAAAGGTCAGTTCAGGGAGAGTTAGTGTTAGACCTTTACCTTTTTTCCTGACTGCTTTCTTGGGAATCTTTCTTGATTGTGCTAATTCTCCATAAGATGCAAATTGTTTTAAGCCTTATATCCTTTTAAGTGATTATTGTAATCTTTGATTTAAAAAAGTGGTTTTTTTTTTTATTTGCAGTTTTTAATCTACTTCAAGTATTCGTTGCATTTTTAAGCCTTTGAATTTTCTTCGGGCTTGGCCTGTAATAACCCACTACAAACAAGCTGCTACACCCTATTTGAAATGGATAATAATCAGCTTGAATTCCTTGTATAGTCCAGAAATAGACCTGGAACCTTGAGAAGCTGATGTCCAGACCTGCTGGTACCAGTTGTGAACAGAATAGACAATCCCAGTCTTCTTCAAACCTATAACCCAAGGAAAACACCAGAAGGAACTAGCCCCCAGGATTTGAGTCAAAGGATGCCCAAGGATATAGCATTAGTCCTTTGCTGGAACATGGTGGTCTTTCTTATTGGGGGACAATAATTGCTCTTGTAGGAGTTTCCCTAAATATCACAAACCATCAAAATCTTTTTCTTTCCTTTGTAGCAAGGACAGTACTTAGCAAGAATGCAACAACATAAGGAGATTGAGTTTTATTTTTAAATTAGTTTCTTCATTTCAGCTGCATTCTCCTTACTTGGATCTGTTTCTAATAACAGATTAGCATCCCTTTGGAAATGCACAAACTCCTTGGAGAAGAAAAAAGTTGTTCTCTGTCATTACAACATCTGCTACTTTTCAATGTATCAGATTTCATGCAGTCCAGCTAAGATGTGATTTAACTAATAAGTATTCTAGGGAAAAGGTATGGCATATTCCTGCTCTCTGCTATGACACTTGAGGACAACTGTGTGATAAGAATCTCATGATCACTCTCAATCTGGTTTAATTTCATACAATTGTTAGTTAAAATAAAGGCTTATACAAATAATCAATTAGTGTTGGCTGATTTCTTTAAAAAATATTCTTTTATGAATGTTTGTCATGAATATTAATGCTTCTTGCCTTCTCTTAACTCGGTTTCTATGCTGTTTCCATTCAGACAATAGACAGTTCTGAGAGTTGATCAGGAAGATTCTTTACCTTAATAAAATAAAAGGCTTAAAAATGGAGTATTCTGGTTAATTGATTCTTCTGGTTAGTAGGGGTTTCAACAATCAGACAAACTTTTTCCTTTTAAGTCCTACTTAAAATAGCAGTACAGACAGGAAATCTGTTTGATGCTGCTAGAAAGAGATCCGCGTTCCATGTAGTGTTTTTTTATTATTAAGTGCAGGCAAATTTACTGGCAGAAGGGAAGAGGGCTCACTCTTGGGTCGAGTGGTCTCCAACGTCAAACCAACAGAGTCCTTCAACAAAGGGCTTCTGGACCTCTCCTTCTATTCTTACCTCTCTAAAGTTTGTTTTAAAAAGGTTAAGCTCAGTGGATACAGTACTGGGCCTGGAGTCAAGAAGACTTGAGTTCAAATCCAGCCTCAGAAATGTAGTAGCTATGTGTTCTTGAGCAAGTCACTTAACCTCTGTTTCCCTCAGTTTCCTCGAATATAAATTGGAGATGATAATACTACCTACCATATCCCAGGATTACTGGGAGGATCCAATGAGATATTTGTAAAGTACTTAGCACAGTTCCTGGCATTTCACAAGCACTACATGAGTGCCAGTTAATATTGTTATTATTAAATATTATTATTGTTATCATTCCATATGTCTATTTTATATTAGCATTTTGGCAACAAAATATCAAAGTCATTTTCCTTTTTTGAATGTTTTCTTTCCTTTAGAAACCATACCAATCACTGGACTCTAATATTTCTGTGTTTGTGCCCGTGTGCGTAATCGCTAAGGACCAAACACCAACTAGCACAAGGAGAGAACAATTGTCAGACTGGCATTCTTTATTGCTCTATTTTGAAGGGTAATTATTTAAGTAAAATCTTTTCCAAGAGGTGTACTGTTCAATGTTTAATAACTGGCTCTCTGGAAAGAAAAATGTTACATAACCCACTTTTAATTTTAATCTACATCATCATTTTGTCCATCAGTTTCCTAAATCTAGAGAATCAACAAAACAATAAATTACGCCCTGATTTGTAGTGTCACCGATTTCTGAGGTGTAACTGTTCACATTGAAAACATAACAAATCAATTGATAACAATTATATTTAGGGCAGTAAGGGGGCTCAGTGGATAGAGAGCTGGGCCTGAAGTCAAGAAGATTCATCTTCCTGGGTTCAAATACAGCCTCGGACACTTACCAGCTGTGTGATCCTGGGCAAGTCACTTAACCCTGTTTACCTCAGTTTCTTCATCTGTAAAATGAGCTGGAGAAGGAAATGGCAAACCACTCTAATATCTTTGCTAAGACAACCCCAAATGGGTTCACGAAGAGTCAGACATGACTGAAAAATGACTGAACAACAATAACAATCAAATTTAACAGGTTGTCACAAGTCGGCATGAGCTAGCTCCAACACACCATTGACTTGGCCCTTATTATTAAATGCATAATAATATCCAGCGTGGCATAGCAGATACAGTCTGCAAGTCTGCTGAGTTCAAATTCTGCCTCTGATATATATACAAACTCTGCAATCCCAGACAAGTCACTTTACCTCCCACTGCCCCAGTGTAATTTATACGGAGGAGTTAGAGATCTGCATCAGTAGAATGCATCACGATGGTGAGAATACTCCACACTGATGCAAACAAAAAATATAATTTATGAGCAAGATCCATTACTATCGCTTTTTAAGCACTCAAGATATTTTCATATCAATTAGCTCACCTCATTTAATCCTTACAGCTCTGCCCAATTGGCAATCATTTCCATTTGACAAATGAATGAGAGGATCAATGATTTGACTGAGGTTTCTCAATTAGTAGGTAGAAGAGCCGTAATTAAAGCCAAAAGCTTCAGACTCCTAATCCAGGGCTCCTTCCTTTTCCCCATAACTAGAGCTCCAAGCGTATGAATCTGGGCTGCCATTTCCACAATTTTATGTTCATTTCACAACAGACAACCAGGTTCAAAATACACCTTTTCATGTGTAAGGGCTCTTCATCTAGGAAAGGACAATGTATGATGAATGCTTCCTCTTTTTCACTACAGTGGATCTTGTGATTCATTGATGTAACTGTCCCTTCCAAAAATGAAGATCACAACTCATCTAAGCTTATCCAACTTTCATGACCCTTGTTTTTGTCCTCCCATGAATCTTCCACAGGGACTCAACATACTAGGGAAACCTAAATTCACTATGCCTCAGTATTCTCAACTGTAAAATGAAGGAATTGGACTTAATGGACACTGATATTCCTTCCAACTTTAATTTCTGATCCTGAAATGAGGAAAGAATAGCAAGAAGGTATATTTGCAAGCCCCAACCTACCCAAGTATTAGATAGGTATTCTTTAAAAAGAAAAAAAAATACTTCCAGAATTTTACTAATCTATACACTAGATTCACTAACTGAGCCTTGAAAAACGATTGCCAAATTACTGAAAATCATCAACAATAAACCAAGCATTGGGCTAAATCCTGGGGTTACAAAGAAAGGCAAAAATCTAATCCTGGCTCTCATTATATCTCATCATATAATATAAAGATTCTAATCAACTTTTAATCTGGAAAATCTGCATTTTCCCCAACCTAAGTAATCCTTTTCCTTACCTTTCCCATTCTGCTCCTAAAATTACAAAATTAAGAGGCAGGAAAAAATGTGAGCCAGCAGTCAGTACACTCAGACTCAGCTTCCCAAGGATGTCAAAAGAAAATTCAGAGAAGGGAGGAAGGAAGAGAGTGTGTATTAAGTTTCTTCTCGGCCTACTGCCTGATTCTCATTAGACCCATGTTGGTCACACAGTGCTGACTTTGGAACAGATCAAAATTCCAGTTTGCAAAGGGGGAGGAGACTACTGTGGCATTTCAGTCTGTTACCCAGATGCAATCATCAGGATTAACTATTACATGTAGAATTGAAGCTTGTTGTTCGACATCTAAATTAGTCATAGGAAGGAATATGATTAGGCCTTCTGCCTGATTTCCATTAGGTCTCCTTTGATTTCTTTTCGACTCTGGGAATGTGGACTTGTGTTTATTTTTGTGGCTGCACAAGCTAAAGCCTTCCAAGTTGTTTTGAGCTCAGTCATGAACACATTAAGCACATAGTATATAATACACATGATAATCTTACTCAAAACTCATGACAACTCCCTCTGAAACAGCTGAGGTCATATCTTATGTCATGAAACTACTTTAAATCTGGGTTCAAAAATGTTGTTGAAAATCTGTTTAAGATGTTTGGTGGGAGGGAAGAAGATAGGGGCCTCTTAGCAAAACATTTTCGGGGATCGTTTGTCTGGGGCAGTTTATCAAAGCTAACTGAGCTATAGCCATGACTGGAGAATTGCTAAGGGCAATTATGGAATGCACATTTCAAAGTAGACAGATCCAGGAGCTTCTAGCTAAAAAGCTAGTGGGAAAGGGAATATTTTGTTCTTCTTAAGAGTAAAGTGAAAAGTTAACTCATTCTGATTGCAAAGAAATGAATGACAGGGATCAAGGGGAATTAAATCTTCAGCATAAGGATATTCTATGTTCCTTTTCCTCTTTCAGTTCTGTTGCATCCCAACCTAAAACAGGGAATAAACAAACAAAAAAAAAGATTTCTACAAGAGAATAGAAACTTACAAGGAAAAATTTCAACCTGCTATGAAAGAGGGCAGTCCCCGAACTGCAGTTATCTAGGTGGCGTTTAGGCAGTGTAGTACATAGAGTATCACATCTAGAATAGGGAAGATGGGAGTTCAAGTTCATACTCAACTTCTTCTGTGTGACACTGAGCAAAAGCCATTTAACATCTGCCTGCCTCAATTCCCTCCTATGTAAAATCATACCAGCCTTCCAGGGTGGTTGTGTAGATAAAGCGAGATAGTGTTTAGAAAGCACTTTGCAAAACAAAAAGGATTGTATAAATGATATATTATAATTACTATTATTAACCCATGGTAATTTACAATATGACCTAAAGTCTAAAAGTTAAAAGATCCATTTGCCCTCATGATATGATCCAAGAAGAGCTGATAAGGTGCATCATTAAACTCTTGGAATGGTACCATGAAAAGAGTGCCAATTCTTGAGTCAGAATACCTGGGTTCAAATCCAAATACCAGCGCTTTCCTGCAGTATGCCCATAGCCAAGTCATTCCACTTCCCTGGGCTTAAGTTTCTATATCTGTAAAATGAAGGGGATGCCTCTGTGGTTCCTTCCAGCTCTTTAACCGTGACCCTATAAATACGATCAGAGTTAGAATAATGTATTATTATTATTAAAGACAAAGGAGAAAACTACCAATTTGCACCTAAGAGCTTATGTCTTTTAAGTGCTGGTGCTTATAATATTGATTTGAATATAGGCTGCCCTCGAATATAGGCCACAAGCTAAAAGTTAGATCTCAAGGGGGTTGCAGAGGAGTAGGTGGAGAACATGATATACAAACATACGCTGAGAAAAATAATATGAATTTTAGCAAAAAAAAAAACCCCATATTTTATACAAACCAGATTTTGGACAGGAGGTGTTTCCTATATTCAAAATGACACAGTGATACAAATGTAGGGTTGTTTCATGTTCCTTACATAGAATTGTTTTTAAAACGGTATTTTTGTTTTTGTTTAAAAAAAGAGTTAATGCAATCTGGGCCTCACTTTGTAGTGCAAAGGGAGTGCAAACCTGCGCTTTGTAGTTTGGGAAAATAAGAGAATAACGGAGGGGAAAAAATATCACCTAGTGACAGTATATATTGATAGAAAACAATAGCCTTTTGGTATAGAAGGAATTCAAAGCAATAAAATAATTCCAAATATCACAGTTTAAACTAAGAACTTTTAATTTCTACTGTGATAGCTCCAAAAGACTACAATAGTTATAATCTCTCCCAGAGAAGTCTGAGTATATTTAAACAATCACTGTAATTTTATGAAAGAAACAAGTCCGCTTTTCTATACTGATATCATGGGATTCTCTTTTTGCCTTCTTTTTCTTTCAAACAGAGAATAGCACACTGGACGGAATGATGGGCTTGAAATCAGCCCACCTGGAGTTGTGGAACCCTGTACCTGAAGTCAGAAAGACTTGATTCAGATCCTTATTAGCCATATGACTCTAGGCAAGTCACTTACCCTCTGCCACATCAGTTTCCTCATCTGTAAATTGAGGATAATAATAGCATCTACTTCTCAGGGTTGCTGTAAAGATAAAAATAGATAATATTTGTGGAGTACTTGGCAAACTCTAAAGAACTGTATAAATGCCAACTATTATTATTACTTGTCTGACCATGAACAGTCACTTAAGCTCTAAGCCTTGGTTGGCTCATCTGTAAAATCAGTCAGTCGTGCATTGTTATGCAGAGAATATTTTGCAAGCTTTGCATGCTTTATGAATGATCTGTTATTTGGTAGCATCGTGGTTTTTTAACTTCACATTTTTCTCCTTTTATTTTTCAAAATGGAGAAAATGATTAGGTCATCCAAGAGAAAACTTATTGGCAAAATTTCATTTTAAAATATCTTTGATTTTATAATAGAACCCCAAACATCACTGAAGTCTAGTTTTTAGTATTATTCAATGAGGAATGTTTCCCCTGTATTGATTAAAACCTGGTGTGAATAAACCTTGTCTCAACCAAAAGAAAATTAATTAGGCTTGAGAATCAGAGTTCCACCCAGCTCTGAATACAGTTGACTGATGTGACTGGAATTAATACTGAAGAAGAGACACACAATGAGTAAACCAATCATTTTCTGACCTCTACAAAACAGTCCAGGCAGATTTCCAAGATGTCAGAGGATTGGCGGAGTTTCCAGGGTAGCAAAGACAACACTGTTTATCTCTTCTTCTGTTTCACCTCCCCTGACCCTGAACCCTCAGGATCCATCTCATCCCCTGAAAAATTAACCTACTGATAAACAAGAAGCAAGTTGTATTAGGGGAAATTGTTTTATGCTATCAGGAGAATTGGATTTGAATCTTGTCTGTACCACTTACTAGCTGTGGCAATACTTGATTTCCATGAGCCTACTTAAGTTCCATTTAACAGATATGTAATAACAATAATTTCATAGGTTTAGAACTGGAAATTACTTTAAAGATCAATTAGCCTAGCCTCCTCTTTTAACAGATTAGGAAAATGAGGCCCAGAGAAATCCAATGACTTGCCCCAGATTATACAACAATTAAGTGACAGAGTTGAGATTCCAACTTAAATCTCAGACCTCAAGTTCAGTGTTTCCTGAATTACCTACTTTACAAAATGTTAAGAAAAGACTTTTTAAACTCTAAAGTTCTCTGTAAATAAAAATTGTGATTATTGTTGTAGTTAAACACATTCTTAGTGGCTCTCTAGAGTAGTCCAACTCAGGTCCTCACTTTATTTTATTTTAATTTTAAAAGTTTCATTGATGTCTTTTGTTCTTTATACATGACAGTCATTTTTCAATATTTCCACCACTATTCCCAACATAGACTCTTCCTTCATAACCAAGAAAATTAACCAAAATCAGCCAACATAGAAACCAAACTTGACCATGCATGAAACATTTCACATCCCTCAGCCAAGACCAAGATTGACCGAACCTTTATTTTGGCTGTAGAGGTGAACACTTAGCCTGGGTGGGAGACTATTTCAGGAGCATATGATGTTTTCCATATTGTGCTGCTTATTTTCATGATCAAGTACCATGTCTAGAGTATGCGTTTTCTTTTTTTTTTTTCATTCAGCAGGCTCAGAAACACTTCATGAAAAGAAAATGTCAACAAGCTATGTCTCCAGTTAGCCGCTGGGCTATGGAAATGAAACCGTGTGTCTGTATCCCTCTCTCTTCCACTTCCCCACAAGCTAAGATCTGCTCATTGCCAAAGCCAGTGACTATATAATGTGAAATTCCTGTAGCACCACTATAAGTCATCAGCCAACACACTAACTCTATACTTAGTCTTACACATGCAGCCAGACATGGATAACTATAGAGACATGGAAATATACACAGACTTTGTGAAAATATGCTCCTAGGCAGAAACATATTGTGAATATGCAAATTGCTAAGTGTCTGGCACTGAAGTTTGCCCTTTAGCATTAGCCTAACTGTATTTTTTCCTTCCTGCTCCCTTCCCCCACCATTTTCCCATCTGCCTTCTGATGTTGTTGTTGTTGTTGTTTTAACCTTAATTTAAAAATAAGATAGCACCTCCTGAAAAAATCAAGAAATATGGTGCCACAAATATCATTGCCAGGTGTAACATATGATACTGCTTCAAGGACAAAGGGGGAAAAACATATAAAGAAAGCTGCATTCAAATTTTCTTACAAAGGTTACCGGAAATGGATTTTATCCATTTTGCTGAACTATGTTCATTCCTGGTTAGATTTCAGGTCTGCCTGCTGTACTTTAAAGAAATTGTATAATCCAGGACTTGTCATCAGCTTTCTTAATTTATTTCCATGAAATGACAGGCCTGGCAAAGGCAGGCTAGCCTCTCAGATGTCTGGATTACACTGTAGCTATGGAAACAGGTGTTAAAGTGCTATGAATTTCCAGTTACGCTGATACTTTGCACATCACGCTCTGTACGGATGACATGTTATTTTACATGCTGACCGATGCAACAGCATCAATCTCTCTGATTTACAGGGAGACTATCACATAGGAGATTTGCCATGATGAACTTAGAGAGCTTTTCCTGGGTGGGAGGTAAGAGGGCAAATGCCTTCCATTCTCACATCCCCTGATTGAAGTTCACATTTCTGCTCAAAGAGATAGAGCAGTTTTCTCTGACGTCAACTAAGATCTCCTTGTTCTGCCTCAAAAAGAGGATCAGGGAGAGGGAAGAGAATGCCTTAATGTTGGATCCTGCTTGCAATGCACAACTTGTAACTTTCATGCTCCATCACAGATTCAGGGACATAATTAATCCAATTAATATTGTCATGTTCAGCAACTTGCTTGGAGACCCCCTCTACTGAATAAATGATGAAAGGGTTAGAGGTGAAATCTTTTGACCATCCAACCCAGCTTCCATATTTTTACAGATGAGGAAACCAAGGTCCATCTAGGATAAGTGACTTGCTCAAAATCAGATAGTAAATGACAGCTCTAGGATTTGAACCCAAATCCCCAGACTCAAAATATAGAAGCATTTCCACTATGTCATGAATCCTCCCATAATCCCTCCATGACATGAATTACCAAGCCACCACAATTTGGCTACATGATGTCAGAGTCACGGAACATTAGCCAATTAGTAGAATGCAAGTTGCTTAAAGGCAGAAACTGTTTCATTTCTGTCTTTATAGTTTAATTTACTTTTTTCAGGTATGGTGCCTTGTGTACACTAGGCAGTTAAAAAGCATTTGTTAAATTCAATAGAATTTCTACCACTGCAGGGATCACAAAGGAACAGTCAGATTTGTCCTCTGTGACACTCACATGTTCCTACCTATTTCTAGCTTCCATGTCCAAGTTACTGAAGAGGAATTTTACCAAACCTTTGATGAGGTATTAAATCAAGGTCTCATTTGCTTCCCCAAATGGATTCTGAGAAACTATAGCCTTCTTCACCCTACTGGTCTAAAATCTAATTTCCAGCCAGCATGAATCATCTCTGTAGGACATATCAACATGTCCAATGCTGTACATTAGCAATTTCTTCTAATTACAGAAGCAGCCTTTCCTTGATGCTAATGTTATTTCTATCACTAGCTATGTGTTAGGGAGTTGCTAACAGCCAACTGTGTACGCTCTTCCTTAGCTCAGTGTAGTCTCTGTATAAGCTAAGCAAAACAGGTCAAACGCTCGTATTGAAGAGATGGGGGGGGGGGCAGGGAGAAGGTATGGATAATAATGGAAATGACTTTTAATTTATTATTTTTTGTCTTATATTTTTTTTCCTGGTTTAAATTCCATATGGAATCTTAGAAAACTCATTATGGGAAAGATTCATTCATGTGAAAGCATAAAGGGTTCATAAACACTAATTGATATTAATTTAGCACTTAAAGGTTTTATCTTAGTTGCCCCTCACAGCAATCCCTTGACGATTATTATCCTCATTCTGCAGAAGCAGAGAGAGTTAAAATGACTTACTCAGGGTAACACAACTAATTTAATAACAACAATGACAAATAACTAGGATTTATATGATGTTTTAAGGTTTCAAAAATGCAATATGTCCTTCTGTCCTCACAATAACAAAATAGTTGTTATTATTCTCTTCATTTTATAGAAAAGGGAGGTTAAGTGAATTGTTCAAGGTCACACAGCTAGGAAATGTCTGATGCAGGATTTGAACTTGGATCTTCCAGACTCCATGTCCAACACTCTGTCCATTAGGCAGCTCTGCCTCTCATAACACAGGTAGAGCTGGAAGGGACACCAGAGATCATATGATCCAAAGTCCCAATTTTACAGATATTTATTTCTACAGATGTCTGTCTGTTCATCTGTTTGTCCCTCTTAATACCTATAAAGTGAAAGTGAATTTGAAAGTCACAGGCTAAAGTTTAGCAGTGCCAGGAGGAGGCCTGGGGCCTCGAGGTCACATGTGACCTTCTAGATCCTCAAGTGAGGCCCTTTGACTGAATCTAAACTTCACAGAATAAATCCTCTTAATAAAAGGATTTGTTCTGTAAAACTTGGACTCAGTCAAAAGGCCGCACCCAAGGACATGGAAGGTCACATGTGGTCACACAATAGGCCACAGGTTACCCACCCCCAGAACTTTAGCCTATTTTTATATTTTATGTTTTATATTTAATATTTAGCTGCTAAACACTAATCAGTCTATAGAAACTCCAATTAACTATTCTCACAATGAAACTTTTTCTTTTTTAGTCTCAGACACTTAGGTACCTCAAATCAAACTATGATGTTATTTGTTCAATGATATACCTCCACCCTTCTAGTAAGAGAACTCTTCTCCTTTTGAAAAAAAAATATCAGAAAAGAAGGAAATAAGCATTTATTAGTTACCTACTATATGCAAGAGGACAGCTTGGTGGCTCAATGCATAGAATAAAGGCGCAGGAGCCAGGAAGGTTCATCTTCCTGAGTTCAAATCCAGCCTTATACGCTTACTAGCTGCGTGATCCTAGGCAAACCACTTAACCCTGCTTGCCTTAGTTCCTCATTTGTAAAATGAACTGGAGAAGGAAATGGCAAACCCCTCCAAAGTCTTTGTCAGGAAAATACCAAATGGGGTCAGGAAGAGCCAGACATGACTGAAAAATGACTGAACAACAACAACATATGCCAGATACTATGCTGAGAGTTTTACAAATAATATATCATGTGATCCTCCCAACAACCTTGGGAGATAGGTGTTATTACTGCCTTCATTTTACTGTTGAGGAAACTGAGGCACAGAGAGGTTAAATTACTCCCCAGGAACACACAGCTAGGAAGCATTTAAGTTTGGATTGAACTCAGATCTTCTTGATTCCAGGAAGATAAATAAATAAATAAATAGAGAAACACAATAAATATTCATGGCATCGCCTAGCTCCTCTTGGGGGAGAGAAAAGTAGAATATACATAAATAATGAATCTCAACTAGAGTAGAAAAATTATGTTGGTCAAATGATTATTCATACACAAAAAGGTTTATTTATCTTGCCTATAGCTTGCTTTGTACATATCTGTTTGCATATTGTCTCCTCTATTCGATTGTAAGGTCCTTGATGGCAGGGATTGTCCTTGGCCTCTTTTTCTATTTCCAGTGCTTAGCACAGGACCTGGTGTACGGTGTGCACTTAATAAATGTTTACTGAATTATTTAAATCGGGAATCCTAAAGTACATGGTCCCTGAAGAGGTAGGGAAACTTGGATGAGGGGGAAAAAGAAATTTTTATTAACTTTTAACTGAAATTTAGCATTTCCTTCAATTGTCTTAAAACATTGTTTTGAGAAGGGGTCCAAAGGCTTCACTAGACTGTTAAATGGAGCTGAGAGAGAGAGAGAGAGAGAAAGAGAGAGAGAGAGAGAGAGAGAGGGAGAGAGAAGGAGAGAAAGAAAAAAAAGGAGAGAGAGATTAAAGACCCCTGCTTTAAATTATGAGCCTCTCTGATACTTGGGGAATGCATCCTTATAGTTTGGGACTGTGTGCAGATATCTTTATTCCTTTTTACAAATGAGATGACTACAATTTTGAGAATTTAAACTTTGACTTGATCCAGGTCGCATAACTGGAAAGTGTCAGAGCCAAGATGCAAGCCTAGTCCTCATGCCACTATATAGAAGAATCATGTCTCCTGAGGCAGAGGGCTTCCTTGCCCATATCTTGTCTCTGTTAAGTCATCTTTCTTAATATTCTCACTTAGGAAAGAGCACCTGCAGCTATACATCCATTGCATATTGACTTCTCAAGGGACTCACTTGTGCGCATGGAAAGAAATGGAATTTGACTGCAGCCAATTCACTGAGTCAGAGCTGGGCTGTCATTGTTCCCTAGATCCTTCTTCAGTTTTTGCATTTGCTCTTCTCTATTTATCTTCCATCCTATCTGCCTTCTCAGGTGCTATTGTATATACCTTCTCATGACTGTACTTCCTGGTCAAGTGAAAAGTGGCAGCTTGATCCTAAGGCTGCTCCAGTTTAAATGAAATAGAGGATCCATAATTCAGTTTCTCTAGCAATGAACCCATGGAGGCCATTCGTCAGGATGTGGCAGCCATTTATCTCCTCAAATATTCTGAGGCAGATGGAAATAGCATCTAGCCTCCTGTCAGAATAAATAACCCAAATAATAGGCCCCCACCCAGCCAAGCCCCAAGCAGATCAGCAGCCATAGATCAGCTCCAGTCAAAACCAAACTGGTCAGACAGAAACACTTCACAGCATTCTCCCCATTTTGTTCACCAACAGGGATCATTTTACTTAGTGGTGGAAGGCATTTTAGAATCTGGTGCACTTGGCCTTGGGGACTGGCCACTGACACCACATAAGAAAGACTCTGATGACTGATATAATTTAAAATGATGGGACAAAATCCTGTGCGCTCGTGGAATCGCCTAGCTTTTTCTCTCTTTCTCTCTCTCTCTCCTTCCCCTCTCTCCCCCCCCTCTCTCTCTCTCCTCTTCTTTCCTCTCTCTTTTCCCCCTCCTCCTTCCCTCTTTCTCTGTCTCTGTCGCTCTCTCCCCTTCCCCTCTCTCTTGTCTTTTACTATAAGATGGGCTCTCACTATCTTGTAATTTGAACACCCAAAAGTCTTTTTCTCTTCAGGAACAGTCTTGGAGGAAAAAAAGTAATTTGTAGAGGGGTGGGGTTTCTTTCTTTCTTTTAAGATTAAATCACACTTAATGAAAACTCACTTCTCTAGAAGTCTGGGGCTAGTTAAAACTAAGAAGAATGTCAGTAGCTTTAAAATAGGCTGACTTTTCTTTATTTAAATATCTTTGTCATGCAGGTAACGTGTTCCTAAGGGAACACAGGCTGATGAAACACTCTTATAAGCTCATCTTCTCCCCCCGCCCAACAAATCCTATTCTTAACTTTAAAAGTATTTGTAAGATTGCTGTACATACAGGTACAGCATACATAAAGGTACATACAGACATCTGAAACTCAAATAATTAAGTCCAATGAAGCTATAAGGAAGAGCACTGAGTGAGAAAACTGAAGAAGATATGAATGTAAAGCATGTGTCAATCGAACACGTAACAACAGACTAGGATTACTTTGGAGTCCTGTCTCTTGATAATTACCTTGATGTATTGTTTTGACCTCATTGAGAGTTTCTCTTAGGAAGACAAGAATTTAGCTCTTCTTGCTCATTCCCACAGTTTCTCTCTTAGAACATTAGAATTTGGCTTGTATCTCTCAAGGTGCCCCTAGCTTTCTTGAAAGCATTTAGGCTAACAAGACATCAAATATAGGACAGATTTTGTTTCAAACCAACAAAAAATAGAACAGACTTCGAGCTTAGTTTCTTGACAGTAAGGAGAACTGTCTTCTCCTTTTCTGAAGGATACCTAGCAACTCCTCACCCTTTGATAGTTTCACTTTCCCTCTGGACCTTAGCTTCACAATAGTAGTGAAGAGAGATCTAGGTTACACCTTGGTGTGTTTGGTTCCCTATTCAGTAAATCTTTCTCCTTGGTAACCAAGGTATGGCTTGTTGGCCTCTCTGGACCCTCTCTCACATTGTCTCATCAAGGCTTCAAAACCTGTTTCTCTCTCTGTCTCTGTCTCTGTCTCTGTCTCTCTCTTTCTCTCTCTGCCTCTCCCTTTCTCCCCTTCTTCCTTTTATGGCTTTGTCTGTCACCAGGGCCTATGTCCACATGATTTATTACAGAGAAAGCAAATGTAATTTATGATCACTGTCGAACAGGATTCTGTGTATGCATCTGAAGGTCTCTTTCCAGGTCATTACGAAGACCAAGGATCACTATGTTTGTGTCTCTATTCTCTTCGTGAGTATGTATCTGAGCCTCCCTCTGTATCTATTCCCAGGGGGTCTCTACTTCTCTTTAAATATAAATCCAATGATCATATTCATCACATGAACTCTATCACTAATCTAATGTAAACTTGCTGTTTCCCAAAGCTAATGCATGGAAAAAAGTCAAGTCAAGCCAGGTGGCACAGTGCATATAGTGTTCTATGTGGAGTCAGGAAGACCTGAGTTCAAATCCTAATTCAGAAACTTACCAACTGTGACTGGACAAGTCATTTCAGCTTCATTTTCCACATGTGTAAATTGGGATAACAATACCTCCTTCTCACAGGCTTATTATGAGAATGACAAAGATATAAAGGACATTGCAAACCCCAGACACTATCATAATAACTATTATTACTGTTAAATCAGGTGAGACAATGAGAATCTAGAGCAAAGAGAATTCAGAACTTTACCAGGAAATTTTCGTCTTCTTCAGAAGCCAATAGAAAGGAGAAGTTTGTCTCTGATTCTGCTGAGGAGTCATATTTCTGATACCATAGAAAAAGAAGAGTATGAATGGAGTAAGAAAGAACTGGAATAGGAAAATCAAATTCAAGAAAAAAGTACACAATCCGACCTCCTATGAGTATCTATTGTTAATGTCCTGTGAGGTAGAACAGAGATGTTGTGAATTTCACTCTTGGGTTCAGATATAAAAGGGTCACTGATGCATTGCAAGGTTAGTAGAATGACATTATGGCACAGTGAAAAGTGACTGGGGTAAAAAAAATCCAGCTTAAGTCTCTGTTACTTACAATGTGACTATAAACAAGTGACTTCAGAGCTTTAGTGTCTTTACCTGTAAAATGGGATGGGTAATATTTGCCAAGAAAAGTAGCATGTTGTATTGATTAAGTAGTCATGAAGACCTAGCTTTGAGTTCTGACTCTGACACATAGTGACTGTGTAATCCAGAGAAATTCACCTCTTTTCAGTGCCCCAGGTAATTAGATAAGAAGACAAGTAGCAGAACAGGTGTCAGCCTGCATTGTTGGAGGAAATCCCCTGAAAAGTTCCCTATGCCAATAAAGTCACAGATCCAGACCAAAAAAACACTAAGCAAACAAAAAATGATTGTTCTCTACCTTACAGTTTTGTTGGGAGTAAACCACTCTATACAGGTGTTATGGGAATCTGAAGATCTTCCCTGCCCCTAGGCCCTTTGCTAAAGTGGCTACGTGACTCTGAGGACCTTCTGATATTTGAAAGTATATTCTGTTCCCTAATGGGCTGAATGTGGTCACATGGAGCCTGTGGCGCCAGGCTTGTTTTCCAGGAATGCCCATGCCTTGTAGCTTTGTGATTGGGCAGTGGGCCTAGAGGGCTGTGATTCTCCAAGCCAGGAGAAGGCTATACTTATGCCCTGATGTGAGGTTTTGGTTTGGGGCTCACTTTGAAAAGAGTTGTGTGATTTGGCCAGATGAGACTCTGGGCAGCTGTTGAGCTGTGAAAAAAACCCAGATGTTGGTGCTTCCCTCTCTGGCAACTGAATAGGTAACTGATGTAATG
>CM053583.1:301666726-301690195 GCA_028627135.1 Pseudochirops cupreus
TGTGTGTTTTAGAGCTCTAGAATTTGTTTAGAGTCATATTTTTTTGGTATTTGATGTGGCTGTGTCGGAGCTGTGATTTCTTGCTATTCCTACGCCGCCATCTTGGCTCCACCCCCGGGATTTGTCTTTCTGATTGTGGGTCAACCATACTTTCTACTATACCATAGGAAAGAGCAAAGATCTCCAAGACTTTTATACCTGGATTATAGTCCTGACTGTTGTACAGAAACCCGAATCCCAGGTCCCTGCACACCACCTGATTTGTGGCCCACCATTAAGCCCCTTTTATATTTCATAGCTTGAAACTGCTTAAGGCATGTCTGGGCATATTGCTCAAGGCATAGTTCCCTGACCCCTCCTTCCCTAATCAGCATTTTATATATTCTCTTTGAATAATTATAGTGTATAAGGCTCATTATGGTGCAAAGATCTTATCTAGGGACCACCCTGTCCTGTTCCACTGACAGAGCAGGGCCTCTATCTCCTTCCCCCAGAGCATGACCCTGGCCTGTTCTGGGGAATTCCAGTCTCCCTTACCCCATGACCCTCCATTCTGCTCCAGAAAACACCGACTACGACCCTCCACCCTGTTCTAGGAGGCACCCCAGCCGTCACAGGAAGATTGCACCTTTGTACCCTTGTGCAATATTTCCAAATTAGCCCTGAGCTATAGATCTAACTGATGGCTGTTCTTTGCTTCTTTGCTTCATGGCTTCTGCTACCTCCCCTCCCTGATTGTGGTTTTTGTGGTTTTAGCCTTTATGACCAAAGTCTGTACCCCAATGGAGGACTGCTAATTTGAGTGGTTAATGCTCTGGTAGTCATGCACTTAATCAATAAATCCACACCTAAATTTATCTTGAACCCAGGTCTCAGCTTGCTCTTATTCTCTGCACAACATGACTAGTATTCTCCCAATTTATGTCAAATGTGAAAATAGGCAAAAAACAAAAAATCACTTCCCCTTTCTGGACCTCAGTATCTTTTTCTAGGGAGTGGGGGAACTTACCAGTCCTATTTTGCTCCCAATTCCATAATTCTGTTAATGGTTTCCTACTACACTACCCCGACTGTTCAGGGGTATGGGGTGTGTGTGTATGTGTGTGCGTTGTACACATATATACAATAGAGAGAAGAGAGAGACAAAGAGGGAGAAAGATGGGGGAAGGGGAGAGAGGGGAAAAGAGAGATAGAGAGCGAGAGCAAGCAAACTTCTAAGATATTTCTCATACTTTCCCATCTGTTCTGACCCTCCGAATGGTCATTTCAGGTCTGCATTGTAATTTAGGAAAAGCAGACATTCTTTACTCTGTTCAATAATAGTAACAACAATGAATTTACATGTCACTTTAAGGTTTACAAAATATTTTCCTCCCTGCAACCCCGGGGAGTAGGTTGTGCAATGTACCTTCTCAGTTGCCTCTTTATCAGCTTACACACATTTTCCTTTTTCTCTGTCTTAATTCTTATTTATAATTTCTTACTGCTCAATGAAATTTCATTTCGTTACTATACTATATTTTGTTTAGTTGTTCTCTCAAATTATGGACACTCACTTTGTTTCTAGGTCTTTACCTTGACTTTCTTGAGTGACGTATCAATCAATAAGCATTTATTAAGTGATTACATATTACTATGTACAAGGCTTAAGTGGACAGCCCATTAAATAATCTAGATCTTTTTCAGATAAAATGCTATTTAACCACATTTCCTCCATTTTACACAAGATGTAAAGTTGATTCTTTGAACCCAAACATGAGACTTGACATTTATCTCTCATTAAATTTCATTTTATGGTAAAGAGAATTTTAAGGTCTGTTTTCTCTATCTAGCTCAAGAAATGGGAATCTCTAAGTCGTTGCTATTTCTCTTTCCTTCTCCCTGCTCCCCAGTGTGTTTGTTGGGTGTGGGGGGTGTGTGGGTGGGTGTTTTAAAGAGGTTGGATGTGGTGGTGGCAAACAGTAGAACTAGAATGAATACTATTGAGGAGAAGAACCCCTATAGGTTCATTTAAATAATAAACCTCAAGCTGTATCTAAGGAGTTATGTAGAATGTTCAAGCAAAAGATCCTGCCTTCAAAGAAGACCAGGCAGATTTCTTTCCAATGTTAAAATGAAACATGTCTCTAAAGTCACAAATATACTTCTGACAGGATGTTGGTGACCAATCATTCAGGCAGTAGCAGAATTCCAATAGGATTCTCTCTTTTCCAAGAAAACACTAACAACAGTGAGGGCTGGGAAAGTTATAAGAAAAATGAAAGAAAAATTTGACTAGAAGATAAATCTTTTATTTCTTAGTCACAAAGCTTCAATAGGAATAAGACCTCTTGGAACAAAGTCTGAAAGAGTAGCAGAAAACCCAGCCTAAGGAAATGATCTAACTGAAGTATTTCTCTGGCTCTAGAACAGAATGTGGCAACTGCAGTGGGAACCCTACAGGGAGCTATATGTTTTTGCTAATCCTCTTAGAAAAAAAAAATATATATATATCGGCAAATGCATTCCCAGTGTTCTAGTGTTCTGCAGGCTCCCAAGTTTGGCTTGATTACCAAGGAAAAAATGTGGAACCCCAAAGGTTCTCATAGCATTTCTTTCATCACTTTGCTCATTGTGGTTTACATGTGGCTTTTGAACTTCAGCTTAATAGTGATGGAATTACCAAATGGTCCCATTATGTCAGAGAGCTTGGAACTACGTACTGAGTGTGAGATTGTGAATGTGGGTGGATGATGGTGGGGCTTAAGGACAGTGTAGCCTTATGCTAAATCCCAGCGAAGTATAATTTGAAGGGATTCATGAAGTGTCTCCCCTCCTTTCCCTCCTTTCCATATATTGATCCCAAATATGTTCCCTATCTGGCTTAATAATAATAATAGGTATATATTAATATAGGTACAAAGTGTTTTTACAAATATTTTCTAATTTTATCTTTATAACTACTTTAAGAAATAGGTACTATTATTATTATCCCTATTTTATAGATACAGAAACTAAGGCAAACAGAGGTGAAGTGATTTGCCCACGGTCACACAGCCAGTAAGTATCTGAGGCTAAATTTGAACTTGGGACTTACAAATTTCATGTCTAATGCTCTATCTATTGTACTTCTCAGCTTTCTATCATAGTATCTGAAATTTCATCATTAAGTATCTATTTTAGGTAAGATATAGGACCTTCTTTAAAATGCAAGTGCTAATTAGAGCTTACTAAGAACATTCTTTATAAGCTCATTTCCATTAGTAACCCTCTGACAGGGTTGGTCTAACTAACTGATGTAGAATCAGAAAATATGCCAAAGCTGAAAGAGATCTTAGTTAAGTTTATTTTCTACTTTCAGTGCCTTTTTTTCTTCTTCCTGGAAACTCACTCCTATATCTCCCAAGTGTTCTGCTCAGGAAAGTCTCTCATATTAGTCATTTATACCTTTAGGTGAATTTATCACTGTGTGATCTCTCTCACTGCTGTTAGTATTCTAAAATGATCTCCGGTTTAGGAAATAAAGACAATCCCCCCATGAAAGGAATTTTAGGCAGCAATGAACAGAGAGAGGGGAGGTATTTTAAGTTGTTTTATTTTTAAAAATTTATTTATTTATTTTTAGTTTACACATTCGGTTCCACCAGCTTTTGAGTTTGAAATTTTCTCCCTTTACTCCCTCCCCGAGACAACATGTAATCTGATATAGGCTCTATGTATACATTCATATTTAACATTTTTCACATTAGTCATGGAACAAAGAAGAATCATTACCAATGGAATGAACCAAGAGAAAGAAGAAACAAAACAAATCAAAAAAGAGAGAGCAAATAGTCTATATTCAGACTCCATAATTCTTTTTCTGGATATGGATAGCATTTTCCATTGTGGACCTTTTGGAGTTGTCTTAGAACCTTGCATTGCTGAGAAGAGTCAAATCTATCAAAGTTAGTTATCTCACAATGTGGCTGTAATTGTGTACAATGTTCTCCTAGTTCTGCATGAGGGGAGGTATTTTAGCTGGTAAGGAGTCTTTTAAGGCCATCTGAGATCATACCTCATAAGTCCCACCAATGTTCTTATTGGAAAAACCCATTCAACATCAAGCTCTGTTGTGGTCAGTAGGGCTGTGTTATGTGGCATCGCCAAGGACTTGCTAATCTTTCTAATTCTCTAGGTTTGCAGAAGAGAATGTATTTCTCTAGATCACTCACTTCCCAATAAAAATATCTAGGTTTATGTAAATCTTTAGAATTGCAAAGAAGTTTTCAAAAAAATAGGTTGTCTCATTTGATCCTAAAAAACAATCCTTTGTGACTGGTAGGTAGTACATTTAAAGATGAGAAAACTGAAGGTCGATGAGGTTAAGTGACTTCAATATAACAATTAAAAAATTATTGAGTGCTAACTGTATTCATTAGGCAACTAAGTGGCACAGTAGATGGAATGAATGTCAGGCCAGGAGTCAGGAAGACTCATCTTCCTAAATTCAAATCCAGCCTCAGACCCTTACTAGCTTAGTGTCTCTGGGCAAGTCATCTACCTATCTGTCTGTCTATCTATCTATCCATAAGACACAAGTTCAGGAAATGGCACATAGGCAAGTTTGACTGGTGCACTGATTTATCTCAACAAGCTCCATCACACAAACATTCTAACTAGAATCTTGGGAACAATTGTTTCTAAAACCTCTGTCTGCTAGATACTCTTCTTGTTCTATGGTTGGAAAGCCCTAATCCCCTGCTTTCCCTAATCCTTGTCACTAGGAACCATGATGTCTGCCTGGGTTAAAATACCATTTCTTGCAACATTCTTTAATGCCCCACACTGTTCTTAACCTTGTTGATTCACAAGTCCAGGAAGAGAAGTAATTGTATTCCTTATTCCCTGTGGCCATTCTTTTCCATCATCAGGCAATAATATTTTCTCCTTTGAAAGTCTAGCCCAACCAATTATACTACTCTGTCTGAATTTTTGTTGCTGCCATCAGTGGACCTCCAAGACTCTTTCTCACCTGCCTTGATGATTTAGGATGTGACTTAAAGTCTTACCCTCTATCTTAACTCATGCTATCATTCTTAGTGACTTTAGTATTATTATTGATGACCATTCTTACAGCCCGGCTTCTCAGTTAATTAACTTACTCAATTTCCTTCATTTCCATTTCCACTCAATATTAGTCACCCACAGGACTGACCACATCATTACCTGGAACTCCTCCATCTCCAATACCCTGAACTCTTATAGTTCCCTCTCTGAGCCTGATCTGTGTCCTTTTGCTTAACTTATTGTTCTTTCTCCTTAACGTGATCTCTATTTCCTTTAACACTTCCTATTCTTATAGACCATTGCCTTTGCTTTGTTTTGACTTCCCTCCTTTCATTGTTTTGACCCTTTTTGTCAACCATTGTTACATTGGACTGTCTTCCATCACTGGTTTAAAGATTTAGAAGAACTATAAGGCACCTTAGAGCTTAGCTAGTCAGATTCCCTCAATCCTTAAGAAGAGAAAACAGAGGTCTCAGAGAGGCTAAGCAACTTGCTTAAGGTTACACAGGCGACAAAAGTCAGGATTTGAACCCAAATCGTCTGACTCCAAATTTGGCAGTCTGTCTACTGCACTCCCTGGGTCCTCGGTCCTTTCTGCTAATTCCCGGACCTTGATAACTCTTAATACTTGCCTTTTTTGTTACTATTCCTGAGCCACTGAACATTGCTCATGGAAGTCATTATACCATGTCAACTGGATCTAGGGTAAATTCATGCTACATACTATCTAATATCAACTGGATACCTTGCCAATACACTACAATCACTCTATTTCACTCTGATTCTATATCAAACTCCCCATAATGATTTTTCCAAAACTTCTACTTCTACCTCAAGTCTCCAACTCTATACTGAACTCTTTCATGAAGTAATCTTGGGAGTAGATGGGCAGGAAGATCTGGACCTGAGATTTCATCAGTGTAGGGAATTGGTGTACAAACTAACTCTACTGATGCCAATCACCAATTTATAATTGTTTTAAAGAGTTTCATGAGGGTATTGAGAGTTTAAGTGACTTGTGCAAAGACCCACAAGCTGTTTGTGGAGGCAGCACAGCCCAAGAACATAAACTGTAGTGGATATAATAAGTTTAATTTTGTGACTTTCTCTAGTGGTATGCAATAGGCTTAGAGCAGGAATGGAATACACAGATACAGTTTACCCAGATTTGTGGATTACCATAATGAGAGTGACAGAAAATTAGAGGTGGAAGTGTGTATGAGATTAAAATAATAATTATAATAATTAATAATTCAAATTTATATAACACTTTAAGGTTTTCAGAGATCTCAGAATAACCCTAATTAATTGTGAAACTGGGAGGTCACAAGGTCAAGGCTGATTATTACAGAGCAGGGGAGATAGATAAATATAAAAAGGGGACAAAATGCCGGACAGAATGACTAGACACAAAAGGTATTTAGTGTGATGGAGGGAGCAGAAGTTGTGGTTGGAGAACAGAATTTCAGAGTTCAGTTTATTGGAGATGATACAGTTTGGTGAGTCAGTGAAATCTAAGGGGAGAGCTTGCTGGTGTGTGACTAAAATAATATGGAAAAGAAAGTGTTAGAGTGAAAGTAGTGGGGATCCACAAGGCCAAGTTGCTACACGAGTTGTCAGCATAAACATTGAAGTCCTTGAAGGTGAGGACAGGAGGAGGGGTGAAGAGATAACTTATAAGGCAAGTGTTAATGTCAGTAAAGATGTTGAGAGATTGACCTAGAGCTTGGTTAATGACAACAGCAAGGATGTGGGAGAAATCAAATAATTTTATATTTATGCATCTAGTAACCAGGACTTGAACTTAGGGTTTAAGACTCCAAATCCCATGTTCTTTTCATTGTAATCTCCTTGCTTTGCATTGGCTTTTGACTATATGGATATCTGGGGAAGTCAAGAGATTTCCCCTATATACGAGTCACTAATGAGCTGTGTTCATAAATTGCAGAATGCCCTATTTCTGAAAGAGAGGCAAAGCCACGGACCCATAAAAGGATATCATAAATTTGGGCTAGAAGGTACCCCAGAGGCCTGAGGATTTAGAACTAGAAGAGACTTTGGAGGCCATCAGGCCCAAATCTCTTATTTGACAGATGAGGAAGCACAGACCCAATGAGGTTAAGAAAGACTCATGAATTCTAAGTGGCAGAGCAGGGATTTGAACCTACATCCTTGGATTCCAACTTTGGAATTTTTTACACTGCACTTTCCTACCCCTCCAATTTAGCAAGCAGGGTTACTTGTGTGGGAATCAGACTGCTATATTATAAGGGTAAATAAAAGTATGTTCTGCTTTTCAGCGAGCTGGTTGTTAAATATTCACAAGTATGCTCCTGGTTCTAACTCACTATCATCATCAGTTTCATCATCATCATCATCATCATCCATAAATGATAATCACTAATAATAGTGAATTCTTTTCTTTTCTTACTAAGCCTTAATCACTGAATGATGGTTATCTCAGTCATACTGTGACCTTTTAAAAATCTTAGCTTGAAAAGGCTGAGGTCTCCCAATGCATCCTGGGCTATCTCCAGTCATATTGATCTATATCTGGCCATTGGACTCAGATGGCTCTAGAGGAGAAAGTGAGGCTGGTGACTTTGCACAGCCCTCTCTCATTTAAATCCAATTCACTTATATATCATGGCATCATCTCCCTGGTCTTCTTCCAGAATGAAGGACAAACAACAACAGAACAACCACCTATTTTGGAGAAGATGACCTAAAAGGAGTAGGACTGGGCATTCTGAAAGAAAGTGTAGATGTGAGAGATGTGTTGAAGGGAGAAAGAATGGGGAAGATATGGAAAGGTAAAGGGGTAGTGACTATAAGATGAAAATTGTGAAAAATAGAAAGGGGATTGAGGCCATTTAATCATATTCCAAAGGTTTTTCACAATTAATAAGATGCCAGAAATAGAGCAGAGAAGAAAAAAGTTTGAGAATCACTGTTCTAATCAGGTTCAAAAACCCTTTGGGATAATTTGACTGATAAGTGTGTGGGTGTTACTCCTCGTAGATTATTATCATTTTCTTTCTGAATTAATTTCCTTCTGTAGAAATAAGAACCTGTGTCATTCACAGGGCATTCCTCTGAGATTGTGTGGGTTTCCCCAGATGAGAAATTGTGGAATAAGAAGCCTGACAGTTATATCAAAGGGTCATCTAAATCAAAAGGCAGGGCTGCCCTCAACAGTGCCAGACTAATACAATGTTAGCATCAGAGCTCCGGAGGTGGTTGATTGGCCAGACATATATGTGCAAAGAGAAGTACTGCAGATGACCAAGAAAGGCCCCAGCAGGATATCTAGGAAGTGGTGCATGTGGTTGAAACAGATGGAGAATGTAGCAATGGGCAATAGAATATGGAGGTGTGGCTGGGCAGGTGATCAGTATCAGGGAAGGCCAATCCGGGAATCATTCTAGGGAATTCATTGTTGCAGGAGGCAGGTGAAGTATAGTATTAAAGTTGTGACAGCAAGTAGATTGTCACCTAGAAATGCTGGCTTTACTTTTCAGTGCTATTCAGTGTTGTTCTTTGGTATGTCACATGAATCAGTACACAATCAGCGTTTTTTGGGGGAAAGAGGGATGAAGCAGGGGAGGGTTCTTTGGGAGCATGAAAGAGAGGATAGGACTTATGATTTCATTAATATATGAAATCACGGAGGAAAATTCCCTCTACTATTGCAAATTGGCACCTATTCTTCAACTTCAAGTATTAAAGAATTGCTTTGGACCCTGAGATGATGTGACTTACCCAGGGTCATTCAGCTACTATGCTTTAGAGGAGGGAACTTAAATACTTGTCGGGGAGAGTGGGAAAAAAAGTGCTTTATTACAAAAAAAAGGAATCTAAGGTATGTGATTTCATGCAGTTATAGGGACATGATTTACTTAAAGCTGAGTTTTGTCTGATTTCTATCCTTAGTTCCATACTGCTTCACCACCTCTACCCCCAGCCACATCCTAGGTTCTTGCAATCTGGAATCCTTGAATTAATAAAGAAATGTCTGTGGTGGGTCACGTGGGCACCATCAAGCTAAACTCCCGTTCCCAGGTAGTTGATGTCATCTAGGGTTGGTTGTTCACTTTACTGCTTTTTTCCCCCCAACTCTTTTGAACTAGATTTCATCCCTAAGGAGTTAGCTTCAAGTCAGCTCTCCACAAATTTTCTCTTCTCTAGCTTCCATCCTTGAACTTTATTCCTATCCACCCTTTGTTCTCTATTCTCTTCCTAGGATGCTTCTCCTTTCTATTTCATCCCATAGCCATCATGGTTGACCTACTTCTTTCAGATTCCTGAAGGTCACCTCTTGGCTCATTGCCAAATTACTTAGATACTTGTCCACTTAGGTGGTTCCATGATCACCAATAAAGACTGCAATCAACCTTTTTCTTAGGTTGTGGCAATTCTTGCCAAGTTCTTTCCTAGATCTTCTCCAGAGGATTCACTGAATATTCCAGAAACCCTCCCCTGATTCTTTTAATATCTCAAAAGCATTCATTTGTCACTTGGGATGCCTGTCTATTGACTAATGCTCAATTCAACATGAGAGGCATTATCACTGAATTGACTCCATTTTGGACGTGGAGGCAGGTAGACCTGGCTCAGATCCCTCCCTTCCCCACCCCTGGCATTTAATGAACTGTGTGAACCTGGATGAGTTCTTCACATCTATTGACCTCAGCTTCCGGAGCTACAAAAATGGAGATAATAATAGCACAGAACCTACCCCACAGGCTTGTTGTGGGGATCAGATGAGATAATCAATTTAAATGACTTTGCAAACCTTAAAGGGCTATAAAGATGTCAGCTATTTTAGCAAGAACAGCTAACTTTTCCAGCTTTACATGTAACCCTTGATGATATATTTCATACCATTTCTCACTTGAAACTTTTCCTGATGTTTGTGACTGCTAGTGTCATCCTTCCCTAAATATTCATTGTGTACATTAAATACTTACACATGTTTTCTTCTATTATAATGCAAACTCTAAGAAGGCAGGGATTATAGCACTTTGAATTTGTTTCCCCAGGTCTTAGCATAGTACCTGGAATATAGCAAGACTATAATAAATGCTGATTGATTGATGAAAAGTGATCATTGGTAATATGCTGCAGCTTATTTATTCCTATTAGCTATTTTTACATTATTCTTTGGGTTTTCTGCAATTTTCCTTCTTATGAGATTGTATAAATCATGTTTGATTTACAATCACATAGCTGCAGATCACCTAGAGCAGTGGTTCTCAATCTTCCTAATGCTACAACCCTTTAATACTTGTATGTGGGTGTATCTGCATGTGGGCAGACCTGCCTGGAGACGCATAGAGGAGCAGTGTCTCGGTTCCTAAGACCCTCAGAAATATGTGTTTTCCAATGGTCTTAGGCAACTCCTGCGACCTCTGTGAAAGGGTCATTCAACCACCAAAGCAGTTGTGACCCACAGGTTGAGAACCGCTGACCTAGAGAATATTGGTGTTAAGCAGATACAGCTTTTACAGTGGTGAACAGTTTGACATTATATAAAGTATAGTGCAGTTTTCCAAATAGAATCCAGTTCACTTCCCCCCTCCTATTCAGTCCTAGGCCTAGCTAATTATCTATAATATCATGTGGAATACCTATCCAGGATTTCTCTATATTTTAGGATTGATTATATAGGTATAGAAGCATGTCAAAATTTGGGCAATATGGATTTTTTTCATGCGATTTGTTTTCCCAGAATAGATGGCTAAATTAATCTCTTTCAAATTACCTTGAATTTTGCCAAATTAACAACTTTCAGAGTTGGTAGGGAACTTCATGGCAATCTAGTGCAGCCATATCTATAAAAGAATCCCTTCTACAATACCTTGTGTGGGTAGTCACATAACTAGGTCTCAAAAACCTCTAATGAAGGGAACTGGGCATCTCATATTGAGAAAGCTTTGTAGTATTCTTTAGTATTGTGCAAAAAACACGTTATCTTTAAAAAAAAAAAGGATTATATGGAAAACTACAGCATTAACAGAGGACCTGTCTATGCAAGACATCTTTAGAGATACTAGTGAACATAATGGGTGAGCAGGTCTCACTACTACTCCTAGTACATTTACACCCAAGGAAACAAATTTGTCTATGAAATCTTATTTGTCATAGTCTATTGTATAATTTTTAGCACTTTCTTTGAAGAGCTTGATACCTACATTTTATTAAGCTGAACCAAATGCTTTTTTAAAATCTGTAAATAGAGTAGGATCTTAAAGACTTCACAGCTCTCAATTATGTGTCTGTAAAGATGTGGACTACCATTCAAAAAAGTCTGTCTTCTCAATTCTGTCCCTGTGTATTCATCAAGGACACCCTTGATGTGTACATAGACCATTATCATCAAGATTTTAGATGTGAGAAAGTAAACGTATGAAGTTGATAGTTGTTGATCTTGGTTGATCAACAACTTGGTTGCCTTTTGTGCAGAAGAAGTGATATTACCAGCCATACAATTTTCCCATTATTTTAGAATCTTCGCCTTTTTGACATATCTTGAAAAGTGATTTTGCAGTGATCCTTTAAAATGGGCTAAAGATGGCATAAATTTCTTTTGCATATAATTATGAAATTGGCATTTACAAAATCTACATTTTCCTTGCTTTGGTGAGAAGGACTGCAGCAATAACACAATAAGAGCGGGCTTTTCATCACTAAATGAAATATTGGACCAAGAGTCAGGAAGACCTGGGTTTAAATCCTACCTCTGACGCATAATATCTAAGTCACTTAACCTCTTTTAGACTCAGTTTCTCCTTCTGTACAATGGGAATACTAATACTTGGAGTTCCTACTGCCCAGTGTCATTATGTGTACATTTCAAATTTTAAAGTGCTATCTAAATGTCTTTTATTATCATAGGATCAGATATCTAGAGTGAGTAAGAAAAGACCTCAGGGAGTCATCTAGCTCAACCCCTTCGTTATATTAATGAAGAAAGTAAGTTCCCGGGATATAATTGACTTGCCCAAGGTCACACAAATAATAAACATCAGAAATGATATTTGAACCCCAGCCCTTTTATGCTATAGCCAATGTTTTCACTCATTGTACTATGATGTATGTGGTGAAACCTATTTGGATTGGTTATCTTAAATAAGACTTTAACCAGTGCTGCCTATCAAAGAAGACTTACCTCTGGATTCCCATATGAAGGGTTGGCTTCTCCCTCACGAGCAACAGCTGTGAGATTGGTCAGCTCTTTGCAAAGTAAGAGGAAACTTAATGAACCCAAACAAGTCATGATCCTCTGTGGCTATAAAAGTTGCACTTTGAAAAAGCTCAGCTGGTCAAGAGCCACTTCAAAATGTTGTTACTGCTGTGGAACTCTGTCAAAAGTCCTCTCTTATGGGTGAGTTTCTTCTTTTTGGGTGGAAAACAAAGAGGGGTTTTACAGGCTAGAGAAGGGTCATTTTGCTATTTAAAAGGACACATTCAAAAA
Source organism: Pseudochirops cupreus (assembly GCA_028627135.1). Taxonomy (NCBI): domain Eukaryota; kingdom Metazoa; phylum Chordata; class Mammalia; order Diprotodontia; family Pseudocheiridae; genus Pseudochirops; species Pseudochirops cupreus. The sequence continues at coordinate 301,679,232 of CM053583.1, forward strand.
CCCAGCTCCAGTTCAGTTGGGAACATATCCATAGCCAGTACTTGTTTATTTGTCCAGCTTTACACCATGTAAGCGATGCAGAGGCCTTTCCTTCCCTAATAATAACATGAGTACTCTGAGTTAATGGAAAGCTGGAAGGGCATTATGGAAGCCAGTGCTCTGAGTGCTCAGTTTAACCACTGTGGGTCAGACGAGTCCACAGCTGTGGTCAGCTCAATGGGAGCTGGGATGGGGAGTGAGAAGAGGACATAGGGAACCTCTCTTAAAATATTCTTGTCTATTCAACAGGATTCCGGTGATAGGTTCTCAGCTGGAGAATTATAAAAGGGGGGTGGGGTGGGAGGGGAAAGGGCCACCTGATTCCCATCTTTGAACTTTTTTTTTTTAATCTCCTGGGCAGTGAATTTTTGAAACCTCCCCAATGGAGGATTCTTTATTTGTGTAACCCATGGTTCACTTATACAGTCAGCAGCCATGCCTAATTATTACATGGTTCTAGTTTCCTTTAAATTTGGATTCAATCAGAATCCCTAAATCTGACAACCTATAATCAAACAAAGGGAGTACTTTGGGTAGGTAGGGATTAACAGAGGGGAATTAAACTGTCGTTTTTGCAACAGCTTTAGACCAATATGAAAGCCCATTTATGAGTCTCTCAATAAATATCCCTTTTGTTTTGTCTAATTGCTGGTTTGAATGTATCAGACTCATCAATGGGATTAGGGTTAATAGATGTTTGGTCACGCAGAACATGCAGAGGAGGAATCTGATACACACACAAAAATTGCACTTAATGAGCTTAGCAAATGTTTGCTATATTTTTAATGAACCCTGGGGCTGTCATTTAGAAATGCTTAGCAACTGCTTTTCCATCCTTGAAAATAGAGGAACTGAAGGACATTAACACTATGTACACCGTAAATAAAAGGAGCTATTTAAAGAGACCAGCCAGGAGGCAGCAATGATGACATTTTCTGTCCAGGAGCCAGTGATACTTAACACTTTGGGTGTGGGGTTGATGTGTGACAACATAGATGGGTGTTTTGGGTTTCCTGAAGGGCACGGCTGGGTGTGAGGGTTTTACAGGGGCTCAAGTAACCTCTTCTCCCCCCACCTCTGGCTTTTTTTTTTCAGTGAAACCTGTTTATGATTGATGACTCCAAAATTTCAAGTTATTCCTTCCCTTTTGCTCTCCCTACTCCCTCCTCCACAACCTACTCTGACTTCTTTTATTAAAACCTCCTCTCCTGCTTGCCAAGTATTTGTGGAGGAGATTTTTAAGAGGTTATTTGTCTCAGCTTCTCTAGGTCCATTCCCGTTTTTACCATGAAGGCAAGCTAGTCACTTAACTCAGTGATGAAGCACCCAACAGTAACGCAACCTCAAGGGTACTGATTACACTGAAGATCTAACAATGCATCTGACAGCCCACGGGTCACAAGTTTAAGAACAGTGCTGTCTCTAATAAAGGCAAATTAAAAGAATGGACTGCCAGCTGCCATAATAATATGGATTTTACTTAATAAGAGAAAGTTTCTTTACTAAAGTTTGATGGACCAATGCAAAAAGACTATTAATTAGGATACTGTATAGAGGAAATAAAGGAGGTTTTAGACATTTTGCATTGGCCCTTTGTTTGACATTTAAAGCCTTGGGTCCACCCTATATTTCTATCCTTATTAAATATTAACCACCTTCATGCATTTTATGGTTTAGCCATCCTATTGTTTCTCATACACAACATTTCATTTCCTATCTTCATTCCTTTAAGCTGGCTCTAAGTACTTCAGGAAGTGTGATCCTTCATGGTGAGGTGGGAAGAAGAGGTAGTTACAGATTCTAGAAAGATGTGGTTCTTTGGAGCCCAGCAGAGACTAAGCTATGTCAAAGGGGAACCTAATGAGGCCTCACAATAGGAGAAAAGAACTTTTGGAGCCAGGAGTAGGGAGGTGTTTTGACACATGTATGTTGAGTTTAAGCCCACTGTCCACAGGGGCTTTGTGTGCAAGGGTGCAGGGAGAGGTTATTATTTTATAACTATTGTTCCATAATTGAATTCTATTGGCTGATTGGTAACAGGGAGCCCAGTGGATAGAGGCTCATGAATGACAATACTAGAAATCCTCAAAACCTCACTCAAGTTTGTCTGTAAGGGACCAATAGTCATAGCTCTCTGGGGATCAATCTTGTCAGTTCATATGGGAGTTGGAAAAGTGACCCCATTTTCTAAATGGGATGATTTTAGGACTGAATGGTATCTAATGTTAATTCTGACATTAACTTTACTTTCCTATTGTTCTGAAGGACTTGAAAGGGGCAAAAAAAAAAGGCACTTTCTTTCCAGTGGCTGGGATGAACCAATTTCTTGTCATCTTTTAGAAACTTAATTGACTTTAGAAATATCATGAAAACATTTAAAATATTTTTGCATTTAGTTTTATTGGCTTATATTAGGAATTTCATAAAGAAAAGGCAGGGTAGTAGAGTAGAAAGGGAATGGAATCTAGAGTCAGGGGACCTGGGTTTAAATCTAGTCTCTGCTACTTATTGCCTATATGATCTTGGGTAAATTGCTTAACTTCTTGGGCCTCTTGTTTCTTTATCTATAAAGTATTTGGACTAATGATGTCTACTGTTTCTTCCAACTCTAAATCTATAAACTTATGAGTTTCACAACCTCAGGTAGTACACAGACAAACTATGCTTATGTACCTGAGGTATCTGTGGATCGTATTATGTCACCTAACTTTCTCATTATCACCATCGCTTTTCCTTATCACCCCTCCTTGCTCCCATCATTTTGATGATCTTCCAAACTTTTCCCACTCTCTCTCATCTACTGTTCTCTACACTGCCCCACTCACAGAATCATATTCTATGGATAAAAGGCCTTTAAATACCATCTATACCAAATTCTGGCAAAGCAAATCCTGCTGCCTGTTTTTATGTGACCAGTGATCTAAAAATATTTTTTTAATACTTTAAAATACATTTTATTGTATTTAAAAATGTAAAAACCATTCTTAACTTGGTCAAAAAGAAGCAAAGGGGAATTTGGCACTCTGTTAATAGTCTGTTGACCTCTGAGCTAGTTCAACAACTTTAACAAACAAAGATCCTAAGGCACAGAAAGAGAAAGTGATTGGATGAAGCTTTCAGTTATCCAGGTGAGAGAATTGAGCCTGAAACTCTGTTGTTCTGATCACCAGTCATATGTTCTTTCAACTACATTTTATATATAAAACAGCATTGAATGGAATACTGGTGATAACAGCTACGGTCTCTCTATTTTCCTTCTCTTGTTCCTTATGAACTACAGAAGCAACAAGGTCAAGAGTCTGAGGACTCCACCTTTACTCATTCCTTTACCACCTACAACTACTTCTCCACACCTGTACAAGCAGGTCCTGAGAACATATGCTCTATAGGCAGAAGTGTAAAAGATCATAGAAGGGAAACAGATTAGACACACTTGGGTATGGACTACTCTTACCTTTGAACAGGTAACATTCAACTCTTTGAAGACTTGGACATTTGACTCACCCATGCTTACATTAATATCTCAAACTGATGACTTCCTTTATTCCTTGTTCACTTGCTATTGACCACAGAACACTATGGATACCCTGGTTCCTGAATTTATGTCCCTGACCCAAGACTGTTTGTATTGGATCATAAATGACATCTCATAGGCTCTCTCCTATGGTATGTCCTTCATATGATTTGCCATTCCTTTCTCCACCCATGCTCTGGCATAAAGATCCTTTTGAAAAGTGAATTTCAATCTTATAGGTTCACACATAATGAAAACTAGTCTGATTGTGTTCTAATGTTTACATTGTAAAAGTCACTTAAATTCTCTACTACTTAGTTCCTTTTCTATAAGATGATGATTAAGAAGCTTCTAAGTTCCATGATAGCTCTAAATCTAAGATTCTCTGACTTGAAAGAGTATTTAGGTGCTGTCCAATGTCTGTTACTTATCTAACTGAAAAAAATATATGTGGTGTATGTACCTATAGATACATATGCACACATTATATATCTATATCTATTATTTATCTGTCTTTCTATCTAATGTGTATGTGTGTATGCATTTGTATCTTAGAACTCTAATGGTAATTGTGCTTTTGAATTTAGTCACCATTACTTAATCTGAAAGGTAGAGATACTGCCACACTGAAAAAAGGTAGATTTGGGCTGGTCTTTCAGGCAAAATAACTTCTTGTGATTGGTTTTTTGTTGTCCTTCACCCTCTAAGAGAACCAAAATGACATCACTATGCTAGAATCAAGTTACAATGTGTCCAACTGTAGCTGATCAGACCAACATGAGCTCAGAATGTTCTACCATAGGTTCGACACAAATTGTTCATTTGAATATTTGGCGTGAATTCTCTCTGCATATCTTGCATTTCTTTTAAGCTATTTCAATTCTGCTTTGCTTAGAAATAACAGCACCTTCTTTGATGTGGGTATGCCATGCTGAGTGGTCATGTGCCAATGTCTCCCATGTCACACAATCCATTCCCAAGTTCTTAAGAGAGAACTTGAGAGTGTGCTTGTATTGCTTCTTCTGAACACGATGTGAACACTTCAAAGTGTGAGTTCTCCATAAAATAGTCTTTTTTGAGGAGAGAATAGAATAAATGGGGGGTGGGATAGGATAGAAGGCAATATAGTTAGTCTTTCACAACATGATTATCATGGAAGTGTTTTGCATGATTACACATGTATAACCTATATCTAATTGCTTGCCTTCTCAATGAGGATGGAGAGGGAGGAAGGGAGAGAATTTAGAACTCAAAGTTTTAAAAACGAATGTTAAAGATTGTTTTTCCTGGGAAATAATATATATAGGCAATGAGGTATAGAAATCTACCTAGGAAAATAGAAGGGAAACGGATAAGAGAAGAAGGGATGGTAGAAGGGAGGGCAGATTGGGGGAAGGGCTAATCAGAATGCATGCCATCTTAGGGAGTAGGGGAGAGATGGGGAGAAAATTTGGGACTCAAAATCTTGTGGAAGTGAATGTTGAAAACTAAAAATAAATTAATTAAAAAAAAGTCTTTTTGGCAAGTGTATATTTTGCATTTGAACAACCTGGCTAGCTCATCAGTTGTGCTTTCCACATTAGAGTTTGAATGCTTGGCAGTTTAGTTGAGAAAGGTAGCCATCTATTTAACATATGAAAAGTATTTTCAAGGACAAGAACATACCTATTTTGGTGGTGGTGGTGGTGGTAGAATGAAAATGTGGTTGAACACATTCTGTTTTCTGACAGAATAGCTCTGGTATCATATAGTTTAGAGTTTGGTGCTGTGCAAAGACCTGTGTGGGACAGATTAAAAAGAAGTGAGTAGAGCCAGGAAAACAATATATACAATGACTATAAGAATGTATACAAAGAACAAGAACAAAAACAAAAATATGAAACTCAATGCCGTATATTCATAGTCATGAAATTTGGCCCCAGAGAAGGACTGAAATACCTGCCTGCCTAATGGATATGGAATATTGCATATACTATTATTTGGGGTTTCTTTCAGGTAACCATGATTCTTTCTGTTGTTACTTCATCCTCTTATTTTAATGAATCTAGGCAATTTCTTTTCATGATTTCTTTATATGTGATGCCTAGACTCTTTTTTTTTGGGTGGGGGATTGTAGTTTTCAGGTATAATTCTTTTTTCCTCATATTTTTTTTTATTAATTCAATAAATATTTCTCAATTTCATGTAAAAATATCAACATTTTTAAAAAAAAATTCTGAGTTTCAATTTCTTTCCTTCCTTTCCTCTCTCCCTCTCATCTCCTACTTTCTTGTGAAGGCAAAAAAAAATATAAATTATACATGTGAAGTCATGCACAACATATTTCCATATTAGCAGTATTGTAAAAGAAAACATGAAAAAACAAGAAAAATAAAGTAAAAAATGTATGCTTCAATCTGTCTTCAGATTTCATCAGTTCTTTCTCTGGAGGTGGATAGCATTTTTTACCATAAGTCCTTTGGAATTATCTTGATTCATTGTATTAATCAGAATAGCTAAGTGATTAACAATTGTTCACTGCACAGTATTGCTGTTACTGTGTACAGTGTTTTCCTGGTTCTGCTCACTTCACTTTGCATCAGTTCATATAAGTCTTCTCAGGTTTTTCTGAAGCTATCTTGCTCATCTTTTCTTATTGTGCAATAGTATTACATTGCAATTGTATACCACAACTTGAATAGCCATTTCCCAATTGATGGACATCTCTTCAATTTCCAATTCTTTGCCACCACAGAAAAAGTTGCTATCTAAATATATATGTATACACACACTTAAATATGTGTGTGTGTGTTTATATATATATATATATATATATATATATATACACACACACATACACACACACATATATGTGTATATATATATATACATACGTGTGTGTGTGTGTGTATATATATATATATATATATATTATTATTATTATTATTAGGTCCTTTTTCTTTTCCTTTGATATCTTTGAGATACAGAACTAATTGTACTGAAGGGTCAAAGAGAATGCACATTTTTATAGTCCTTTGGGTATAGTTCCAAATTGCTCTTCAGAATGGTTGAACTAGTTCACAACTCCACCTAAAATGTCCCAATTTTTCCACATCACTTTCAATATTTGTCATTTTTCTTTTCTGTTATAATGGTTAATCTGATAGGTGTGAGATGGTAGTTCAGAATTGCTTTAATTTTCATTTCTCAAATTAATAATTTAGGGTATTTTTTTCTTCTGACTTAAGATAACTTTGATTTATTCTACCTAAAACTGCCTGTTCATATCTTTTGATCATCTGTCAATTGAGGAATGACTCATATTCTTATATGTGTTTTCTTTGAGAAATGAAGCCTTTAGAGAAATTTGATATAAAAATTTCCCCCCTCAAATCTCATGTTTTCTTTCTAATCTTGGCTGCTTTTGTTTTGTTTGTGCAAAACCTTTTAAATGTAATATAATAAAAACAATCCATTTCATATGCTGTAATGCTCTCTGTCTATTATTGGGTCATAAATTCTTCCCTTATCCATTGATCTGACAGGTAAAAATTTCCATGCTCCCTCAATTTGCTGACATAACCCTTTATGTCTAAATCATATACCCATTTTGACCTTATTTTGGTATGTGCTGAGTCTGTACGTAGTTTCTGCCAAATGCTTTTTAGTTTTCCCAGCATTTTTGGTCAGATAGTGAGTTCTTGCCCCCAAATCTTGATCTTTGGGTTTATCAAACACTATGTAGCAGTGGTTCTCAACCTTCCTAATGCTGTGACCCTCTAATAGTCATATGTGGGCATGTCTGCATGTGGGTGGACCCGCCTGGAGACGAATATTTTAAGACCATGGGAAATATGTGTTTTCCGATGGTCTTAGGTGATCCCTGTGAAAGGGTCATTCAACCCCAAAGGGGTCGTGACTCACAGGATGAGAACTGCTGCTATATAACTATGTTTATTTTCTGCTGTGTATTGTGTACCTTATCTATTCCACTGATCCACCTGTCTATTTCTTAGTCAGTACCAGATTATTTTAATGATTATCATTTGAGATCTGATACTGGTAATTCATTTTCTTCATTTTTTTGATTTTTAAAAAGTTTGAGATCTGATACTGGTAGTTCATTTTCTTCATTTTTTTCATATTTGATATTCTTGACTTTTTGTTCTTCCAGATGAATTTTATTATTATTATTTTTCTAACTCCATAAAATAATTTTTGATAGTTTGATTGGTGTGGTACTAAGCAGTAAATTCATTTTGGTAGGATTGTTATTTTGATTAAATTGGCTCAGCCTACCCATGAACAATGAATATTTTTCCACTTGTTTAGATTTGACTTTATTTGTGTGAAAAGTGTTTTGTAATTGTATTCATATAGTTCAGGGATGGGGAACCTTCAGCCTCAAGGCCACATGTAGCCCTCTAGGTCCTCAAGTGTGGCCCTTTGACTGAGTCTAAGTTTTACATAACAAACTCTTTTATTAAGGGGATTTGTTCCTGTGAACTATACTATCATTTCTGAGTTTGTCTTGGAAAGTGAACTCCCAAATATTTTATGTTGTTTGCAGTTATTTTAAATGAAATTTCTCTTTCTGTCTCTTCTTGCTGGACTTTGTTGGTAATATATAGAAATGCTGATGATTTATTTGGATTTATTTTATATTCTGCAACTTGTCTGAAGTTTGTTTCAACTAGTTTTTTAGTTGATTCTCTAGGATTCTCTAAGTATACCCTTAGATCATCTGCAAAGAGTGATAGTTTTATTTCTTTATTGCCTATTTTTTACATCATCAGTATCTTTTTCTTGTCTTATTGTCATACCTAGAATTTTAAATACAATATTGCATAATCCTTGCTTCACCCTTGATCGTATTGGAAAAGATTCAAGTTTGTTTTCATTACAGATAACGCTTGTTTTTAGTTTTAGGTAGATACTACTTATCATTTTAAGGAAAGCTCCATTTATTCCTATGGTTTCTAGTGTTTTTCATAAGAATGAATGTTGTATTTTGTAAAAAGCTTTTTCTGCATCTATAGAGAAAATCATATGATTTTTGGTGTTTTTGTTATTGATATGCTGATACGTTTCCCAATATTAAATCAATCCTGAATGCCAGATACAAATCCTGCCTTGTCATAATGTATGATCATTGTGATATAGTGGTGTAATCTCCTTACTAGTATTTTATTTAAAATTTTACATCAGTATTCATTGAGGAAATTAGTCAACAATTTTCTTTTTCTGTTTTTGCTCTGATTTAGGTATCAGCACCATATTCATGTTGCAAAAATAATTTGTTAGGACTGACTACTTCTTTGTCTATCTTCCCAAATAATTTATATTGTATTGGAATTACTTGTTCTTTAAATGTTTGGCAGAAATTTATTTGTAAACTCGTCTGGTCTGGGAACTTTTCTTAGGGAGTTCATAATGACTTGTCCAATTTCTTTTTCTAAGGTAGTGTTATTGAAGTATTCTATTTCCTCTTCTGTTAATCTGTCTTTATTTTATATTTTTTGGCATATATTTGAGGAAAATAGTTCCTAATAATTGCATTAATTTCATCTTCATTGGCAGCAAATTCATTCCTTTCTATTTTGTTACTGGTAATTTGGTTTTCTTTTTTCTTTTTAAAAATCAAATTAACAAGTATTTATCCATTTTATTGTTTTATTTTTCATGAAACCAGCCCCTAGTTTTATTTATTAGTTCAATATATTTTTTTCAATTTTATTGATGTCTCTTTTGATTTTCAGGATTTCTTTGTCTTTTTATCTTTTTAAATTGCATGTCCAGTTCATTGATTTTCATATTCATTTATTTGTTTGTTTATTTGTTTAAGTGTTTAGAGACTTAAATTTCCCCCTAAATACTGCTTTGTATGTATCTCATAAATATTGGTGTGTTGTCATTTTATTTAATGAAGTTATCAATAATTTTTATGATTTGTTCTTTGGCCCACTCATCCTTTAGAATTAAATTATTTAGTTTCCAATTTAATCTATCTTTCCATCACTCTTTATGGAATATAATTTTATTGTATTATTGTCTAAAAAAGATGCATTTAATATTTCTGCCTTTCTGACTTTGGATGTGAATCAATCCTTTCTGACTGCTTCTCCTTGACCTGGCAACTCTGGAATTTGGCTATAATATTCTGTGGAGTTTTCATTTTGGGATCCCTTTCAGGAAGTAATTGGTAGATTCTTTCAATTTTTATCTTACTCTCTGGTTCTAGGATATCAGGGCAATTTTCCTCAAAACTTCTTGTAATATGATGTCTAGACCAAGGGTGGGGAACGTGCAGCCTGAAGGCCATATGTGGCCCTCTAGGTAATCAAGTATGGCCCTTTGCTTGAATCCAAACTTCACAGAACAAATACCCTCAATAAAAAGATTTGGTCTGTAAAACTTGGACTCAGTCAAAAGTCTGCTCCCAAGGACCTAGAAAGTCACATGTGGCCTCGAGGTTGTGAGTTCTCCACCCCTGGTCTAGACTCATTTTTAATCATAGCTTTCAGGCAGTCCAATAATTTTGAAATTTTTCTCATAGATGTATTTTCCAGGTCAGTTGTTTGTTTTTCAAATGAGATATTTCAGAGTTTATTCTACTTTTTCATTCTTTTGATTTTGTTTTATTGTTTTTTGACATCTATTAGAGTCATTAGCTTTCACTTGCCCTAATATAATTTTTAAGGAATTATTCCTTTTTATTTGACCAATTGTTCTTTTTAAGGAGGTTTTTTTTTTCCAGTGGATTTTTGTGTCACTTTCACCATTTGGACATTTCTGATTGTTTATGATGTTATTTTCTTCATTTTTTCCCCCTCTTTTACCAAATGGTTGACTCGTTTTTCTTTTTCTTTTTTTCTTCTCCTTTTTTTGTTTTGTTTTGTTTTTTAAAATAAATTAATGTCTTTATTTTCTTGTTTACATCATTCATTTCCACGAAATTTTGAGTTACAAAATTTCTCCCCATCTTTCCTCTACCCAACACCTCAAAACAGCCATCCCACTGTATAACACCTGCCCCAATCTGCTCCCTCCTATGTCCTCCCCCATCACCTGTCTGACTTTCTGGTAGGACAGGATGGATTTCCCTACCCTTGTGCCAGTATATCTTAATTCCCAGTTGCATATAGTTAATAATAATAATGCTAATTATAAATACATATTTTTAACATTTGATTATAGAACTTTAAATTCTAGATTCTTTCCCTTCCTCCCTCATCAGCCACCCCCACTGGAAGGACAAGTAATTCAATACAGGCTGTACATGTGTAATTACACAGAACATCTCCACAGTGGACATATTGTGAGAGACTCATTATATGTCCCTCCTTCCTATCCCGCTCCCCCATTGTTCTATTCTCTACCCTGTCCCTGTCCCTTTACAGAAGTGTGTGCTTCCAGCAACCCTGCCCCCCCC
>CM053583.1:301690695-301735908 GCA_028627135.1 Pseudochirops cupreus
AATAAATATTTTTGTACATATGGGTCTTCCATATGCTTTAAGAAACTAATTTTAATAGCTGTATGAGGGTTCAGAATAAGTAGAACTTGAGACTGGGAAACAATTTAGGAGGGGAAAATGACATTAACCAGAATGTTGGCTGTCTGAGTGAGGAAAAGCAAATGTGTACAGATAAAGAAATAGTATGATTTGGCAACTGATTAGATATAGGAGAGGGGTGGGTATGAGAGTGAAGTCAAAGATGTCATCAAGATTACAAAACTGCCTAGAAAGTTGATAGTAGGTATTCCATAGGAATATCCAGTAGGTCTAATGCATTATACTAAGTGGTATAAGGGAAACAAAGAAGGAGTCAAGGACTTTTCCCACAAAGAATTTGCAATATAGTTAAATAAACAAGACATAAAAACAAAAAAAGATGGATTGGAAGAGTCAAATAATAATATGAAACCACATCAGGAGCATTCTTTTTTTAAAAGCATACAAAAGGGACTGCTAGGTGGGCCCATGAATAGAGTACCAGCCCCCTGGAGTCAGGAAGATCTGAGTTCAAATTTGACCTCAGACACTTAACACTCACTAGCCGTGTGACCTTGGCCAAGTCACTTAACCCCAATTGCCCTGCCTTCCTCCCTGCCAATAAATAAATAGATCAGTAGATAAATAAAAGCATACAAAGCATTTATTCGACATAGTATTAAAAATTCTAGTAACTATGATATGAAGGAAAACACATTAGAGAGACTAACACTGGACAGTAAGAGGCCAAAATTTTATTATTTGTAGATGGTATGATAATGTATATTAAACAATCCAACTGCCTATACCAAAAATATTAATGGACACGATAAATAAGTTTAGCAAAGTTGCAGAATAAAAGATTAACCCACAAAAATCACTTGAACCCTTATTCATTAATAATAAAGGTAAAGAAAACATAACTATCAGAAGCCTTTTTTATAATAACAACAAGAATGAGCATGTATTTTGGAATTAATCTATGTAGGAATGGCCAGGACCTATGCTCAAGACCACTGTAAAACTATAATGACCAAAACACTGTAAAAGCATAATGACCAAAACAAGTTCCTAAATCAGTGGAAGGCTATTTAAAATTCAAGGACAGATTAATATAGCAAAATGACATACTCCCCAAATTAATCGATTCATTTTACACAAGAGCAAACAAAATACTGAAGGACTTTCTTTAGAACTATAATGATATTTATACAGTAAAAAAAAAGGGCACCAAAGAGAATAACTGAGAAAGTTGGATGTTCACTTTTAGATATTAAAGTCTATTACAAGGAAAAATATTGTCAAAATTATACAGTGTCAGAGGTTGGGAGGAAAAGTGAGAATACAGACAGAGAAACAGAGCAATGAACTAGAATGAATATAGCAGGCATTAAATCAAATGTATACAAAAGATTAGTGTTTGAAAATTCTGTTGAAAATAAAAACTGGTAGAAGGAGTCATCATTAAATTAAGAAATGCCAAACTGCCTAAGAGTCTGCTAGGAAAGGAATACACACACACACACACACACACACACACACACACACACACACACACACACACACAAGTGAATTCCAGGTGGATATGAAACTTAAAAATTTTTTAGCTATACAAAAGATGGATGGGAGGGGGCATGTGGAACCAAGATGGTAAAAAAAAATGCAGAGACCCACCTGAGCTCTCCCCAATTCCCTACCTAACAACTTTAAATAATACCTCAAAACAAATTCTGAAGACCCAGAATGCACAAAAGGATGAGGTGCAACAATTTTCCAGTCCAAGACAACTTGGAAGCTAAGCAGGAAAGGTCTGTCACACTTGGGTGAAAGCTGAGGGCACTCTAAAACAGGCTCTATCAGTACAGGCCACAACACAGGAAATCACCAGCTGGCCTTGAATCAATAGCAGTAGCTGTTTCTGGAACTCTCAGCCCACAAATGGTAAGGGGACTAGTCAGAAGATCATAGGTTTCCCTTTTCTGGTACTGGATTCAGGATTACTTTGCATTACCCATACAAAACAAAAACAAAAGATCCCAACCAAAGAAAGTTACTATGGTGAAAAGCAAGATTAAAACACAAGCTCAGAAGATCACAAAATAAAAACTGCTATATCAAAAGCCTCAAATAAAAATGTGATTTGGTCTCAGGTCCTAAAAGAACTCAAAAAAGATTTTTAAAAATAAAATAAGAGAGATAGAAGAAAAATTTTGAAAAGAAATGAGAGTGATGCAAGGAAAACATTTTTAAAAAAGAGTCAACAACTTGGTAAAGGAAGCACAAAAAATACTGAAAAAATAATACCTTAAAAAAGATAATAGGCCAAATGGTAAAAGAAAATCCAATGAAGAATGTCTTTAAAAGCATAATTAACCAAACAGAAAAACATATACAAAAATTCACTGAAGAAAAGAAGTAGAATTGACCAAAGAGAAAAGAAGGTACAAAAGTTCAATGAATAAAATAATTCCTTAAAAATTAAAGAATGAGCAAGTGGAAGCATCCAGAAGACATTGAGAAGTAATAAAACAAAATCAAAAGAATGAAAAAATAAAAGAAAATGTGAAATATCTCATTGGCAAAACAACTGACCTGAAAAATAGGTCCAGGAGAGATAATTTAAGAATTAATGGACCACCTGAAAGTCATGACCAAAAAACAAACAAACAAACAAAAAAACACCAAAACCTAGGTGTCATCTTTCAAGAAATTAGAAGGAAAACTAAACTGATAGTCTAGAACCAGAGAAGAAAATAGAAATGGAAAGAATCTACCAATCACCTCCTGAAAGAGATCCCAAAATGAAAATTTCCAAGAATGTTATAGCCAAATTTCAGAGATCCCAAATCAAGGAGAAAACATTGCAAGCACTCAGAAATAATTCAAATATCATTGAGCCACAGTCAGGATAACTCAAGATTAGGAGTTTCTACTTTATAGGAAAGGAGAGGTTGGAATATGATATTCTGGGGGGGGGAAAGGAGTTAAGATTACGACTAATAATCACCTATCTGGCAAAACTGAGTATAATCTTTCAGTGGAAAAAGTGGATATTCAACAAAACAAAAGATATTTAAGCATTCTTGATGAAAAGACCAGAATTCAGTAGAAAATTTGACTTTCAAATACAAGATTCAAGAAAACATAAAGTAATAAATAGGAAAGAGAAAGCATAAGTAATTCAATATGGTTAAACTCTTTACATTCCTACAATGAAAGTTGATACTGGCAACTCCTAAGAACTTTCTCATTACTAAGGCAGTTAGAAGGAGTATACATAAACAGAGGGCACAGGTGTGAATTGAATGTGATGGGACAATAATTAAAAAATGAATAAAATTAAGGAGTGAGAAAGAGGAATGCACTGGGAGAAGGAAGAATGAAAAGGTAGAATTGGGTAAATTATATCACATAAAAGAGGCATAAAGGATCTTTTACAGTGGAAGGGAAGATAGGGGAAGTAGGAGAGAGCCTTTGAACTTTACTCTCATCAGAAGCAACTCAAAGAGGGAATAGCATACATGCTCAGTAGGGTATGGAAATCTCTCATTCTACAGAAAAGTAGCAAGGGAAGGGATAAAAATAAGGGAGAGACTGATGGAAAGTAGGGTAGATTGGGAAAAGCAAAACACTTTTGAGGGAAGACAGGATGAAAGGAGAGAAAGAGTAGGATGAACAGGGGAAAAATAGGCAGGAAATACATAGTAATAATAACTATGAAAACTAAGAAAATATTACAGCAACTATCTCTAATAAAGACCTTGTTTCTCAAATACATAGAGAACTGAGTTAAATTTATAAAAAAATAAGAGCCATTTCCCAATTGATAAATGAACAGGCAACTTTCAGACAAAGTAATCAAAGCTATGTATAGTCCTATGAAAAAAATGCTCTAAATCACTATTGATAAGAGAAATACAAAGTAAAACATCTCTAAGGTACCACCCCAATCCCATCAGATTGACTAATACTACAGAAAAGGAAAATGACAAATTGTGAATGGGATATGGAGAAATTGAGACACTAATGCTCTGTTAGTGAAATTGTGAAGTGATTGAATCGTTCTGGAGAACAATGTGGAACTATACCTAAAGGGTTACAAAACCATGCATACCCTTTGATTCAGCATTACCACTACTAGGTCTGTGTCCCAAAGAGATAAAAATGCAAACAGCAAAGGACCTATAAGTACAAAATATTTATAGAAGCTCTTTTAGTGGTGGTAAAGAATTGTAAATGGAGGGGATGACCATCAATTGGGTAATGGCTGGCCAAGTTGTAGTATATGATTATAATGGAATACTATTGTGGTATAAGAAATGACAAACAGAATGCTCTCAGGAAAACCTGGAACGACTTACAAGAAGTGATGCAAAGTAAAGTAAGAAGAACAAGGAAAACAATGAACACAGTAACAGCAATATTATACAATGATCAGCTGCAAATTACAACTATTTTCAGCAACACAGTGATCCAAGACAATTCCTAAGGACTTTTGATGAAAAATGCTATCCATCTCCAGAGAAAGAACTTATGGAATCTGAATACAGATTGAAGCATACTTGTTTGTTTTGTTTTTTGCTTTCTTTATTTTTCTTGAGATTTTTTTCTATCTGTTTCCTTTCACAACATGACTAATATGGAAATATATTTTGCATGACTGCATCTGTGTCAGGTAGCTTGCCTTCTCAGTGAAGGGGGTGGAGAGGAAAGAAATGAGGGAGATAATTTGGAATTCAAAGTTTTAAGAAATGAATGTTTAAAATTATTTTTAAAAGGAAAATAAAGTATTAAATATTTTAAAATAAAAATCAAAGAGAAGAAATAACGAAATGTTTACTTAAGGAAAGGGATAAATTTTTATTTCACAATATGATAAATTATTAGGGAAAACATAAATGTTTTATATAGGAAAATTAAAAAAATATGTACAACATACAACTAAAAATAACATAAGGGGAATTTTTTAAAAAATTAGAATCACAAAAAAAATTAGAATTATAACAGAAAGCTATCTACAACCTCTGTCTTAGTGATGCCACTGCCAATATAGTATTTATTGAAAGGAAAGAAAGAACCCATGAGCTATCTCTCCCTCTAGCTCTTGGTTTCATTTATAACAAAAATGTCAATATTGATGTGGTTCAGCTCCTCAAAATAGAAAGCCAATTCATTAACTGTTGGACAAATATCTCATTCTTAGGATTTTGGTTTTGTTTGGATCTGTGATTTCTTTAGTAGAGAGATCTTCCTCAAGGAAGCAGTCACTTCTCCCAATGCAGATTGTTTCTTGCTCTTACTAGCTGTGTGACCCTGGGCAAGGTACTCAACCCTGTTTGCCTCAGTTTCTTCATATGTAAAATGAGCTAGAGAAGGAAATGGCAAACCATTCCAGTATCTTTGCCAAGAAAAGCTCATACAGGATCACAAAAAAGTCAGACACAATTGAAAAAATGACACAACAATTTGCTCCACAATTTATGCCTTAGAGTTTCCTGGAGACAGTAAAATACTAAATGATTTGGCTAGGATCATCCTGCCTGTATGAATCAGAAGGATCATTTGAACCCAAGTCTTCCTGGCACTAAAGCTGACTCTCCAGCTATTATACTCGCAGGCTTCTCTCACATTCTGAAAGTAGCAACAGTTAAAACACCTTCTACTTCTCCACTGCTACAATGTCACTCACATCATTGTAGAGGAAATGATGAGCTTGAAAGAGTCTTCTCATTTCTCTTGGCTTCAGCTTACTCATTTATAAACTGAGAGTAGTGGGGAAAATAAGTGTCTTGGGTGATCTTTCAGCTTTGAAACCCTATTCTATGAAACTGCTTGGTAACCTTGCCTCCTAAGACTGTCTCCAAAGACTGTAGACTTCACCTGAGGCTTGATAAACTGAGATTTTAAAAATTGTAGAGATATAGTAGGTATGATACTTTTGTATCATTACAACGGGAATGATATTATGCATTGTTATCATGTAAACATACAGTACTACTTTTGACACCCCACCAAAAAATGAATTATGCATGAACAATAATGATCATTTCCATTTTTTAGTGTAGCCTGGGTTTTTCTGAATATGATTGGTTCTGGCCTGGAGGTACCTTTGAGGCCTTTTGAGCATGCCCAGTTTATCTGATATGGAATCTGGAGATCCTCTTTAACTGGTTACCTGCATCTTTAAAAGTGGTGAGACTAAGCTGTCTGTTTCTTTTCTGCAACCCTTTCAAGCCTTCACTCTTTTTGGTGACTCCTCTTTACTATGAGGACTCCCATCTCTTAATTCTAGCATGTATACCATGAACTGAATAGAAGGGTTTTGGACTTGAACAGGGACTGTGCTCTATAGGAACTGAGCCAACCTATGAACCTACTAATCTTCTGCTCCCCAGAGACTGAGTTAATGCAAGAGGGGAAAAGGATTATGTCTCCCACATGTTGGAGGGAGTAAATTTATGATTACTTTGTGATCGTATATTTGTGATTACACCTTCTGAAGTAAATATATTCCTTTGTAAAAGGTCCTTTGTTACAATAGTGAAGAAAACAAGGAACAAAGAAGTTAAATCATATGCCCGAGGTTACACAGTCTGTAGCAGAACCAGACCTGGAACCAAGTCTCCTGAAGCCTAGTCCATTGTTATGGATTGTGTTGCACAACAATAAACAAAACATTTCTGAGTGACAATTAAAGTGTGAATGCCACAGTCCCCTACATAAAAAGACTTTAACTCAGTGTTTCCCAATCCAAATTATACCTCTTTATAACAGCTCTTAACTTCCCTGAGGGTAGAGGCCATGAACTAGTGAGATATAGTATGCATTGAGAAGTCAGTAAATAAGCATTAATTAATCCTCTACCATGTTCTAGCTACTGTGTTAAGGTCTAATGGGAGGAGACAACATGCAAACAATCGTGTAGAAATAAGATATATACAGGATAAATTAGACAAAATCAATAGAGGGAATGCACTAACATTAAGAGGGATCAAGAAAAGCTTCTCTTTGAGAATATGAGATTTTAGCTGGGACTTAAAGGAAGACAGGAAGTAGAGATCAGGAAAAGCATTTCAAGCACTATGGCACAATCAGTGAAAATTCCCTAGAGACTTAGAAAAAGAGAATCTGGCTCTGCTACTTCTACCTTTGGCAGGCTATTTCACCACTCTGTGACTCAGTTTCTATGTCTGTAAAATAAGGAAGCTGGACTAGATAGCCTTTGCCCATGCCTGGAGTACACTCCTTCCTTCCTTCTTCCTCATATATTCCCTCTCTCTAAGATACAGTTCTGATATCTTTTTCTGTGTAAAGCCTTTCTTGAATTCCGCCCAACTTCAGGACCCACCCTCCAAAACAATCTTGTATTTAATTACTTGGAGTGTATGTATAAATAATATGTATGTTTGTATTTTCTACCAATAATTATGCTGTATACATCTTTAGATGTACTTGTTCTCTCCTCCATTAGAACATAAGCTCCTTGTACTTGTATCCCCAGTGCCTGGTGAACACATAGTAGATATTAACAAAGCTATTTTTATTTTATCAACCAATAAGTTTATTGATGTAAATGTAAAATCTATGATGCTATGATACTATGATCCTAAATCCATTTCTCTAAATGTACAAATTTTAAGAAGTTCAAAGTTCTTCTCAAATACTTCAGGAATATATAATTTCACCAATATGGGCACTCTTCCCACTGATGGAGATTTCAGTTTCTGGTCTTTGAGAGTTGCTCTGGCCAAAACAGTCACCACTGTATGGCCAACCTGGTGATAAGATTCTCTGAAGTTAGTGAGCTAGGCTGTTCCTTTTACGTTAGACATACATTCTATCACCCAAGTCCTTACCTGAAGTCTCTCCAATGACATACAATCAGTCAAAGTGTGTGCTGCTGATGAAGCCTTAAAGAAATTAGGGTCACCTCCGAACTCTAATGGAGCATCAAAGAAGGACCTTAGTGTAGTAGGCTCTGTGTTACTAATTGACCACAAGTTGCTATCAACCCAAAGGTCATCAGCTGGGGAGAAAAAAAAAACCACACCTCACCTAGGTTCTTTATTTTCTTTCTTGATACTCTCTTTAATGGAAACAACCTTGTTCCCTTTAGAAAATCCTGGATACAATACCACATCCTCACTCTTCAATCTTTCCTCCTTAGTCTTCTCCCTCTTCCCCACTCACTGATTTTTCAAGCAGAGTTTCTTTAAAGGGTTCAGCCCCACCTTGGATGAAATTCCATCAACAAAAAAACCAGAAGTGTTGAAAATCGAGGCATTATTACAAAGTAATAAGACAGTCCATAAACATGCCAACATTTCAAATAATAATAATAGCTCACATTTACAATAGCCTTCACTAGGTTCCAGGTTTTGTGCTCGGCACTTTGCAGTTATTATTTCACTCAAACATCATAACAATCTTGGAAGATAGGTGTTATTATTATCACTGTTTTGTAGATGAGGAGACTGAGACAAATAGAGGTTAAGTGACTTGCCCAGGATCACACACCTAGAAAGTGTCTGAGGCCAAATTTGAACTGAGGAAGATGAATCTTCCTTATTCCAGACCCCACCCTCTATCCACTGTACCACCTAACTGCCCACAGTACATTACAGGCACCTGTAAATGCTTGTTGTAAATGCTTTCCTTTCTTTATGTGCCAATAGGTCTGATAGTGCTAAGTGATGGGTTTGTAGATAGTGTCAGTGGAAAACTAGAAACTCTTTACTTAAAACCGTAAAGGAACAGTTAACGGAAATGTTCTAGATGTTTATTAAAACATGCTTGGAGAAACACTGTAGAACAGTTCAAAGAATATAGTTCTATCAAATAAACACACTAACTAAAAATCAAGTATTTTCCTGGAAACTAGGTGATTTCATACCTAATGGTTCATGTATGTCAATTCTCCTCAGCATACAAAACACTGAAGACAAAGCTGGTTGTCTTTATTTTTTTGTCTAATATTATGCAATCAAAATGCTGTAGGGGGAAAAGCACCTTGAGGCCTATTTAGTAAATACTAGTTCCTAGATACATCCATTTTAAATATTGCCAATTGCCTTTTTAAACCTGATTTTGTATGTTACAAGCCTTTTACTCCCCTACGTTATCACTATGGCTCATCATAGACGTTAGTGTTTCAATTACAAGTGGAAATGACAGCATCTAACTTAACCTACATTTATTACATGCCTTTAAACAGGTGGAAATGAGGCTTATGCCTATGCTTTTGAAGGACAAAATATGTCAGGAATAAAAGCAGGTCTGGCATGGACAGATTTCAACCCACAGTAAATGTTCATAGCTGTGTACAACTCCCTGGAGGGAGAAGCTTATGATGAAAATGCAGGTGATAACTAAGGACAGTCCTCCAAGTTATCCTGTCAGCTCTGAAAATGAAAGAAGTGGAAGATATTTAGTGAAAGCATTCAGAAGCGACACCATTGTGCTGCTTATTTTTGTTAACCTTAACAACTTTACCTTGGGGCAGCTAGGTGGCACAGTGAACAGAGCACCAGTCCTGGAGTCAGGAGGACCTGAGTTCAAATTTGATCTCAGACACTTAACATTTACTAGTCATGTGACCTTGGGCAGGTCACTTAACCCCAATTGCCCTTTAAAAAAGCAGAAGAAAAAAAAACTTTCCCTTGTGAGTGATGGTGACAGCAATGATGATGCCTTCTTTTGCTTAACAGCTCTACCTTTCAAAGTACTTTTGTAGTCATTATCTTGGGGCAGCTAGGCAGCACAGTGGTTAGAGAGCCATGACTGGAGTCAAGAAGACTTCACTTACTAGCTGACCCTGAGCAAGTCACTTAACCCAGTTTACCTTAGTTTTCTTATCTATAAAATGAGCTGGCGAAGGAAATGACAAACCACTCCAGGATCTTGTAGCACCAATGTAAGGTTCACAGCACCAACAGTGACTATGAATATGCCAGCATAGTTCTCAACTGCAAAATATAACAGGCTTCTCCATATAGAAGACAGAAGCAAAACATTTATTTAGACACCAGAAAACCAAATCCCAACACCAGGAAACCGAATCCATCATAACAGCAAAGAAGTTAATACACCATAGCACAGCAAAGAACCACACCATCCTTTAGCCTTCCTACAAACCAACACTCACAAGCCTAACTGTCACAGCAAGGGGCAAATACTGACAAGCCTAGCTGTTGCCCTGGGTGTGTCCTGTCCTCCCTCCAGCTCTAACTGCTCTGACTCTCAGCTTCCTGTGGGCTCTGCTCCACCCTTCAGTAAACTCCTCCCACCACAAGCATCATGTGATTACATTCAGCCTATTGGGGCAGGGAAGATCTTCAAATTTGCATTATCATTACAGATCTTTCCCAAGAAAACCTCAAATAGGCTCACAAAGAGTTAGACACATCTGAAATGACTGAACAGCTATTACCTCACATCACTTCAGTTTCTTCATCTGTAAAATGAGAATATTATTATTCATATGACCTACCTCAAAGACTTATTGTGAGGATGGCACCTTGTAAACGTTAAAAGGCGATAGAAATACACATTTCTATTATATGTAACCCTTATAGCAATCAGGAAGTATGCAAGACAAGACAACACTACCCTCATTTTATGAATGAAAAAGATGTGTATATAGAATAAACTACACCAGTTACAACACACTGAGTGTGTCTTTGTACTAATTTTAACAAGAATGCTTGTCACTTTTAATGGATCTCATACGTAAAGGAATTTGGGTGAATTCTGTTTGGAAAAAATTTGAATTTAACAAATTAATCATTTATTAACATAACACTATATATCATTTTACTCTATAGATGTAGCATGCTTTACCCAATTAATATTTAATCATCCCTGAAATTTGAGGAATAAAGAGAATTGCTTTTAATTGGACATTTTAGATAAATCAGAGAAGCTTGCTATTCAAAGGAATATTATTGTGGATTATTTAATATACTCACATTTTCTCTTTTGTACAAATAAGGATTTTTTTTTATACTGTTAGTTTAACAGCATACAACACTATCACATCTATACATGCCAGGAAAGTGAAAAATTGATGTAACATTATAGGTGGTTTGAGCCCAAATATATTTCTCAAGAAACATGGTGTTTCCTTGAATTACTTAGTGTCAGATGTTGCTAGGAAAGGAAGAACAGTTGTATGCCTGAAGCTGCGGGCAATATACAGCTAGCTACTTGTCATTCCTCAAGTCTATTTATGGGCATAAAGAAATTGTCTTAGGGCTGGTGTTTGTCATTTTGGAGGTTGGAAACTGGCCTGAATGTGGAGATGGAAAAATCATGAACAGAGAGCTCATTAACTGAGAGGGTACTTGGCTTTATTGGGGGTAAAGGAGAGAGACAGGACCAGGAGGGGCAGGAAAAAGCTAATGAACGAGATGGTGAATACTAGTGATTTGGGCTTTACGATTATTTTCTGTGCACATAACTGTCAGTAACCATTCTATCAGCATTGTCATTATCATCATAATCATAATCATTATTACTCTATTATTATAGATAGTTTATGAGGTTAAAAGGATAAGGTCATTTGGGGGGACAGATATGAACATCTATATGGACCAAACTAGCTTCAAAGCTCTTTGATTATATCCCCCTATTGAAGGTAGAGACAGAACCATTG
Organism: Pseudochirops cupreus; assembly: GCA_028627135.1. Lineage (NCBI taxonomy): Eukaryota > Metazoa > Chordata > Mammalia > Diprotodontia > Pseudocheiridae > Pseudochirops > Pseudochirops cupreus. Next base: position 301,702,367 of record CM053583.1, read on the forward strand.
ACAGCAATTTGAGATAGCTGAGAGTGTCAACTACATACATATTGGCCCATTCAAACTTCATTGAGGATGAGTTATTAAATCTCAGCATTGAAAATAATTTGATTGACTGAGGCTAATGTGTATCAGAAGCACTTGTTTGTACTGAGCCTATAAATGGATAAGAGAAATCTTCCAGAAGTCTAAGAAAACTTCCAGAAGTCTATTGGAGAGACCTAAAGAGGGCTAAGCATAGTTTGGAGACTAGGGAGCTGAGAGTAGTCCTCTGAGGGAAGGAAGAAGGTTTGAAGTGTTTCCACATGGATTCTGCCCAGAGCAATGAATGCACTTTTCTTCAGCACCTTCGGCTATGGAGAGGCAATAGAAAAGCCTCTTGTCCTGAGAGATGGCAGCCAAGCTGTGGAAAGAAGTATCCATGTAATCAAATAGACAACAGTTTACATTATACTTAGTTATTTCTATATTAAGGACTTTTTTATGTAATTGACCAATAAAATCAGATGTAAATAGTAAATAGTCACATGATCAGTATTCTTCAAGTTTTCTTAAAAAAAAGTATTATCCTTTTCTTCTAGAAAACTAAAATAAATAATTCAAATTAATAGGATCTTTTAAAACACATACTGTGCACCCAATATCATGACAGACATAGAGACAAATACAAAACTTAAGATCCCAGACTCATCCTCTCCCACCAGATTAACAAGATCAAACCTTCCTACGGGTAATCTATTTGAAATGTAAAGGCCGCCATCTTATTTCTGTGGACATCAAACATCCTTGGGGAGAAAAAATTCTCATTAGTGCTTCCAATACTTGGTATTCTTTTTTTCCCAGAAAACTGAAGCACTGATTATAGTAGAATCCAATGGTATCTTACTGAATTTGTTAACTAAATGAGTTTGAGGCAGGGAGATATTGGCTAGATCCCAGTTCAAGTAAGTAATAGTTACAGCCCATTTTCCTGATCTACCCCCATTATTTACAATGAATGAATCCATAAAGCTAAAATACAGAATGTTAGGAAGTACATTTTGAAAAAGAGTAAATGTGTCAAAACTTTAGATTGACTATTTTTAACTGGGCATAGATCAGTTAAGTGCCCTTTCTTTGTTTTCTTCTTTCCTAAGCTTTTAAGATAATCTTGATTTAATTTGGCTTTGTTTATTTCCAAATAAATATCCAAGCACATGTACTTTAAAAATAATGAACATATGTGTTTAGATTAAAATGGAAGGTGGGGAGAGCCAGTGAAAATATATAAACTGCAGCTATTGTAAGGCCTACCTCACTCTGTTTGCCAACCTCTGAAGTCTGGGAGAATTTCCCATTTCTGTGCCCACTGGAAAGTCTCCAAACAGTTGATTTCAGTACATACTCAAAGGACAATGCCAAGCCATCCAAAAATGGGAGGATGGGATTAGGTTCTTTGTAACACAAATACTGCAATCCTATCAACATGATCTAGCTACAATCCCTTTGTTTGTAAGGCTATTAAATGATTAAAATTATATTTCAAGATCTGAGAGAGCAGTGGAGATAAAAATGACATGCAAATATACCAGGTATTACACAGAGGGGTAGGGAATCTATGGTTCCTTAATTAATCAACTTGACAAACAAGACCTCTTCTCTTTATAATCAAACCAGTTTTCCTTTTGAAATGTGTATTTTTTACAAACAATTGTCTCTTGATGAAACAGAGCACATTACAAAGAAGAATCAGAATGCATTGTTTGGACTTCCTTTACACCAGATGCCATTTCCTTAAAGGCATGCCTTGGTAATTGATTTAGGTAAAGAATGAAAAGGAAGGAACTGCTTTTGACTATATTAATACAGTCATTTGGTGGAAAAGTGGGTGAATCTTCAAATTGGCTAAGTCATTTACATAGACAAGTGTCCCACCCATTACACAAGAGAAGAGTTATTGACTAGCTGCCTGTGAATCAGACTTTTCTCTATTTAGTCATATTTCTCCATTGATTTACAGTATAACTTCAGATATTTTGTATCTTCCTTTCTGATTTAGCTTCAAGTTGATGTGATTCCTAGCACTTAAAGTTTCCATAATTTCCCAATACATTGCTCCCTACAAACAAATAGTAAAATGTACCAGAAAAATTAGCTTTTTAAAGTACCCCGTCTTAGATCTTTTTATAAAATAAAGATTTATAGAATCACAGGTACTGAGATCCAAAAGGTTGTAAGTGACTTGCCCAAGGGGACAGAGATACTAAGTGGCAGAGTGGAGATTTGAACCTGAGTCCCTCTCATTGCAGATCCAACATGAAAACAAGTACCCTTTGACTCACTTATTCTGAATCAATGTATGCTCAGCTATAGGGTTATAGGATTTTCTTTCCTCAATAAGATGGGTTATACTAGCAGTGAAAAACATCAAATATTTTAAATACATATATGTGAGTATATACTTTAATAGTACTATTACAATATACTTGCCACGTATATTTCCCAAATGAAAAGATGAAATAGGTGCCTTTTTTCATGTTATAGAGAATAAACGATTTTGCATTTTGCTTGTGATTTGAAATTATGTTATCATTCATCTATTAAGGGGAAATGAACAGTAAAATTAAGTATAATAAATGCAAATGTAGTGTCAAAATCGAGCCCATTTGGCTCTGATGAGGTACAAATATGTATTTTTTTAATCTAATGAATCAGAACTGAGAGTGAATAGGACCTGTATACCTCCCTGAATTAATCAAAGTCCTTGTGCAAGAGACTGGAAAGAGACTTTGTATAAAAGGGAGAGGCTTTTTCAGAACTGGAGAAGAAGAAATTCTGAGGTCTATATTTAACAGTCCTTGGCTCTATAGGAATCATAAAAAAAAGGATCTAGACCAATAGAAATCCAAAGAAAAGATCGATTTTTTCCCACTCAGTTTCTCTTTCTAATCCCTATATATCCACAGACACTAAATATAATCTGTTATTTTCTTACCCATGTTTTCATTAAATTGAATTTTGCCTTAACCATGCTAATATGTGTGAATGAAAAGATACGTATATATGTTTAGGAAAAGAACATGCCCTCAATGAGATGTTAGGAATTTTTCCTAACTGGGGGCTCAGAACAATTTTGACCAAACTCAAAATTTTTCATCAGAAATAAATTGCTGAAAGCTGAAGAGAAGGAAACAAATGGACCTTTAGGGCCATTATATTACCCTCAAGGTCTAAAATGAGTTATGTATTCTAACAGAGAGATACATAAAGAAATTCAAATGAGTTATGTAAACCACTGACTCTACCTTCTCTGCACCTCTTACAACCAACATAGGAAAACGGAATATATACCTGACTAACCAAATCAGGCCAGAACTAGGATGCCACAGAGGGGGAGCCAAGTGGAACAATAGATAGAGCACCAGCTCTGGAATCAAGAGGACCTAAGTTCCAATGCAGCCTCAGATACTTACTAGCTGTGTGACCCTGGGCAAGTCACTTAACCTCAATTATCTTACACACACACACACACACACACATACACACAAATGAGTATTTTGAAAGTGTGCCTTTCTCATTGTCTCTTTCAAATTCTACCCTGTTTGTCCTGAATAGGCCTATAAACATCATTGTATGTACAAACACAGACACACTAAGAAGAATCCAACATGGAATGTGAATGAATAAGCCTTTATTGGGAATCAAATACGTGCTAAGCACTGCTAGATATCAGGAATACAAATACAGAGGAAAGACAGTCTCTGTCCATATATTAATAGGGAAGGATAACCTAAGAAAGTAATAGCCAGGAAAGGGAATTTTGGTCTAGGGATTTATAGGATTGGTAAATGGAGTATTTAGGGGCAGCTAGGTGGAGCAGTGGATAGAACGCTAGGCTTAGAATCAGGAAGACATCTTCATGAGTTCTGAGATGGTACAATGCTATGAATTTAACAGACTTTGAGTTGAAGCATAGACAGTTGCATCTGCAAGGCAAAAAATGCCTGGTTATACTGAAAGCTTGTAAACCAGTAAAGAAATTAGAACAGGATATTATGCCTCAACTTGAGATGCAATTCATTGTATTTCCCATACATCTCAGTTATTGTCTGTTTTGGGGGAGTGGTGTTTTGTTTTTTGGTTGTTGTTGTTTTAATTCCAATAAAGAATAAAGAAAAGTTGAGTCCCAAAGTCTCGATTCTTACGCAGATGAGCTCATTTGTTAAACCCTAGCTTTGAAGGGAGCCATGACTAGAATTTATTAACTCACTCAAATTGATACTATGAGGCCAGTCTTGAGCCATTGTGTAGTGACTGCCTGCTTAATTACCCGTGGCTAAAGAGTTAATAGTCATTTTGGCTGATTTGTGATTTTTCTGGTAGTGTGTAACTCGCAGGAGATGAACCACACAGACCATTGAGTACCCACTGAAATCTTGCTTTGGAAATACCTGAAGGACACTCTGAGCTCTTCCCAAATCCCTATCCTGATGCCTCCCTACTTACTGGGTTACCAGAATCCATGCCAGAGTGATTCCCCAGCAGGCAAGTTCCTGCTCAGAGTGGGCAGCTAAAGTGCCAGGCTGTGCTGGTGAACTCCAAAATGAAGCAGTGTGATTTTATTCCAATTATACTCTTAGTACCATGATGTCACAGCATAAATTTGTACTTCTGCATGCAGCTCATGCTGGTGTGATGACAGCTCTTAAAATATTGAGTGATTGTGGGCCCGTCAGCATAAAATTATTCTAACATGGTGCCTTTATTAGTGCTTCAATAAATGCCATTCTTCTTGTGTTCCAAGGTGGCATTTGCAAATGAGCTAATTTCTCTGCAGTAAAATAATTGTGTTGCATTTATTTTGCAGAGGGGGAAAAACAGCCCTATTACATAAAAGGGGCTCTTTTTCCATCAAAACTACATTTGCTGTAGTTAGGCAAGTTTAAAAAAGAATGCATTAACTAAATGACTGGGTAATTATTTAAATGAACTCACTGCTTTAAAAAGCTGTGGATGGGATAAGCACCTTTAAAAAAAAACCTTATTATTATAAAAGAGATGACAAATTAGTCATAAGAGTATCCATCCTGAAAGTAAGGGGGAGATGGTGTTTGCCGATCAGTGACAGGTATTTCAGTGGTTCATTATGTGTCTCAGTTATGATGAACTCCACTGGATAGCATGCTGACTCCATTCTCCAGGAACAGCAGGGCTGGGAGGTAAAGCATACTCCATTCTGTGAATTTTACCTGCCTATATCTTCTAGAACTCAGAGTCCTGGATCCTCAGAACTAGAAGAGAGTCATCTGATCCAACCCCTCACCCAATACAGTGGGAACCAATATGAACCCCCAGGGCAGGTTGTCACTCAGCCTCCAGTGGAGCAGAGAGAGCTCATTTCTGTGATGATATAAGTACATTGTTGGAGGGGTGGAGGGAAGAGGAGGATCCTGAAACTTCATCCAAATTCACTATTTGAGTCTGATTGTCAAATGTTTGAAACTGGAGGGAAAGTTACTGACTTCGTGAATTTTCCATGACACAAAATTATAGATCAATGCTTTCTTCCATTTTACGGACTCAGGGGGGAAAAAAAGATTAAATGAAGAGAGGTGAAATTTTTTAAGAAGTCTTCCAAGGTACTCTGTTTAGGACAGTATAATAGTAAATGATGCAATCAGTAATGTGACAATTAACTGAAGGGTAATGAAACATAGAATACAAGACAAATAAATCCCACTTGGGGGAGGGGTGCAAGGGAAGAGGAGTAGAAATAGGGAAGACAGAAGGAAAGGTCCACAGCATTGGAAGAGTAATCCAATCCATTAAATATTTAGTAAGTGCCTACTATGTGCCAGGCACTATACTGAATGCTGAGGATATAATTTTAAAAATAAAGATAGTCCCTATCCTCAAGGAGCTTACAATCTAAAGGAGAGACTGCATGCAAAAGAAGATAGGAAAGCTGGTGGAGGCAGGGTGATGCATGGTAAAGGGAAATCTTGTTCCATGGAACAGTAGATGTAGAGAGAGCTCAGTCCAGATCCTGACCTTAATAAAAGAAGGGGTTGGAAGAGTTCAGTATTCTACCTACCAGCTCTCCAACCAGAGAAGAGAAGAGACTGAGGGAGGTGATGTCAATCAGAGCTTGCGTTAGCAGCATTGTGGTTAATTTAGAAGTGATGAGTTTAACCCAGCAAGTAGGCATCTTGTTCTATAGAGTCAGAACCATGCCAAGTGGAGAGCAGGCCTGGATAAAAAATCATAGTAGGAGGCTCTGAGTAGCTAAAAGATGTCATGAGGGCATGGAGCCCAGAGCAGAGGAAGGGACATAGGAGTGATGGAAGGTGTCAGGGAAGGTGAAGAACTTTGCCTACTTTACAACTTTGTCTCTTTGATCCCAAGGGTACATTAACATCACAGGCAGAAGTTTCCAACAAGATGTCAAGGGACGAAAAGTAAAAGATAACAGAAGCTTATTCACAGTATTCAAGTGACCTTGGATTATCATGACAACTGGCAAATTCCAAAGAGTGAAACCCTTGAGAAATGTAACAATAATGCAATATTCACAACACCCATGGTGGTTATAAATATGCTAGTATAATTGTGAATCACAAAATGTAGCAAACTCTCCACATGGAGGGCAGAGCCAAAAGTCTTTATTCAAATACCAGAAAAACCAGAAAGCCAAAGTCATTACAGTAGTCACAAAGTTGATACACGTGGTTAATGCAGTGAACACCCACATTCCCAAGCCTTCAAACTAGAACAGGCTCCCTCAAGCAGGGATCCTTCTCTCGCTCACTGTGGCTCCTCAACCTAGAAGGAAGGTCTCAGCAAAAAGTTCCCATAAGGAGGGTTTTGGCAAAAGTTGCAGAAGGAGGGTCTCAGCAAAAAGCTGCAGCCTCCAGGTGATCACTGAGAGAAAATCTGACTATTCTGCTGATTCTCTTCCTTATGTACAGAATAGATCCTCCCTGTTCTGCCCCATCCAGTTACATTAGTAACTTCCTCCCAAGGTGTTAACTACTTCTATGTTAATTAAATAGCTTAAACAAGGTGTTAACTTGAAACAAGGTGCTAAGTACCTGCTTACTTGCCAATACAAAGGGGCATAGAAGATCTTCATATTCCATTAACATTACAGGGGTGCAATATACTGGAAAGGACAGGTGGGAGTGGGATTAAGGGCATAAAGGTGTTAAGTGATTGGCCCATGGACACACAATAAGTTTCAGAGGCGGGACTTGAACTCAAGCCTTCCTGACTCCAAGTCTAGAACTCTGCTATAGCACACTGCCTTTCAAAATAAAAAAAGGATTCTGGGACTCAGATGAGAGTCATTGAATTATTCTTTCTCCTGGGTGATGAGCCAACTGCAATAATATATTTCCCAATGTCTTTATTTTCCTCTCTTTGGAGGAAGAAGAAGCAATTGGTTAGTGATGATGTAGGAAAGTGACTAGACAACCAGAAGCATTGTCAGGAGGTACTCAGGAGGCTTCCTGATTGGCCTAAAGTGGTAAATTAATCCTTTCCATCCAGAGCATCCCTATGGATCTGTCTAAAAATCAAACAGTTCGGGGGTGGCTAGGTGGCACAGTGAATAGAGCACCGGCCCTGAAGTCAGGAGGACCTGAGTTCAAATCCGACCTCAGACACGTAACACAAAAACCTAGCCATGTGACCTTGGGCAAGTCACTTAACCCCAATTGCCTTACCTTCCCCCTCCAAAAAAAAAAATAAAAATAAAAAAATAAAAAATAAAAATCAAACAATTCTGCTCAGAATTAGAAGGTTAAATAATTTTCCTAATGTCACACAGGTAGTAAATATTAGAGGTCAAATTTGAACCCCCTCCCTCTGGAGCCAGATCCTAGTTCAAAGATGAGGGTGATTAGGAAGAATTCTATAGGAGAATGCAATCAACTGTAGTAAGCAAAGTCCACAGCATCACAGTCATTCATGTTCCTGCTGAGTATGTAGTCCATTGAAACTGAAGTATTTTTCACATAAACTGTGATCAAGTCACATCTTTCTAGTTCTTTGCTTGCACAACTGGATTTCTGAAGCTGAGTATAAGATACACATTTGTCACTATTATATTTTGTCTCGTTAGATTTGGCCCATTTGGCAGTGATACCAGACTATTGAATCATTTTAGATCCTGATTTTGTCATCTAAAATATTGGTTTCATTCACTCAGTTGTGAAAAGCATATTATCAATCAAATTACTGATAAAAATGTTGAACAATGTAAGGCTGAGGATGAATCCCCATGCTACATTGCCAGCAATCTTTCCAGGTTGATGCTAATTGCTTAAAAATTAAAGATTTTTTTGTATGGTTGTTTAATAAGAGCCAAAGGAGATAACATATGTCAGGAACTTTGCATATCTTAAAGTGCTGTTATCAGCATCCAACCCACATCTCTCCATCTTAAGTATGGTGAGCATTAATCTATTCTAACAATTAATTAGCCAACAGGTTGCGCTACTTCTGATTGGATATAAAATCATTATTTAAATAAGAAATTCTGACTTAATTTGAATCATTAACATTCATGAGTAAATACGAATTTGTTTGAATTTTCATGTTTTACCATTTACAATGGGGACTGAAACTCAGTCAATATTTTCATCTGATAATCCAAAAGATTTTATTAAATAAATAACTAGCACAACTAAGGTATAAATGGATGGATAGTTAATAATTTTGCTACCATTTTTTTCTCTAGATATTAGCTGGTATTAAGACTTTCCTATTCTATTTGTCCATATTTTTAACATTTGTTATACTTTTTTTTTTCATCACTCTCTTTATTAGCAGATTCCTTCATTTAGTACATTCCCAAAATAGGCAAAGGTTATAATCCACTCGTCTTGTCCAAACTGCTCAGGCTCACTTGTTTCTCCATATGCATTTTAACACTCAACTTTATTTTTGGTGTAACTTTTTATACTTTTTTTATTATTAGTGATAGGAAGCATTTTTCATAGAAAAACTGATGATTTGTATTTCTTCTTTTGAAAACTATCTCTTCATATCATTTCCCTACTTATGTGTTAAGTAATAATTTTTGGTCTTCTATATTTATATCAATTCCCTGTATATCAGTGGTTCTCAACCTTCCTTATGTCGCGACCCTTTAATACTGGTATGTGGGCATATCTGCATGTGGGCGGACCCACCTGGAGATGGATAGAGAAGCGGTGTCTCGGTTCCTAAGACCATCAGAAATATGTGTTTTCTGATGGTCTTAGGTGACCCTTGTGACCCCTGTGAGAGGGTCATTTTACCCCCAAAGGTGTTGCAACCCACAGATTGAGAACCGCCGCTGTATATGCTAGAAATTAGTCTTATTAACTATGTGTGATATAAAGATTTTTCTCCCTACCCTTCAATCTCTTCTGATTCTAGTTTCATCAATTTCATCCATGCAGTATCTTTTTAATATAAATGAAACTATCTATTTTGTGGTCTCCCCCATTCCTTCATTTATTAAGAACTTTTGCCCAATCATCATTAGGAAAGGTACCTCTTTCCATCTTTCACTAATTATTTTATATCAGCTACAACTTTTCTAGAAATATATGCAATTATTTGTTGACAATATTGATATGAAAGCAAAAAAACTACTATCAATAACCTTTATTATAAATGTATACTTGCTACTTTGAAATTTATTTTTTGTTATACAGCTTTATAAAGCTTATAGATGCATATATACATATATAAATATGTGCACATGTGTATATGTGTCTATGTATGTATATTTTATACATATATTTAAAGTGTGTGAGAGAGAGAGAAAGAGAGAGAGTATTGCCACATATAGTAGCTTAAAACTGCAGAAGACTTTGGAACACTCTATCGCCTTTGATGAATCTCTAAACTAGCAGGTAGTAAGTTTAGTTGTAAAAAGTGTGAAAGGTATCATTTAAAAATGATAAATCTAAGTGGGTTATTGTAATTTAGTAGGCACTCAGAAGGAATACTCAAAGATGAAAATAACTGGAATCCTGTTTGTCAAAACAGTAAAATGTTTGCATGTACATCTATCCTATTCTCTATTGACAATATCCATTCTATGAAAACTGCAAAGTGAAAAACAAAAGGGGTTGGGGAGAAGGAGGGCTGAAAGTGTTGATACTACACAGAAGACAGTCTCTTTACAAGCACAACATTCTACCTCTCACTTTTCTGCCTTTATTCAAGTTGGTGCTCATCTTTGGAATATGCCCCTCCTAATCACCACCTTTTGCAATGTTTAATTCAATTCAGGTGTTTTATCTTGGTGACTTCTTTTTGATCATTTACATATAGGTTATGCTAGAGCCATTCTCCCCACATACACTATAAGCTTCTTGAGGTTAGGGATGGGTTTTTATTTTTTGCCCTTCTATTTCTGCTGCCTAGCACAGAGGAGATGTTCAATAATTATTTGTTGAATTGAACTGAATTAATTTCAAACTAAATCCTGAGAACTACATAGAATTAGCTAGAACTGGTTTTCCTCTGCAAAACTAAAGATTTCTCTTGAATTTTGCCTTTCAACATAGAGTTTTTCCTCCCTTGATCTGGTGTTCCAATTAGGTTTGTGCAAGTCATTTGAAAACTCGGATGAATTATCCCGAACAATGACATTCAATTAGTCTTTGAAAAACTTAGAGTACATAGACAATCACTTACCTTCCTAGAGATAAAAGAAAAAGAAAAAAGATAGGAAAATATGACACACAGGGCCACTAGAGTTATATTAGAGATTCTTCCCATCTTGTTATTCATACTCTGTCATAAGCAAACAGCTTAAAAACAAGCAAGGGAGCATTCTAGCTTTCTTGCAAACACAGGTGAAGAGAGTATCCATCAGATGTTGGCAGCAAATTAGTATCTGGGGATAGGGATAGGGAATAGCTAAATGGATAGATGAGGCAAATGAGTGGTGAGGCACCACAGCTCTCTTAGGTACAAATTTTGAAAATACCAGCTCTGGTAGAAAGGAAACCTACCTTCTCTCTATCTATTAGAATGTTATTCTTCCTTCAGCCTCAGAACAAGCTCCACCTCTGCCACCTATCCTACCCTGAGCAGACCAGCCCATAGTGATCTCACCAGTTGTGGCACATTGTGTATCACTCATCATTGGGTATTTATTAGGGATCAGCTATGTGTCAGGTATTTCACTAGAATTTGGGGACCCAAAGGCAAAATGAAACAGCCCATGCCTTCTGGAAGTTGATATTCTATAAGGGAGACAACACACATGACATGTCCAACCTGGCAGTGGTAAGTAGCAGAGTCATAGTTCAGTCCAGTAGCCGTTCTACTACATCATCCTGCTTTCCAGGCTCTTCTTTGTGGCTAATTCCTACTAACCAATGGAAACTAATTCCTAAAATGTCTTCATATGTCTTCATCCCTGTCTGATCTCCACACTCAACTTCTTGGACATCCTGGCCACAGAATCTTGCATGACCTGTACATATCATTTTCGTTCTGCTTTACCCTCCATCTATACACCAGGCTTCCATCTATACTACTCTCATCCTTCCTGGAACTTTTAATTGACAGCTAATTCTCTACAAAGCTTTTCCATGGTTATAGAGGCTATTTTGCCTTCAAGTGTGTATAAGACATTTGATCCTAGGACAGGGTTTCCAAGTTATGGCATCTATTATTAATTTTGCTTTGTTGGTTACATTTAATATAAGTCAATCAAGTGTTTATTAAGACTATATTCTCATGATTACACATGTATAATGTATATCAGATTTCTTGCCATTTTGGGGAGGAGGGAAGAGATGGAGAGAGGAAAAAAATTAGAACTCAAAATATTATAAAGAATGAATGTTGAAAATCATCTTTACATGTAATCAGAAAAAATAAAATTCTATTTAAAAAACAAGAATATATTCTGTGCTGGGCACCATGTCCTCCCTGCCAAAATACCTAATATTTAACTACTTCATATGTATTTGAAATTATTAATTTCATATATATGCTGTCTACATTTTATATGTACTTTTAAAATTTTTACATATTTTATTTTGAACTTAAGAAATTAAGTATTTCCATAACACAGTAGAAAGAAAAAAAAAGATGATTGTACATGAAACTGCAAATTCATTATGTACAACTTGCTGGTCCTTTTAAATATATAATAAAGTTGTCATGTAACTTTCTTTCCTTTTTCTTCCTTCTTTCTCTCCCCCAACCCTAAGACCACTACCACCACCACACCCCACTCCACCTAGAAATGGTAGTTTTAAGGTTCTGCAAGAGCAAGGATTGTTTCATTCTTTGTACTTATATTTCATACTTACAGCTGGCATATAGCAGATTCCTAATATACTCTTCTTGGTTGGTTGGTTGGTTAGTTGATTGCTAGTAGATTTAGCATCAAACCCAGTGAGACAGCATAAATTAAAGTTTTGTTTCTGCCATTTTACCATTTGATCAAAACGTGTAATCTCTCTGAACCTTGGTTCTCTTTTCTATCAAATGGATATTCTTACTACCTGCCTCATAAGGGTTTTGGTGGAAATCATTCTATAAATGTATATGTCACTTGCACAGAATCATATAAAGTTATTGATGCATATGGGAATTACTTCACATTTAGGTACCATGGATACATTTGTCAGTTAGCCTTATCTAATTTTACTGTTTGTCTATTAGCTTATGCAGGTAGATGGTACAGTTGATAGAGCACTGGCCCTGGAGTCAGGAAGACCTAAGTTCAAATCCAACCTCAGACACTTACTAGCTGTGTGACCCTGGGCAAATCACATAACTCTGTATGCCTCAGTTTCTCTTATGCAAAATGAGCTAGAGAAGGAAATGGAAAACTACCCCAGGATCTTTGCGAAGAAAACACCAAATGAGGTCACAGAGAATTGGACAAGACTGAAAACAACCCAAGAACTATTAACTTATATGCTGTTGTTGATGCACATTCTATTATTATGTTGACCTGTTTGACATTATTATTGAGATGTCCTTATGCATATTTACTTACATGGATAGATATGTACTACAATGACAGGTGCATGTAATATATCCTACATCTAGCTTAGACCTGTAGTCACTAGAGGGCTATGCAGAATTTGGAACTAATATACTTAACTATACCCCAGTTGATTTGAATGTGGACAACAAATATTTAACTAGGAGGAGAGTTAAAGATGTTGGTCTTCATAGACTTGATCACAAAAAGGGAGCAGGATAATGAAGTATAAAAATGTGGCCACAACACTTTTATCAGATATAAATATGTCCCTTGAGTGAATTATACAGGGAGCAACACCACAGGAGGAATGATGGGCCATACCTGCAGGGGACTCTTAAAAATCAGCTTAGTGAGTGAGTCCAGAACAGAGACTGAGTCACCAGTCTCGTCCTGAGTCCACCTAAAATCTTAAACCTAGAAACCTGACTCTAGGGGTTGGGAGGAAAGTAGCTAGGAAAAGTGAGGTTCTGTTTAGGAGGCTAGCTGCGCATAGATTCTGCCTGCAGTTGAATCAACTCTACTGCTATAGGTAGAATTAGGCTCAGGCAACAGCTGCATATGTGAGCCTTTCATAAATTCCTACTTATAATATATTGAGGATGGATGAAGAGGGACTTTAAAATGGAGATGAGGGGATTCCTTCTTAAAATGGAATTGAACATGCCCGATATTTATTTGTTCTCCCTCTTTCCTAATTTTACTTCCATATTTAGAGCTCATTTCATCCGTGGCAGAAAGCACCAGTAATGCTGAATCAACATTTTTAAAAATTCTTAAAGTTTCTTTAGAGAATGAAGGCAGGAAATAAACCACTGCAAATTAAGAAATTCAATTTTGGGGAAAAAATGCGATGCTTATGGAAACAGAGACAGAGGAGTGATATAAACATCCCAAAGAAGCTAAAAATAACCACAAATCTCCAATCTGAGGAGCCGAAAGAGTCCCGTGGGAACTGTCTCTTTCCAGTGAGCAGATGAAAGTGCTACTGAAACCTCTATGGCAAACTCCCACCCCCAAAATAACCCCAATAACAAGTGAGACTGTGCCGACCTTGAGCTGTAACAGCCTCAGAAGCCAAAGGTATGGGATAGAGCAGGAGAGGGAGAAACCGTTGTTATTCCAGGCTGCTTACTTGTCCCGCTTGCTCACCTGAAATCTCAGAAGATCCAACTTTGAAGCCAATGGATTCATGTCTAGCAACAAGACAGGTGTTCTGGGTAGAAGTGTTTGGGATAATTGATTATAGATTTTTGAGCTGGAAGCAAACAGGACATTGAGCCCAGTCCCCCATTTTTCAAATGGTGAAACTAGGGGACAAAGAGGTTGTGTCTTGAACAGGCTTACCCTGTCAGGTAGACCCAACATCTGAGGCAGATTTAAACCCAGACCATCTTGTCTCTAAGTACAGCACTCCCTACTGCACATCACCTTTAGGACGAGTACAGCTTCTCAAAGTCACACAGTGTGATCTTTAAACACTGATTCGATGGCTGGGGTACCTGAGCACCATTACTGCCTCCACCTCTCTCTCATGCCACGCACTTGGGCAAATCACTTACTTTCTCTGGTCCTTAGTCTCCCCATCTTTAAAGGGTTTTGTTAACGACTTTCTGAGGAATAATTGGCATTTTCTTTTGCTTTTTTTTTTTGAGGGGCGATTGCAGTTAAGTGACTTGCCCAAGGTCACCGGCTAGTAAGTGTTGTGTCTGAGCCCAAATTTGAACTCATGTCCTCCTGACTCCAGGGCCAGTGCTCTATTCACTGCGCCACCTAGCTGCCCCATGAATAATTGGCAATTTTTACATTTGCAGTTTGTCATAGTCAATAGAGTCCTGGCATTGGAGCCAGACTGACAGGTTTGACTCATTCCTCACACATTTACTAGCTGTGTGGGACTGGCCAATAGTAAGCCCCAGCCCAAGCCTCACTTGCTCATTGTTTGGGTTTTGATGGCTCAGAGTGCAAAGAGCAATTGTTTTCTGTTCTGGCCAGAAGAAAGTCTGAGGGTCTTCCCCTCCCAGACTAATTCTTTTGGGAAGGCAAACCAGACCATCTTTTGTCTCAATTCTTGCCTACCCTTTAATCACTGAATGTATTTTTTCAAACAAACTGAGACCTGGTGAAGTCCTTAGCTTAAAAAGGCTGAGGTCTACTACTGCGTCATGGACCACTGCCAGTAATCTTGACTTAGGCCTTGCCACTGAACTCTGATAACTCTGGAGGAGAGAGTGAAGCTGATGAGCCTGCCCAGCTCTGCCTCACTTAAATCCCATTCACTTGCAAATCAAGACATCACCCTCCTGATGTCATTGATCCTCTTCAAGAATGAAGAACAACAAACAACTAGCTGTGTGACCCTGGGCAAATCACCTACCCTGTCTGAGCTTGAGATCCCTCTTCTATAAAATATGCAAAATAACAACACCCAACTAATTCATAGAGTTGTCATGAGAATGGAATGAGATATTGGATATAATGCAAATCTTAATGCATTATATAAATGTGAGCAATTATGATTTATGCTCCTTATATACAGTCTCTCCTCGGATGGCTGCATTGCTGCTGGGAGGCACACAGAGTATTATTTCTCTGTGAAAACTGTATTGTTAGATCAGTTGGAGTACCAACTATTTTACATATGAGAAAATGAGAGTGCATATACATTAAGAGCCTTACCTAGGCTCACTTAGCAAATGTTAAAGCCAGCATTCAGAACTGTCTTACTCTTTTCTCCATACCAAGCATTCCCTAGCTAAGAAAGCAGCAGATATTTCTCCCTCCGACTCCCCAGTTAAGAGCCCCTGAGGCCTGGCTAGGTTTTTGCAAATTCCCCTTCCTGGATGGGCATGTCTTGCTTCTTAGATGACTATTAAAGGCAGCGTCTAACCAGTTTTATAATGCTCCCTCTTTCCCACTAGCTTTGGTTCTCTGTGTAGGATTCTTGCTCATCTTTGTTCTGAAGCTTTAGAGAGGCCAGTTATCCCTTTTCCTTTTGAGATCTGGCCTCCAGGAACCCCACTCCACCCTGGACAGAAGACATTTCTTGAAATTGGATCAGCAGGCAATCTTTTCCTTGGGTATGTAAAGAAATGACCTGATCTTGCTTAAACATTTGAAAATGCTCCCTCAACTTCACTGGATTCAAGTCAACAAGCTTGTATTAAGCATCTCTAACCCAGTACAGAGGGGAAAAAGCACAAAATTTAGAGTCAGAGGTCTGGGGTTCAAATCATACCTCTATCCATTACTAGTTGTGTGACATTAAGCAAGTCATTTAATCTCTCCTGGTCTCAGTTTCCTCAATTTCCTATAAACTGAGACTGTGCACCTAGATGATCTCTGAGGCCCCCCTGTAGTGATAAATCTATGACCCAATATACAAGATGTTGTGCTAGTTAGCAGTGCTTAGAGATACAAATTCCAGAATGAAACAGCTTCTTTCCTGAGCACTGACACCTGCCTCCTTGCTCCTCCTCAAACCCAGCTCTGGGTACTTTCTTTGACTGTCTCCTATATCTGGAATTCTTTCCCTCCTCATCTCCAGCTCCTTGCTTCACTGGCCTCCTTCATGTGTCAGTCAGCTAAAACCCTCCTTTCCACAAAAACCTTTTCCCACTCCTCATTAATCTTAGTGCCACCCCTAAGACTATTTCCAGTTTATCCTGTATATATCTTGTCTCTACACTGTTGTTTGCATGTTGTCTCCCCCATTAGACTATGAGTTTTTTGAGAGTAGGGACTGGTTTTTGTTGTCATTGTTTGGGGTTGGGGGTGTCTTTTGGTGGGCTTGGTTTAGGGTTTTTCTTTTTTTTTTTTTTGCCTTTCTTTATATCTCCAGTGCTGAGGACAGTGCCTGGAAAATAAGAGATGCTTAATAAATGCTAGTTGATTGATTGATTGTCTTCAGGGACCTCATATTCTACTGGAGGAACACTACATGTATTTAAGAAAGTAATTAAAAATTAAACATTCATTAATACAAAGTAATTTCATAGTTGCCTGTTTATGGTCAAATCACCAACTTCTCTTTTTGTCCTTTTGGAGGGGGGAAGGCAGGGCAATTGGGGTGAAGTCACTTACCCAAGGTCACACGGCTAGTAAGTGTTAAGTGTCTGAGGCTGGATTTGAATTCAGGTCCTCCTGACTCCGGGGCTGGTGCTCTATTCACTGTGCCACCTAGCTTCCCCAAAGCATCCACTTCTTAAAGCAAAAATCAAGGACAATGAAAAGTTAGAAGCACTTTAGAAGAGATGCAAATGGTGTATAATTACATCAATTCCATTTCTATCTTCATGGAATATTATTGACAAAGGATTTCGGAATTGGAAGGAACCCCAAAGGCAACCTAATATAGCTTTTACTGAGCAGAAACCCCTTTTACAGTACCTCCCAGTTAACATACTACCTCCAACTGGTGATTTTAAATGATGGGGAACTCACTGTCTCCCGACAGCCCATTTCATTTTTAGATAGCTATAAATGTTAGGGGGAAAGAAGGTTGTTTTTTTCATTCAGTGGAATTGTTTCTCTTTATCATCTACCTCTTGTTTCTAGTTATGTATTCTGAAGTCAGTCCTTCGAAACTTAAAAGACATCTATTATTGTTTTCCAAAGTCTTCTCTCCTCTGCAAGTGAGCTGAAAGGAAACTTAGGAGCTATTTGATGGGGTGAGTAGTGGCGAAAGATGATGGTGAATAAGCATTTATATAATGCCTACTATGTGTCAGGCTCTGTGCTAGGCACTCTACAAATACCTGGTTTGATCCTCACAACAACTCTGTGAGGCAGGTGCTATTATTCTCCCCAACTTACAGTAGAGGAAAGTGAGACAACCAGAAGTTAAGTGACTTGCCCAGGGTCACATAGATAGTAAGCATCCACTTTCCTTCAAATGATACTCAAATTGCATGGTTCTGAATCCACATTAGCCCTAATCTGGAAATACTCCAGTTTGTCAGTATTCTCCTTAAAATGTAATTCTCAAAAATAATGACTATATTCTAGTTGTGATCAAGCCAGGTAAACAGATCTATTTTAGAAGAATTATAAAGAAGAATATGCTTCTTAATGCAGACTAAGATCTATCTCATCTTTTTAAATTGTCATGTCATTCTCATATGGAAGTTGCAATCTACTAAACCCCCCAGGACTTTTTCCTCATGAACTGTCATGTCTCCGGTATCCTGTTCTCATGCAGTTGATTTTTTTTTGCTTTATATTTATTCCCATTAAATTTAATCTTATTAGATTTGGCCCATCTTGCTGAAATTTTTCTGAATATCATTTCTGCCATCTAACATATTTGCTGTCCTCCCGGCTTTGTGCCATCTGAAATTTAATAATCTATGCATTCATCTAGATCACTGATAAAAATGTTTAACAGAATAGGGCCAAGCATGGAGCCCTGTGGCTTTCCATTATGGGCCTTGTGCCATGTTGACATGAATCCATTAATCACCATTTTGTGGATCTGGTTGCTTGACCATTTCCTAATCTACCCAACTGAACTATTGCCCAACTCACATCTATCTTGTCCATGAGAAATGTGGGAAAAGTGATCCAAATTCTTTACCGAGATTTAGGTATATTACAGCAATCACCCAACTGATCACGCTAGTAACTCAATCCAATAAAAGGAAAATGAGATTGACGTGGCCATCTTTCCTTGATTAACTCATGTTATACTGGCTCACAATGATCACTGATTCTCTTCCTCTGCTTTCACAAACTATTTCTTTACTACTGTATTCTAAATTTTGCCAGGAATTAAAGTCAGTCTCAATGGCCTATATTTGATGGTTCCATGATTTTCCCATGAGAAAAAATTATATCTAACAAGTATTCATCTTTATTTAAACTACTCAATCAACTAGTCAATCCACTTACCACTAACCACTTCCCAGGAAAAATCAACATGAAAGCTGAAGTTTCTGGATGTGTGTGTATATGTATATGTGTGTGTGTATGTGTGTATATACATAGTTTCTGGATGTGTGTGTATATGTATATGTGTGTGTATGTGTGTATATACATATATATATATATATATATATATATATATATACGTATGCATGCATATTAGAGCATCACATGTATTCATGACATGCATTCCATCCATTACATGGACTCTAATCCTAAGGCTAGGCAGAAACCACTTTGCCATAGTCAAGAAACCAGACTCACAGTTAGGATTACAAGAAACGAACATAAGCCAAAGTGGTAAGCAAAGGACAGAGGAAGGAGCACAGAGCAGCGAAAAGAGAGCTGGATTTGTAATTAGGAGACTTGGTTTAATCTTCCAGCTCTATCACCTTTGAATTGCACAATTTGAGACAAATGACTTCACCCAATGATATGCCAGTATATGTTTAACAGTCAGTTTTATAGGTGAAAATGTGTTCATGACACTTTTAAGTTTAGTGTGCATTAGTAATATTTCATCTATCACTTTCTGAAGTCTAGGCAATGAACAAAAACAATAAATCAAGGCCTGATTAATAGTATTTGCCAATTTCTGAGATATACATGTTCGCAATGAAAATTTAATAATTGCTCTTTTTTGTAAGATGGCTCTAGCATCTTCCTTACTTAGCCTTCAGAATTTAGCTATATCATCTGTATAATTCTTGTATCTCTAGACCTGACACGTAATAGATGCTTAATAAATACTTGTTGATTGATTGCCCTGTAAAACAGGAATAATAGTCTGCTTACTATTATTTCATAAGGTTGCTGAGAGAATAAGGTGAGATAATGGATATAATAAAAGGCTTTTAAAATATAAATCTCTTTTTAAAATGTTACACTATTGACTAAAATGATGAACCTTCTCACCTCATACCTTTCCCTACACACACACACACATACACACACACACAAAATCTAAATGCATCCCATACAGTCATATCCTCTTATAAGTTGCACTCCACAGAGTTTGCCTTGGGCACGATGTCTCAGCATCTCATGCTGGAGCAGACAACTCTCTAGAGCTTTGGGATAAAAAAAAAAATACATCAATCAAGTTATTCTGTGGAAAGTGTGAAGAATATTAAAGTCTTGGAGTGGGCTAGTGGTCTGTTATCACCATCATCCTGAGAGTATAGTCTCCCAAAGAAGTTTTCATTTAGGGAACTATAAATTTGTTACAATTGCACCAGCTCCTTATTAAATATCAGAATGTGTGCTGATGCATGTAGCAAGTGCCATTTTAAAATTATTTTTAAAGAATAGAAGCCTTGAATTATTAAATTACTTTTGCTGTGCTAATCCAGAATGGAAAAAGATAAATAGGAAACAACATTAGGGGGTTATAATGATATGATGCTGAAAGCAGATGCTTACCAAAGACCTTTAGAATCTATTACATAGAGGAAATGTAATTGAGGCAAAAAAAAAAAAAAACACCTACCTTTGACCCTGAATCACAACCCTATAGCCTAGGAATCATCTTGTGTTCAGTTCTCTCTACACACAAACAGAAGCCTACATGCCTCGCTTTGGCACCAATGCAACATGTATGGTGTCAAAGATGGATAGGCTGGGTAACACCTATTAGGAGGACTTGATCCCAAACAAGATGGTCCAAGATCATACTTATCTGGAGATTGGTAGTATCAGGACCCAATCAGTACATTCATTTCTCTGGCATTTCCTCTGTAAAACCGAGGTTATGGAAGGAAGGAAGGAAGGAAGGAAGGAAGGAAGGAAGGAAGGAAGGAAGGAAGGAAGGCAGGAAGGAAGGAAGGGAGGGAGAAAGGAAGGAAAGAAGGAAGGAAGGAAGGAAGGGAGGAAGGGAGGGAGGGAGGGAGGGAGGAAGGAAGGAAGGCTACCTATCCAGATGCCACGTCTGGGATAATTTAAATATTATCCTATTTGATGCTCACCATGATGTTATTATTATCTTCCATTTTACAGTTGAGGAAACTGTAAAAGGTTAAATGAATTGTCCAAGGTCAGACAGCAAGTAAGTGACAGAGGATAAATCTGAACCTAGATCTTCTGACTCCAGAATTAGTTCTCTTTCCACTGTGCCATGCTGAAAATTAGTGGTAAAGCACTTATTATATAATTGCTATGAGCTAAGTACTATGTGATATGTTGGAGACACAAATGCACATACAAGAAAGTGAGACAGTCACTGACCTCCATGAGCTTATATTTTAATGGAGGAAGAGAAAAACCTAAAGAGAAGCTAGAAAGGCAATGGGAAGGAGGGTAGTTGCTTTTAAAGGGCCAGAAGTATGGCAGGTATCCTTTTTGTGTGTTTTAAACGATTTTAGCAGTCTAGTGAAGCCTATGTACCCATTCTCAGAATAATGTTTTTAAATACATTAAATAAAGTACAAAGGATTACAAAGGAAAGCAATTCTTTTGAAAAACAGTTGTCTATAGATCTATTTATAGATAAATAGTTCTATAGATAGACATAGATAGATAGATAGATAGATAGATAGATAGATAGATAGATAGATAGATACATAGATACATACATAGATAGATGATGGGGATAGAGATATAAAAAAACCCTTCAGAAATTTCAGAGATTTTATACTGGATTCAGATGAACCTTTCCCTAATCAGAAGACAACAGTGGTTCTCACCTCAAATGAGCCACTTTTGGAGTTCCAAAGGAAAGCAATGTGGCACAGGTTGGAATAACATATGAATCCCTTTAGGCCACCCAGTCATTGCTTCTCCTTAGAGATTTGAACACTTTCCACGGTCTTCCTGGTAATTCCTCTCACTGTTTGTGCTTATTTCCAATTGTCCTTCTGCCAATTAGAAGGCACCTAAGGGAGAGCAGACAAGAAAGGGACAATATACTCAAAAGCCTGACTATAATGCTTTACTTGGGACTCCTGCTGAGAGACCACCTCATAGGTAAAACCTCCCTCCTAATTAGGTCCTTTTAGTATTCTAGTCACTAAGCCCCTTTGAATAGGGCCCAAGGTACCCTTGTCACCTACTGATTTCTGCTGTCTGGTTGAATAGTGTTTTAGCAAGCTCCAGTATAATAACTCTAATACATATACCATTTTTCTTCCAAAAGACTTGAAGTACTTAATTCATATGATCTCATTCATGCATACAATGTCTCCACAAAGTAGGCAGTAGACAGAAATTCTCATTTCCATTTTATGGATGTGGAGACTGAGGCACAATGATGTGATTCACCCTATTTTAACATGCCAATTCACAAAGAAGAGATGAGGGGACAATTCCCATCTCCTGAACCCCAGTCTCATGATTTTGTTCACTGTATAATGCAATCTCTTAGCCTTTTCTGGGCAACAGTCCATTACTTTACTCTTACAAAGACCCTTACCAGAATACTAGCATGCTGAAAGAAAAAAAAAACAATAATAATAATTAAATAGAACTTGGGATCTAAAACCTGCAGTAATTGTATTGCATACCATGTCTGTGGTCTTAATGTAGATTCCTTTTGGTTTCCTTTTATTCTTTTCTGCTCTGCTAATAGCATGCTCTTCAGAATAATCGAGTTACCCAGCCAACTGAGCTCTTAGCATTACTGAAAAGTATAACCTGAGAACAGCGTGGGATCACTAGGGCTTTTTCTCCCCCCATCCTGTGACAAATGGAACACTGACTAAAAAGGAAAACTGTTCTTAAATCCAGTTTGGGGTATGTTAGGATTCTTACTCCCTCCTTAGCTGAGGCTAACAATTTCTGCAATTAAATTGAGTCAAGTCAGGGACCGTAAGGCCAATGCATGATCAATGGACTGATATCTCTGAGGATTCTACCTTGTGGACAAAAAAAGATAGTTTAATCGTTCTCAATATGAGTTGTCATTAAAAACTAAAATAAACTCAATTAATAGCAACAATTAATGGAAAAGAAGAAAAGATAAGTCTATGTGAAATTATTGAGGAAGGATAAAAGAATAAAGAACCTGGCTTGAGATCCAGAGTGGCTTGTAGGAATTAGTCTACTGCTTCCACAGGCCTTTTCTAAAGCCTCTGGTGTCTAACAGTTTCACCAGGACAACAACACAAAGGACTGGCATTTTAAGAATGCACCTACTGAGAATGGATACAACCTATTTCTTCTAAACCCCTGCCCACACCCATCAAATACTGTTAACAGGGGATATTGCTGCAAGGCAGACACTCACATACCCGCTTTCTTCATCATTCCCTAATAATAATTGCTGACATTTATATAGTGCTTTAAGCAAAGCACTTTACTAATATTATCTCACTTTATCCTCACAATAACCCTGAGAAATAGGTTCTGCTATCAAACCCATTTTACAGATGGGGAAATTAAGACAAACTGAGGTTAAGTGACTTGCCCCAGGTCAACAGGGGTTGGTATAGGATCAAATTTGAACCCAAGTCTTCCTGATTCCAAGTCCAACACTCTATCCACTAGGACATCTAACTGAAAAAGCAGAGGAAGGGAAGCACTAGCAATAGGAAATCATGGTATTCTTACCTGAGACAATATAATTCCCAGAGTAGTTGAAGGGTGCAATTCAGTTTTCAAACAAATTGTGAGATAGAAACTCAGCATTGACCCATCTCTCAAATTCCTAGAAAGAGCTAGATATGACACAATATGGTCCCAACCTATGTTTTCCAGACTTTTATGTTTCTCCCCTTTGTGGACTCTTTCTCTTTGTGGGATTGGACTTTAATCTTTGTAGGATTAAAAGTAATCACTCATAAGCAATATCCCATTTTCCACTTTCATGCTCCTGTCCTGACTGCCTGTATTCTTTATTTCTGCTTTGTAGAATTCCTAGCTTCCTTCAAAGGAAGGAAAATCATCTTAGTAGCAGAATAGAAAGTGGATGGGAGTATAGAAAGAGACTTGAGGCAGGCAGACCCACCAGCAAACTATTGGAATAATCAAGGCATGAGGTGATGAGAGCCTTCAATAGAGGGGTCACAGTGTCAGAGGAGAGATGGCAGTATATAGAAGAGATGACTCCCTAAACAAGGCCTTTCTTGACTACCCCCCCACCCCCGCCAAGGAGGGTAGTGTCTCATTTGGATGGCACATTACTTTGCATATAATCACATTTAGCTTTCTTTCTATGTGTTGTATTTCTCCCTAAGGTGATAGTATTCAGATTCAGCACTTGATGGGACCTTAGAGGTCAGAATCCAACACCCTCATTTCAAAGATGAAGCAATTTAGGCTGAGTGAGTTTAAAGGACTTCCTCATAGATACCCAGTTAGTAAATACGGCTAGTAAGAGACAGCATTTGGGCCCAGATCTTCCTGACTTCAAGTCTAGCACACTAGTCAATGCACCATACGTGTGTATATGTATGTGCATGTATGCTTACATTCAGAGAGCTTACATTCTACACTCATATATATAAGTACTTGTACATATATGTGTATGTGTGTATATATATGAATATAGAATGTAAGCTCTTTGAGGGCAGCGGTTGTTTCATTATTGCTGTTCATCCTTTGTTTTTGAAGAGGACCAATGACAACCACAGATGGTCTTGACTTGCTCCTGAATTGGATTTAAGTGAGGCAGAGTTGTTCAAAGTCAGCAGCCTCCCTCTCTCTTCCGGAGTGATCAGGACAAAAGTCAAGATTGCTGGCAATACTGGGGATCCAGTGGGTGCGTAGACATTTTCAATGTCTGGCCAAATTCTGAACACTCCACAGTACCTGCTTCACGTGCTTGGGGTATACATTCCCCTAACTTGCCAATAGGTTTGAGGCTGTTGGTTACCCTCAATCTGGTGTAGCCCATCTGCCAAGATAGGTTTACTGGTATGTGGCTGCTTATTTTATTTTATTTTATTTTTGTAAACTATATTTTATTTTTTCCAATTACACATATAGTTTTCAACATTCATTTTGTATGAGATTTTGAGTTCCAAATTTTTTCTCCTTCACTCCCTCCTATCTTCCCTCCACAAGATGGCAAGCAATCTGACATACGTTATACATGTGTAATCATATAAACATATTTCCACATTAGTCATGTTATTAAAGAAAAAACAGAACAAAAGGGAAAAAAATCACATACACACACACAAAAAGTGAAAATAGTACACTTCAATCTGCATTCAGACTCCATAGTTCTTTCTCTGGATGTGGATAGCATTTTCTGTCTTTTGGAACTGTCTTGGATCATTGTATTGCTGAGAAATTCTAAGTCAATCATACTTGATCATTCATGCTTGGAGCCACAGGTGAGAGTTGGGTGATTGGTGGACTCCAAATAGGGATGACCAGCCCTGAAAAGGGCTCAGAAAATCCGTGTACAAGAGATGCTCATTCTCTCTGAACACCCTATACATCCCACAAACTCTTACCCCATCCCCATGTTCAATCTGTTCCTGCAGCTTATCAATTTCACCTTTGCAACATTTCTCCTATATGCTCCCATCTCTCCTCTGACACTGTGACCCCTCTATTGAAAGCTCTCATAACCTCATGCCTTGATTATTGCAATAGCTTGTGTGGGTCTGCCTACCTCAAATCTCTTTCTACTCCCATCCAATGCCACTAAAGTGATTTTCCTAAAGCCCAGGTCTGATCATGTCAGCCTTCTACTCAATAAATTTCCAGTGACAGGATCAAATGCATAATGCCCTGCTTGGCATTTAAAGCCCTTCATAACCTGGCCCCCTCCTACTCTTCCAGTCTTCTGATGCCTTCTTCCTTGACACACACTCTTCGGTCCAGTAACACTGGTCTCCTGGCAGTTTCACAGAAAAAGATCCTCTGTCTCTCCGCTCCAGACTTGTTCCCTGCCTGAAACATTCTCCCTCCTCAAGTCTGCCTACTGACCTCCCTGGCTTCCTTCAAGTATCAACGAAATCCTCCCTTTTTCAGGAAGCCTTCCCCAGCCTCGCTTAATCCCAAGGCTTTCCCTAGGTTGATTGTCACCTTTCCTATCTACATCTTCCCTTGCATATATTTGCTTGCATATGGTCTCCACCAACACACTGTAAGCTCCTTGAGGACAGAAACTTTCTTTTACCTTTTTTTTATCCCAATGCTTAGCATAGCATCTGACACACAAGAGGTGCTTAAAAGATGTGTATTGATTGATTGAGCTTTTCAAAACTTTCCTGAGTCATAGCTTAGTCTCTCTTGACATACTCATCAATCTTTCTGTCTCCGAAGCAAATCAGAAGGCTCTGAACCATCACCTAGAACTAATCCTGAGTTCAAAACCTGACACCCCTCAAGTTTCCGTATGGTCTCTTGGACTGAGAAACCAGGCATAAAATATCTGCACGTCCTTTAGGGACTGGACTTTCATCAGCCTATCACTCCATTCCAAAGATAAGAACATTTCCAAGAGTACCAGTAGCCAAATGGCCATAAAATATTAGATATTCTCCAGCAGTTATTCCCCCTTCTGCTTAACCATCTTGTTACAATGTAGATCAAACTATGACCCATTAGGTGCAAAGGCCAATACAATATCCCAGCCACATTTGCATTAGTCTCATTATAATAACTACCTATATCACTTTCAGCAAGGCAAAGAAGCCCTAATTTTTTGTCTTAAGCATTCATATAAAGGGAAAGGAGCTGAGAGACAATGTGTAGTAATGGAAATAACATACAACTTGACAAGAGTCGAGAAATTTGAGTTCCAGACCCAACTCTGACACTAACTTTAAATTCTCTTACTTTTACTCTACCTAATCCAGAGGTTATTCATGTGTTTGTGGCATGAAATTCTTTAGTAGTCTAGTAAAGCCAGTGGACCATTCCTCAGAATAATGTTTATAAAAGACATAAAATGTATAGGATTACCTAAACAAAAAAGCTGATTATATTGAAATACAGTTCTTAAAATACTTTAGAAACAATTTTATAAACCCTAGTTTAAGAACCTCTAATCTATTCATACATTTTCTATTGTATAGAAAACTGAAGCCCAGAGACATTATGTAATACGACCAAGTTCTACTTGTTGTTTTCATTGTTGTCTGTCCTGTGTTCTCTAAAAAGACCATGACATCAGGAAGATGATTCCATGACTTGCAAGTGAATTGGATCTAAGTGAGGGAGGGCTATGCAAGGTCACCAGCCTCCCTTTCTTCTCTGGAGCCATCTGGGTCCAGTGGCAATATATATATCAGGATGATTGGAGATGACCACCCCCCCCACAAGGTCCAATAGGAAATAAGCAACAGACCTTGTATTTGAATCCATATCCACTGCCTCCAGACCAAAGCTAATTCAGATGCAATATGCAAAGTGCTATATGAGCATCAGCCAATTATGTTACTGACCAATCCAGCTTTGACAAAGTGCTGAAGTTGCCCTCTCCAATCAAACAGCAATAATTCAGAAGGCTTCCTACTATGTGCCTAGAGATTCCTTTGAGGTCTTTTATATATGGCTCATATAAATCTCTTATATATGACTCATTCTTGTTGATGAAAGAGGAACAAGGGAAATTTACCAGGCTGTTGTTGTGGCAGTAACTGCACAGTTTGTGACAATGTTAAGTTTTGAGTTATTTCTTCAAGTTCTTAGAATACAAACAAACACATTTCTGACCTGGCAACTTAGTGAGTCAAGGGCTTTCTTGATTTAGAGCACACAGGAGCCAGGTATGGACTGGAAGGGGTGTTGTTTGGGGTCTGTAGGTACCAACAAGAAAAGACAATAGAGTTCAATGGAAAAGAGTGCTGGGTCTGTAGTTGGGGGACGTGGATAAAAAACCTTGCTTATCTTTGAAATAAAGGTGTTGAAGAAGAGAGTCTCTGACACTGAGTCACCATATTCAGTGCTTATTAGGAAGGCACTTCTCACAGCACTTAATGAAGGACACTTTCACTATCCTTTTCAAAAAGTGGAAACACTGTGGAGGAAAATAAGAGTTTAGGAATCTTTAAGGAGAGAAAGGTAAAGCATAAACCAAAAGATGAATGAGTACTAGGCCCTTCAAACTGTGGGCTTGGATTTTCTAAAAACAAGTTCAGAGGGTCTCCTCTGTGGTCCACTCTGGTCTGTTCTGAATATAATGGAGAAACTTCCTGGAGAGGCCAAACAGACCACACTCCACAGCCCTGTCTTCTTAGTTCTCTGTGGGAGTCCTCAGCTAAATCTCCCTAATTGCTTAAAGCTTGGATTTCGATTCTTCATACTCCAAGGCCTGAAATCAATTCATTGTCTGGCAACAGCTGCAGCATTTGTCACTTGGTTCCCAAGAAAATGGGTAATTCTGGGAGAGAAACATGTTAATAGCTTTCACTTTCAATTGGAAGGTTTAATAATCAAAATTTTAATTCATTGGCCAGGTGGAGAATAGGGTGGGATGGAGGGACGGGGAGGGAAGAAGTTAAGGACAGCTAGTCTGTCAGGAGTAAGGCATCCCTTCTGATTCCACCAATGGAGACAAGCAAGATTGTATATCCTCATTAATACCATAATTGGCATCTGGAGTCTGTTCAAAAATTCCAATTTACTTTGTAACAGAGGATTATGGTTGAATTTGGAGTTCTTTATGGTCTGCAGATGCTTGTGAAATTCAAATATAAAAACTGTCAGTTAAACATCTCATGAAAAGCTCTACCTTCTACTAATCTAAAGGAACATGAACAACTGCTTGAGGGGATGAAAACTCACAATATGTTTTGGTAGCTAACCACTTACAGAAACATTAACATTCCTGGGCAGGGTCTCTCCTTGAGCTTCTAAAGTAACTTAGGAGCTATCAGGATTCAGTTCTTAACAGACTTCAACACAGTAGGGGGAAAAATTGTCAGTCACAAGCTTCTAGTATTTATGAATTATTAATGTTGGCTATATGGGTGTTTTTTTTCAAGTTTTGCTTTTGTGTACGTGTTCAGCTGAGTAATTCAATAGACTGATGGAGACATGAATAGATATGCTAACTAGCACCAGGGCTAACCTTTAAAGTTCGTTAAAGCTGTCAGCTTGCAATGAAATATTTTCATTTTTCTTCTTTTCTGAGAACTGGAATATAAGCATTATTTGTACACTGGGATCAGGAGGTGCTGGGGAGACAAAGGAGACCCCCCAGGAGTCACATTTTAAGACTGAGATGCCAAGAACAGATCAAGAAGGGTGTCTTTAAAAAAAAAAAACCTCATTTACAAATCATGTCACCAGAATGTATTCGTGGCATGCCACCGATTGAAGTATTTGCCAGTCAAACAGGGTATTGGCATGTTCCCTGCCCCACGCAAACCCTTTGAAAAAGGGGATAGAATTTGCCCAAAAAAAGACAAGGAAGCAGGAGGTCGGGATGGAGTGCTGCGTCAGTGTGTGGGCTGAGCATGGAACAAAAAGGGTATCTTACGTTCATGGTAAAGATAGAATAAAAAGTTGGCAACAGTCTTTTGTCTAATCAGGGCCTCTTCCAGGAACAATAGGGAAGTGAGGGGGCCCACTGTCAAGTATTCCACCAAAATTATCAAGCTATCCAAGTGCTTGAGGATTTTGTCTCCATCTGTACTAGAGAAGGAAGCCCACCCGCATCCCCACACCCCCCCATACAAAGCTTACTCTTAACTCCTTCCTATTCTCTGTTAACAGCAAGGTTCTCTTTTGCCTTCTGTTTGGAATTTAGTCTCCCAGATGAAATATGCTCTCACCAAACATCATATTTACAGTGCAATCTTTCCAACATATGTCACTTCATACGCTGTAACTTCCTTCTACATCTATCTTTAAAAGAAGTGAATCTTTTTTATGACTTTTTTCAAGCCATTCCTTGATGCTAAATGGATGGTTTACTGCTTTAGAAATACACTACTGGTCACCAGTTTATAATTACCATTATCTATCGCCATCATCACCATCATCATCATCATCATCATCATCATTATTATATTATTATTACTTCAAATAAGAAAGCAATGAAAATCCAAATCAGAATCCCATTCTAGCATTCAGAAAAATAATGTAATGGATTTAATATAACACCACATTTCCAGAGAACTCAGAGTCCTAGGGATCTGATCGTATGCTTATTTACAAAATCCCTTGGAGGTCGGTTAGGTGGGTAGGTGGGAACCTTCGAGGCTTGGCCCTGGAAAGGGGAATAAGGAAACATGACTCTCTTTGTAACTCCATCAGCCAGTTTAAGCTCCTCGTCAGCCATCTAAAATCCAGATGAACTGTGTTTTCTACATAGTGGTCTGTGCCATTATCTTTCTTCTGTTTCCTGGAGTCTCCATTTCCAGATGGCCATGAGGAATGGTATAACTCTTTCAAAGCAGCCCAGAACACTGGACTTAGAGGCAGGAAGAGATGGCTTAAAACCCTGCCTCATCTATTTACTAGCTAAGTGACCCTGGGTAAGCCACTTAACTTCCCTGGTTCCAGTTTTCCCATCTATAGAATAAGAGGGTTGGACTGAATGGTTCATTCCAGTTCTAAATATGTGATCCTATGATTCCTCCTTTGACTTTCATAACCTGAAAAAAACACACCTTCCTTTTGGTTTAAAATATGTCGAATGCTAAAGCATCACAGGTGAAGAAATGTGGTGAGGGAGGAAGGGGAAGAGTATGCACCAAAAACAGATGAAAAATGTAGTAGTATTATAAGTTGCAAAAATTTTTATAGCATAATATTGAGCCAAATAACCAAATATGGACTAACTAGGTCTTCTGTGATTCTCTTGCCTCCAGTTTAGCTTCCTACTTGGCCTTGACCTTGATATTAACCATTCACAATTCTTCCGTTGTTAATTTAGCTGTCCAGACCACTATGTTCTCCAGGCTACTGTGTTTCACTGTCTAGAATCTAGATTCCTAGAGACATTTGGTTAAATTATTCTTGGAATACTTTGGCCCAAGCCACTGCCTATGGTCTGGGAAAGTCCCTTCTGCTACTCTCTCTCCCTTCCAATTCCCCTCCCCAGCTCCAGGTTTCCAGTGCAAAGAATTCTTCTCTACCCAGGCCTTAAAATTATCACTGGCCTTAGGGTTTTGACCTTTCCACCACCTCATCTTTCTTTCCTCAAAGGGTCTTCACATTTTTATGTTGTATTACGATAAGCTCTCAGTCATTCTCCTCTCTCTTTATGGTATCTCCTCTTCCATTTGTGCCTTACCTTGACCTGAGAGCCTAGGCCTCTACATTCCTCACCACATGGCTCATCTTCTCAGTCTAACTTGTGGTTTACTTCTGACCATTTATTTAAGTAAACATTAAGTTACTTAAATAAGCTTACTTAAGTAACTTAAGTGTGCTTGAGTTACTTAAGTTTTCTTACTCCCTTGTGACTCTGTTCTATTTGTTCATTCTCAACAAAGCTTAGTTGACAGACACATCATAGAGCCAACTGGCTCCATCTACCTTTTTTCTGTTTTCAAATTACTATAGGGAGTCCAATCACTTCCCTACCTCAGGATGCTGAATTACTGACCCATTTGCATTTCTCTGATACCTACCCTACCCCTAAGGTTAGATTCCACAGAGAATATGTGGAATATTATCATATTTATCATAATTATCAACAAAAAGTACATATGAAATAATATTATCAACATAAACTTATCCCATCTCCCCCCGATAATTTATAAATACCAGTGCTTCATAGTAGAAGACAAGTAACATCCCCATTTTACAGATTTAAGAATTGAAGCAAGTTCTCCCCTGAGATTTTAGATATCTTCCAACACACCTCTAATCTATCTTCTACCTAGAGACTATTATTCTAATTAAAAGAACAAATGCAATCATCTATAATGATGAAGATATTTCTACTTAACTCCTCTAAGGCAAATGAGGTGACCTCCAAAAAGTCTGTTCTCCATTTTTGTTTTGGGACCAATCCCTTGTAACCATGAAGTTTCCCTAAGTATTTTCCCAGGTTTCAAGCCTGGTCTATTTGTATAAGATTTTCCTCAATGGCAAGAGAACTTATAAGGACGGAAATCTTCCTCTGTGCTTACTATTTTAAGACAGGACACACATGGTTCCACACCCTCTTTGGGGATAAAATCAGAGAGAAAGAGGGGAAAAAAAAACTTTAGGAAGCAGCAAAAAAGGTATTTAGAGAAACTAGTGCCCCAATATGTTTTTGATTTCCACCTTGCCTCACTAGAGATTTTAGGGAATTTTCTCTGGGATGAAATCAAATCCTCTCTCAGGTCATCTGAGATATCTTGCTCCCAATGAGATTTCATTCACTTTGCATATTGTCTGGCATATTCTAATCTGTTTTCTCTTTGCTATTTACTTGGTTAAATGGGTTTATTCACTATTCCCTATTTGTCATGGTCTAATATCTGGTGGGAAGGAATAAAGCCTTAGCAAAGCAGGTAGCAGCTTGAACCATAGAACAAGATAATTTCCCTTAGCATAGACATATTTAGGAGGCCAGATAAATATGATTATAGGCCAGTAACCCCTCTGTTGAGAGCAGTGATCATCCGAGTGGAATCCATCTCCTGCTATTTTCAAGGTTGGAACAGAGATTCCTAGCAGGGCAAGTTTCTATTCATGTCTCCTTGCAAACCACATTTATATAACCCATGTGAACACCCACAAGCTACATGGGACACAATGTGGGAGCAAATTTATAGGCAAATAACAATCATTCTTAGTTCCTTATTTCTGCAATGAATTACATATTTTTTAAAATTAATTTATTAATTTTCTTGTTTAAATCATTCATTTCCACGAGATTTTCAGTTAAAAATTTTCTCCCCATCTTTCCCCTACCCAACACGTCAAAACAGCCATCCCACTGTATAACCCCTCCCCCAATCTGCTCTCTCCTATGTCCTCCCCCTCACCCCTCTGACTTTCTGGTAGGGCAGTATGGATCTCGCTACCACAGTGCCTGTGTATCTTAATTCCCAGTTGGATGTAATTAATAATAATAATTATTAGTATACATATATATATATATATATATATATATATACACACACACACACATATACATATACATATACATATACATATACATATATATTTTTAACGTTTGATTATAGAATTTTAAATTCTATATTCTTTCCCTTCCTCCCTCGTCACCCAACCCCACTGGAAGGACAAGCAATTAAATACAGGCTGTACATGTGTAATTACACAGAACCTCTCCACAGTGGGCACATTGTGAGAGACTGATTATATGTCCCTCCTTCCTATCCTGCTCCCCCCTTTTTTCTATTCTCTACCCTGTCCCTGTCCCTGTCCCCGTCCCTTTACAGAAGTGTGTGTTCCATCAACCCTCCCCTCCACCCTGCCCTTCCTCCATCATCCCACTTCTCATCCCAATGTCCCCTGCTCTCCTGTGTGGCAAGCTACCCAGTTTAGAGTTCATCATTCCTTCCCTAAGCAAAGTTCAATGAGATTAAGGTTGACCCTTTCCCTTTTGCCTTCCTGTTCTTCCCCTCCGTTGTAGCAATTATCTTTTGCCTTTTTGGCATGTAGTTCCTTATCATAAGTTCCTTATGATTTCTTTTCTGTGTTTGTCTTCTCATGCTTCTTGTGCTGGAGTGTCAAACTTTCTTTTCAGTTCTGGTTTTTTCAGCAAGAATGTTTGAAAGTCCTCCACCTCACTGAATGACCATATTTTCCCCTGGAACACAATACTCAATTTTGC
>CM053583.1:301736408-301785709 GCA_028627135.1 Pseudochirops cupreus
TGGGTGGTGAGGGAGGACGAGAAAGAATCTGAAATCTGGAGTTCCATAATCAAATGCTATGAATGTGTATCTATCTATCTATCTTTGTATGTATAGATATATATAGATATATATATAGATATAGATATGCAATCATTATTATTATTATTATTATTATTGACTACATCCAACTGGAACTTGAGATACACAGGCACTGCAGTTGGGAGATCCATTCTGCCCTGCCAAAAAGTGACATAGGAGAGAATAGACTGGGGGAAGGGGGAAACACTGGGATGGCTGTTTTGGGGTGGTGGGCGGGGGAAAGACGGGGAGAAAATATGTAACTCAAAAAAATGTAATAAAAAAAGAATTGCCCTTGTTATTAGCAATACTTAAATAATTAGTATCCCTTTCTTTCCTCTTTTGTTGTGTCTATCTCTCTCCATTTTCTTCTCTCCTTTGCAGAATCTTCATCTTTAGTCCTTTTCTCTTTACTATGCATGTATATATATATGTATATGCATATTCATACACACATATATAACTGTATGTTCTCCCCTCCCCCATGGATTAACTATCATATATATGCAAATGATTAAAAATATACACTTCTAATTTTCATTTATCTCTGGAACTCCTGCCTCACATCTCTTGTTGCCTGCTGAAATCTCCACTCGAATTTCCCACAGGAATCTCAAAGTCAGCAAGTCCAATTCATTGTCTTTCCACCTAAACCCACACACACCCTTCTGACTTACCTATTTCTGTCAAGGATATTCCTATTCATCCCATTGCCCAGCTGCATAACCATGCAATCATCTGAAACTACTCAATCTTCTGTGCACTCCATATGTAATCATTCGCCAAGCCTTGTTTTTTCTACCTCTTCAATATCTCTCACATTTATCTACTTCTGTCCACTTGCCATTCACAACACAACCACCCCAGTGCAGGCCCTCATAACTTCTTGTCTGGACAATCGCTGTAGCCTCTTAATTGATCTCCCTGAATCCAGTCTCCTCTACCTCTCTCATCCATCCTCCACATAGCAGCCAAATTGATATTTTTTTAAGTGTACATATGATCACATCATTCCACTGCTCAAGAAGCTTCCATGGCATTTTATTGGCTCTCAGAAAAAATACAAACTCTCCTATTTGGCGCTTTGAATCCTTTATGATCAGGATCTAGGCCATCTTTCTCAGCTAATTATAAATCACTCACTTCTCTTTATGCCTAAAATAATTCTAGCTAAAACTGGTTGGCTTGCTGCTCCCCATAGTAAGATATTCCATCTCCTATCTGCCTTTGTAGATTCCTAGAATGTTCTCCCTTCTCAAATATTAGAATCTCTGGATCACTTCAAGGTTCAGCTTGAGTGTGTCTTCCTTTAAGAGGTCTTTCTTAAATCTCCATTGTTGATATCCTTCTTCTCAAATTATATATTTTCTGTAGATTCTGCATTTATTTATTTGTGGATATACAGTATTCCCTCAGGGAAAGGCAAGCTCCTTAAAGGCAGGGACTATCTCCCATTTGTATTTGTATCCCTAGGACCTCAGGCCATAATTGGTGCCCTTTCCCTTACATCAGGCTTCCTCTCTAATCATTACATTGCTTCCTTACTCAAAAGCTGAGTGATATCCATTTTATGTAGCACACTTGAACTTTTCAACCTTTTTTCCTTCCTTCTTTCTTTCTTTCCTTCCTTCCTTCCTTCTTTCTTTCCTTCTTTCCTTCCTTTCTTCCTTCCTTCCTTCTTTCCTTCCTTCCTTCTTTCCTTTTTCCTTCCTTCCTTCCTTCCTTCCTTCTTTCCTTCCTCAAATTTCTACCATCTCCATAACTGTCCACAGGATATACTTTTCACAAAAATTTAAACCATCTCAGACTATTTTCTTCTCTTACATTTTTACTCTTCATACAGGGCACCAATGTCCTTTCTCATGACATGTTTTAGTCTGTTGGGTTTTTTGTGGGGTTTTTTAGGTTTTAATATGTTTTATTTAATATGCTCATTAAATTATTATTACATAGCATAAAAGCATGAGGTTAATATGTATGTTAATATGTATCTCTCTTGAAGACATAAGAAAATCTTGATCCTACTCCCTTTTACTGACTTTTAGTTGAAAGAGGGAATAAGATAAAGAAAGACAGAGAATGATGCTGAAAATAGAAAGGTCCTGAGGTCTTTGAAGAGGATCTCCTTTTGTTGAAATAAACACAGTGAATGTCTCAGTAGCCAGTCTTCCATGAGAGACAGGTACCTCCTGTTCTTGTTCACCCAAGAGTTCTTCCTTGGCAGCTCACTATTCCATTATTCACTATGGGATTGTTTCTAACTGGTTCTGTATGTCCATTCAGAAACTAGGCAGAGAATTTTTTTTCAGAAAAGTTTCAGTTGAATTCAATAAGCATTTATTAAGCACTGACTGTATAGGAGGCACTGTTCTAGGTACTACATGTGGCTAAAAAATATCTGGGGGCAAGAACATCAAATTCAAAATGTATACAAAATTACTACAAGGCAATTTCAGAGCAGAAAAGGAAAGCACTAACAGCTAGAGGCATCATAAAGGGTTTTCAGTAAATGGTGTCCTGAAGGCAAACGAAAGAAATTAGGGATTCCAAGAAGTGAAAGTGTAGAGATAAAGCATTCTTGGCATGGGAAACGGACTGTACAAAGGGGCAAAGGTGGGAGGGAGAGGGACAAGCATGGTGACAGCCATGAAAATGTCCAGAGTCAGGAAAAAGAACAACAAGAAAGCCAGTGTCACTGGATTATATGTGGAGGAAAGTCAAGCATAAGAAGATGGGAAAGGAAAGAGGGACCCAGGTTATGAAGATTTTATGTTTAAACCTGGAAATGACAGGGAGCAATTGAAAAGGAATAAATATGTATGTGCCAGGCACAATACTAAGCTCTTTATAAATATTCTCTCATTTGATCCTCACAACAAACCAGTGAAGTAAGTGATGTTATTATTGCCATTCTACAGTTGAGGAAGCTGAGAAAAACAGAGGTTAAGTGACTTGACTAGGGTCACACAGCTAGTAAGTGTCAAAAGCTAGATTTTAATTCAGGTCTTCCTTACTCTCGTTGCAAAGCTCTCTAACCACTGCGCCACCCAGCTGCTTCCAACATTGTAATTTATCGAATTTACTGAATTGGTGACATGGTCAGATCTGCACTTTAGGAAGATTATTTTATATTTATATTTATTTTACAGCATAGTATATATTTTAAATGATAACACCTGATAAAATTGTCTTTGAGCTTTTAATCTCTGTCCATGGTCCAGATAGGGTGAGGGTTAGGGTTAGTTGGTCAAGGACACTTCCCAAAAGGGGCCAACATAAAGGATAAACAACTTTAATAGGAGTATCACCAGTGGTGTCATTTGTACAATGTCTTCCTGAGGAACATATTCTGAATTAGTTTTGTCTTTCCTCTCTTGACATAGTATTCCTGGAACATTAACTTTTAAAATCAATTAAAATCTACCACTGTCTACATTCAAAATAATAAGAACTAGCATTTCTATGGTGCTCTAAAGTTTGCAAAGTGTTACATATATTGTCACATTCAATCCCTACACCAACCCTGGGAGGTAGTACTATTATTATCTCCATTTTACAGATAAGGAAACTGAGATTGAGCTAAATTAAATGACTTACTCATGTCACATAGATAAGCAAATATCTGAGGCAAGATTTGAACTCAGGTCTTCCTCACTCTAGTCCCAGCCCTCTACCTCCTGTGCCACCTAGCTATCCTTGGATACAGGAATTTAACCAGAGACAAGTGATTTTCCTAAAGATAATTATGTGTCTATATAATGCTGGTATCTACTCCAATATAATTGTAAAGAAGTCATTCTTTTTGCTTTCTTCTTATCTGGGATTCCCAAATGGAGGTACAGCATGCTTAGCTGCCCATATTTACTACACAGTGTCAGAGGCTAAAATAAAACTGTCTTTAACCAATTTGATTCAGAACTACCATCCTTATAAAGTTACATTTTCCTTTTTTTAAACTTTACTTTAAAAAAAGTACATTGTGGTTGTTTATAAGTATCACTCATCAAAATATCTTTTATGTCAAGTAAACCTAGTACATATTTAATGGAAATATATCTCCTAATGTAATTATGAACAAAAATGTTGCCACCACTGATAAAAGTAAGTAGCCTAAGTCTTCTTTATAAGTACATTTAAGAAACCTCAGGGGCTACTTTGATAGAGTATGCTACATGATTTTATACCTGCATCCGTGTTGCTATATTATTCAGACAATACTTTTTCCTGTGATGCTATAATTTTTGTTGCATGCCTTTCATTCTATCCATTTGACATGAAAATAAACAGGTTATTGTGTACCATCTAACTTACATCTATTAACAGAAGGGATGACTGGAAAGGGTACAACTGCCAAGAACAGCAAGATTCAACTGAGCATAAGGATGCTAAATAGGACATGATTGTTTTATGCAAGAGGGTCAAGAGTCAGAAGTCAGGGAGGGAAAAAAATGATAGGTGTTGAAATAGGAACTGAACATACTTAGAGAGTTAATTAGACTTGTAGAGCTTGTTCCAGATGGTGAAGAAACAGCGTGGGAGAGAGAGATGAGCCAGCTATGGAGGAGTCAAGGATGAAACACAAAAGCAAAGTCTGCTGTTGGGGGAGATCAGGGTACAAGTTGGAGATAGGCACAGTCAAAACCAGAGAGGTGGGGTTTGGGGTAGTTAAGAGGGAGGAGAGCAGTCTGCCTGGGAATTTCAGGTGGTCACAAGAGTGTAGAGTGCAATGATTCCCACGCTGGGGTCCAGGAGCATTTTTCAAAGGGCCATAAATCTACGCATAAATTCACAAACAAGCAAACATATTGTCTGTAGACTGAATAAGTTCAGTTTGCAAACGCATTTATGTATATGTATATATGTGCACATACATACATACATATAATTAATTCATATTTCTGAAATTGACATAGAGGTTAATATGATGATTCCAAGACGGGGTATCTGGAACTCCCAGACTGCAACAAACCAAGACCAAAAGCTTTTAGGGAGGCATTGAGGCAGAGGTTAAATGACTTTTCCAGGACCACATCAAATAAATTCCGATTGTCCTGATTCCAAGTCCAATGCGATTTACTATAATAGGTGGAAATTAATGAAATGGAAATTCATTTTAAAATGTTATTGAGTTTGTAGTACCTGCTTTTTTCCTCACCATGCGCTTTCTCAGTCAGAATATACTGATAATATAACTCCTATTGTATGGGGATGGGGGGGGGACGTTTTAACATTAAGAAGGAGACACACCTTAAAAACTTCTGGTGTCCCATCTGGAAGTGGGAAGACCAACAGGGGCCTCAAAAATGGGTTAAAAGTAGGTCTGCCACAGACTACAGTGGAATTAAAGTTAGAAGGCCCCCAAGAGTGCCTTTCTCCAGCCGTTTGCAGACCAAACCAATAAAAGCTCAGGCTGCAACGGAACCTCAGCTGCAGATGTGATGAGCGACAGATGCCTCGCCTCATTTCCCAGGCAGATTAGAAGGAGTGGAATTAAAGAATTACAGAGAAAGCACATTCTATCTGTGTAAATTGAGGCATTTTTACATATTCTATAGCAGGGGCGGGGAACCTGCTGCAGGTTCCCCACCCCTCCTCTATACCCTAATATAACCTTTTGTTCTTCAGTTTCCAAGGATTGGAGCAAGTGATCTGTTTAATCTTTCTAACTCTTCTTGTATAATAGTTCACATGTCTCTTAAGCATTCTTTCATTCACACGTTCTTTGTGTTTCTGAAATATTTAGTAATAAGGATAGATGGACTTTATAGAGTGCTTTAAGGTTTGAAAAATACTGTACCTGTTATATCATTTGATACTCACAACATTGGGAAGGGAGGTACTCATAAGTATACCCATTTTACAGATAAGAATACTGAGGTTCAGAGAGGTTTAGTGACTTGCTCAGTTTAAGTCAGTTGGTCAAGAAGCATTTATATTAAGTGTCTACTATGTGCCAAGCATTGCGTTAAGTGCAGGGTCACATAGCTAGTAAGCACCTAAGGCATGACTCAAAACTAGGTCTTTCTGACACTAATCTTGCACTCTATCCACTATTGGTGAAATGTGCAAGAGGAACACTAGTAGACAATGGGGTGGGAGGGGAGGCGGGATTTTTTTCTAATTAGGTGGTGCAGTGGAGAGAGCACTGAGCCTGGTGAACTGAGTTCAAATATTACCTCAGACACTTACTAGCTGTATGACCCTGGGAAAGTCACTTAACTCTGCCTCAGTTCCTCATCTCTATAATGAGCTAGAGAAGAAAATTGCAAACCACTCCAGCATCTTTTCCAAGAAAACCCCAAGGGGGTCACAAAAAGTGAAATGTAACCGAAATAACTGAATAAACAACAAAATACTCCAGTTATGGAAATCATGTTCATTTCTGTGCATTCTTTGAACAGGAGACATGAACATTCAACATTGTCAAAAAAAATTTGGGCTACTATGTGATACAGTTGATAGAATATCAGGCCTGGAGCCAGGAAGACTCAATCTTCATGAGTTCAAGTCTAACTTCAGGCACTTACTAACTGTGTGACCCTGGCCAAGTCACTTAAGTCTGTTTTCCTCAGTTTCCTCATCTGTAAAATAAGCTGGAGAAGGAAATGGCAAATCATGCCAGTATCTTTGCCAAGAGAACCCCAAATGGGGTCACAAAGAGTCAAACACAACTGAAACATTTGAACAAAAACGCTGTAACTGACCTATGGAGCTAAGAGTCTATAGAAGGATATTAATTAAGGTTAATTAAGTAGAGCAGAAAATACTACATCAGTTCAATGAGGAGCATAATCCAAGTGTTGTGCAAGGTCTGATGGGAAAGAAAGATCATTATATAACAAAAGAATCAGAAAAGGCTTCCTGGAAGAGTTGAGCTTTAAAAGAGGAATAAGAATTCAAAAGGTAAAGATGAAGTGAGAGACAAAAAGGCATTCCAGGAATAAGGAGCAGGATGAACAGAGTCAAGAAGGAAGGAAAGTGTGGGGCATGGACAGGGGTAGAAAGTAATCTAATTTAACTAAATAAAATAAGGCATAGAGAAGAATAATGTGAGGTAAGGCTGGGAAGTAGAGGGACTTGAATACCAGGCCAAAAAAATGAGTTTTGTTAGTAGCCTATAATTTAGCAAATGAAGGATTCTAAAAGGGAGAAATTTTCTGACTTGTTCATATGGATGTCATGTTCACACTGTAGCATTCCCATCTGGGGCTGTTTTCCCAACTCCCACTCCCATTAGCAAGCCAGGTCCCTAGGGGGTTCCTAGAGCAGATCACTACTCTCAGGATTCCAGAGGTAATCCTGAGGTGCTGCTCTTACTACTGTTGCTCATGACCTCCCATTACTGTGTTTCTCATTAACAACAATTAATCAGACTTCAATTAGCTTTTAGTAAAGGATATTTACTAAGAAGGCATAGTAAAAAAAAAAAAAACAGCTGGTAGAAAACTTCATCACTACCACTACCACAAGAACCACCACCACCACCCCCAAGATCAAGGAACATTTTCACTCTTTCACGCAAATATATACAGATTCCAGGGAAAGAATGAGCTTAAGCTTATAATACAATGATAATATGATAAATGTGTAGAGCACACATCTGCCGAAAGGGTGATTTTTCACAACTCCTGGATATTGGAAGTCCTTTTTTCTAATACTAGACATTCTTCTATGGTACAAAGAGTCTCAGTCTTGAACGTGCTTCAGTCTTCAGGTATCTATCTTTCTATATCTGCCTTTGTTTAAGTTTGTCCAGCTTTGATGTCTCCTCTGGAATTGGTGTCTCCTGTTAGTCTAGTCTATCCAATAACATGATCGTTGGGAAGGTAGGGGGAGAGAAAGAAACTTTCTTCCCCACCCAAGGTGATTCCCTCTCAAGGACTTGACTGGAACTCTTCTAACATATGACTGGTCCACCACTTCTCACTTACTACTGGACTAAGTGATTTTTTTATGCACACTCAAGAGGTATGACTTGATCCTTTTAGCCAATTACAAGACGTTCCATTTGTGGTTCAACGGCCTTCATTCAATGGCCCAAAATCCTACAGTCTTTTCAATATGATTAAGAGTTTGGCTATACAATGTGATGAAGTTATAGGAAAAATCTTTTAACACATAATTTGTTCAATTGATTGATTAATTAGGATGGTGATGGAATCTATCTTTATAATAATAAGATCAAAGATTAGCACTAGAAGTTACTTTAAAAGTTGGTCACACAGATAATGAGTGGCAGTGCCAGGACTGAAACCCAGGTCCCGTGACTCCAAATCTAACGTGCTGCCTCCCTAGTGAAGGAAGATAAGCCTAGAAGCAGTGTGAAGCAATGTTTGAGGAGTGAGCTGGGACTAGAGATGAGAAGGCATATTAATATGCAATTGTAATATTTTAGTTTATATGCAAACATTTGAGGTTGTTCTTGCACATGTAAGAGGATGGGTAGCAATGGGAATAGAGGTAAAGATGTAGATAAAAGATATTGCAAAGATTGAATCATCAGGATTTATAAATCATAGAACTGTAAAATCACAATATTTCAGAGTTGAAAAAGGAGTCAAGAGAACACCTAGTTCAACACAACTTGAACTTCTTCTAATACTTCATAGTATCATAGATGCAGAGGCCATAGATTTAGAGCTAGAAGGGACTTTATAGACCACTGAGATCAGCCCCCTCATTTTATAGACAGGTTAAGTGACTTGTCCAGGATCACACAACTTGTGTGTGTCCCTATCTGAAACTTGTCTGAGATGGGATTTGAACCTAGATCTTCCTGACTCCAAGTCAAATGCTCTATCCCCTATTCCATTCTGTCTTCCTAAAAAGCCATTATACATCCTTTTCTTGAAGACCCATAGTGACAATATGCCCGTGTCTTGAAGTAGATCATTACAATTTTGGATACCTCTAGTTGTTTAGAAGTTTTTCTTTACATTAAGCCTAAATTTGCTTCTCTGCAGTTTTCACCCTTTGTGCCTAGTCTTGTTCTCTGTGACCAAGAGCACATTTAATCCCTTTCCTACGTATCATATTTTCAAATAGTTGAAGATCATTATCAAGTTCCCCCAAATCTTTTCTTTATGATAAACAAGCCCAAGTACCTTCATTCCATCTTGCCATAGCATGATCTTGAAATCCTTCAATTTCCCCATCACTTCAACCTAGACACTCCCCAGTTTCTCAATGTCCTTCACCAAATACTGTACTCACATCTAAACATAGTCATCCAGATGTAGCATGACTTATAGAACCTTCCTAGTGCTAGACACTGGGCCACTTCTAATTCAGCTGAAGTATACACTATTGACTCAAATAGATCATATAAATCGCTAACACTCTCATATTTTACACCCATATGTTTTTAATTAAATTATTTATTTTAATTTTCAACAATTATTTCCATAAGTTTTAAATTTTCTCCCTCTCTCTCCCCAATATGGCTTGCAATCAAAAATGTGAGGCACATTCAGAGAAAGGACTATGGAGTAGGTATGCACAGCAAAGCAGACTTTTCTTTTTTGTTTTGCTTTGTTTTTTTTTCTTTCTCATGGTTTTTCACCCATATGATTTTAAACAAATTGTCATATAGCTAAACCTCCCCTCTTATACTTATGAATCTGATCTAACCCAAGCATGCTGCTTAACAGTTATTTTTATTAAATTTATTTAATTTCATCCTATTTGATTTGTCCCATAGTTGTAGCCCATAGAATTTTTTTTTATTCCAGTTCTGTCTTACAACACAATAGCTATCTCCTGTCAGCTGCGTGTCATCAGCGCATTTTATGCCATCTATACTTTTACCTATATAATTGACAAAAATGTTAAATAGCACAGGACCAAGGACAGATCTCAAGAGCACACATTAGAAACTTTCCTCAAATTGACATTGATATATTACTGATTACTTTTTGGTTCTTGTCATTGAGCCATTTATAAATCCAGCTAACTACGCCATCACATGGCCCACATGGCCCCTTGTCCACACAAGATATCTTGAAAGACTTTTTTTAATGCTTTGCTGAAATCTAGGGACCTTACTGAAGAATTCCCCTTATCTACCATTCCAGTAACACTGAGAGAAAACAAAAAAAGCTGATTCAGTAGGAATCTTTTTTCTTTTTTTTTTTTTTTGCTTCAAACATGTGATTTCAATGTTATAAGGAAACATTCAGATCAGACACTTCTATGCTACTGATAGTCCTAGAGAGTTTCTTAGGAACACTGACTTGTGCCCACAGTCCCGTAATCAATATGTGTCAGACAGTTTTCTTGCCTTTGAGATCATTTCCTGACCCATTACTCAGTGTTGCTTCTCTATCAATAAGCATTTAAGCTCTTCATATGTGCCAGTCACTCTGCTAAGCCATATTCTTGATGAAGGCTTGCTGATTCCTGATGATTACCTCTTCACTTTCTAAATGCTTATAACCAATTCCTTCTAGAATTTTGTCATAAATCAAATTCAGGATCCCTGGACTACAGGTTTTTAGATTCCAATATCTTCCACCTTTTTGAAATTCAGACATTTTCCTCTCTCTAGGTCTGTAGTATTTCTTTAGCTCTCCATGATCTTTCAAAAATCACTAACATTGACATTCACCAGTTCTTTCAATAGTAGAGATATAGTTCATCTGGGCCAAGTCACTTGAACTCATTGAGGCAAGCTAAGTGCTCTCTTACTACCTCCCTCCTTATATTGGATTTCAACTTACTATTAACCATTTTATTCCATCATTTCCAGTGCAAAGATCGTTCTCCTTGGCAGAGAAAAACAGAAACAAAATAGGAATTGTTTAGTTCTGCTTTCTCTCAATAGTCCATTATCATCATCTCATCCTCTAT
This sequence comes from Pseudochirops cupreus, assembly GCA_028627135.1. Classification (NCBI taxonomy): domain Eukaryota; kingdom Metazoa; phylum Chordata; class Mammalia; order Diprotodontia; family Pseudocheiridae; genus Pseudochirops; species Pseudochirops cupreus. The sequence goes on from CM053583.1 coordinate 301,747,317, forward strand.
GAACAATGGTTCTGTCTCTTCTTTGATTATCTTTTTTTCCCCCAACATAGCTCAAAAAGCCCTTTTATTATATATTCACTGCCAGCTTCAGCTCTTTTTAAGCTTTAGCAATTCTGGCACCACTCTCTCAGGAAGATACCACTCTTTTATATTCCTTCTCTGTGATCTGCCTTAGCTTCTATCTTCTTTTCATGTTTCTAAAAACTCTAAATTGGTTAATGGGTCCTCTATGTATGCACATTGTTCTCTTGATGAAATTCCCTCCTTTCTTTCACACTGGAATTGTTTTATTTTTTGTGTCTTCAGAATGTCATTTGTAAAAATCTCTCATGCCTCTTAGGCTCATTTCCTCTATATAATTTTAGGTCATGGGATCATACCTATACTTTCTCTATATCCTTTGAATTTATCTCCCAAGAAGTAGGGCTTATATAAGACCATGCTTGTATTTCTTCTCCTTTTAATCAAATATTCTGAGGTATCATTGTAACCACACACACACACACACACACACACACACACACACACACACACACACACACACACACACACTGGAACCCCTGCAAGATTCCAATTGTTTCTACTTCAACAAATAATTCATCCTTGTTGACGAGAATCAAGTAAAAATAGTGGTTTGATGTCTCATTTCCTCTACTCTTTGAATGATGAAATCATTTTTAAATTAAGCCAAGAATTTATTAGCTGTTCTGATTTTAGGAGAGGAAGGGAAGGAGAGGGGAGAATAGATGGAGAGAGAGAGAAAGAAAGAGAGAGAGAGAAAGAAAGAGAGAGAGAGAGAGAGATCCAGAAGTCTGGATAATTGGAAAAATTAGCTCTAGCAGAAGTCCAACTACCATATCATGCATTTGTGCTAAGTTACTGATCTATTTCCCAAACTACTCATCTATTTCCTTCTTCTGTCCAGGTAATCTTTAGTATCTATGACAAGATTGTATCTATTTCTCCCTCAGTTGATCTTCACCCAAATGCTCTCTACCATGCTTTTACCCTCTTATTCCTGGATTATATCAATCATGTTTTCTTATATTATTGTATATTATATTATTGTCTCCCCAGCTTTTCTGTTCCCTTTGAACAATGCATTCTCTCCCAAAGCCATATTTCAGTTAAAAGTCTCTAAGATCTTAGAAAGGTTTATGGAAAAAGTCCTATTTCACTGAATTGATGCTGTGCTCCACTCCATCTCTGCAGTCATCATCCACTTTAGGCCCACTTATCCTTTCCAATTCCTCTGTGCCACTGGAGAGGCTAGCTGCCTATTCTCGCTAAGCTGCTGCCGCCATCTGCTGGAGCTGTCATCTGCTATTTCAGAGTCTTCTTCCTTGGTGTAATATTGTCTGTCACTCTTATCAGACTACCCTAGGACAACAAGCCTCAGGAGCTAGGCAACACACTTTCAGCTTCTTTTTTTTTTAAAGGGCTATACTGCACCTGGATAACAGAAAAATAGGTCTATGTGCCTCCTTTCCACTAAAAAAAAAAATTCCTATTTCTCACTCCTAGATGTGTCAAGGTAGGTAAATTCCATTCATCTCTTCCCTGCTCTAGGGTATAAAGCTGTGTGCTCACTCAGTCCACAATTCCTGCTAAATCTTTCTAAGGCTAGAGATAAACATGTACACCAATCAGGAGAGCTTGGTCTGACATTTACTTGCTATGTGACCTTGCACAAAACATTCCACCTCTTTGGGTGTATGGGTTTTTGTATCTATAAAATGAAAGGTTTGGATTAGGCAATCTGTAAGATCCCTTATGCCTTTAACATCTACCATTCTCCTACATATATATTGATCCTGAAGTGGAAGCATGTATTTCTTATAAATTTATGGGTTTTTTTTCACCACTGAAGTTATTCTCTACAACTGAATGATGGTAAAAACTTGTCCATGAAGGAAAGTGTTAAATGTATTTTCTCCAACTATTATCTAACAAAAACAAGGATCCTGAAGATAGATGCACACACTGGGACCATCAGGAAAAAAAGACAAAGGGTAAGAAAGTCTTAGTAAGCATTTTATAAGTGTTAGTTGACTGAACTGACAATCCTTTATTGTTGCAAAGTCAGCAGCAAAAAAAAAAGTGATACCAAGGACATTACTGCAGTATGAAGACTATGGGGACTCCAAAAGAATGAAACATTAAGAAATCAAAATAAATAGAAAGCATCCATATGTTACTACAGCACTCTCTAGCATCTTCTCCCTCTGATGAGAAACTTTTCACCAGGGAATTTACACCCATTTGTGGTACCATGTCTCTGTTATACATTTGAGTGTGGCAAGACCACATAACTTGACTTTAGCATTTGAATGACCAGAAAAAAAGTGAAAGAAAGAAAAGAATTCTACATCTATTTTGCAGCTTTAGTGACTCTTCAGAAATGTTGTTGGAAAAATCAACCCCATATAGCTCTAACTCATGTTTCCAGTACTATGCCATTAATGGAGAGATAGAACATGAAGGCAATCTGTGTTCAACAGGTAACTGGTGTAGGTCTGTAATTACTGCAGTGGAAGCTGAAGTTAGGACTCATAGGATTTTGACGAAGCTTTTACCAGTATCAAGAAGTACTTCCCTGCAATGGTCCTGCCAAATAAATGCAGATTTTTGATCACTTAGCATGGGAAAAAATAGTTGTTTTTGACAGGTTATGCCAAATAACCTGGCATGTGCTGCATTCCTTTATGTTCTTTTTAATATCAGAATAGATTCCAGGACATTAGACATAATTTCTAGAAATACTTTCATGTGACCAGTTTCTAGATATGCCAATGTAACTAGGCCAAGAGACCACGATGACTCTCTTTTGGAATAATGACATAATGTTGTCACAAAAGTCATCTTTCACAAGCCAATAACTGATAGCAATGGCTTTTGAATAGCTTGAATTCTTGAGACATTTTTTATGCTGGATATTCTCTCCATGCGCATTCCAAGAGATGATCCAATATGCTGTTCCAAACACTCAATTAAGCTCTTTGGTCATCCTGAAGAGTTGGGTTAGAAAAAGTTGGGTCTTCTAATATAAAAACATCTAATATAGTGGGGATAACATAATCTGGGATCTGCATTGGGAAATCAGCAATCACTACTTATATTATCATACAAATACCACAATAGATAGGATGCACATTAGAAAGAGATTGGAAAGAGCATTGGACTTGTTATTAGGGGAAATGAAATAAATTACTCAATTCACCCTTTGCTAGGCACGTGACCAGGGGCAAACCATTTCACTTCTGAGCCTCACTTTCTTCATATATAAAATAGGCATAGTAATACTTAACCTATCTATCACATAATATTATGTGTGAGGCAAGAACTTTATAAATCTTCAGGTATTCTACAACACAATTTGGAGACCATTTGCTTTGTTTCTTTGTTTGTTTTTCTGGACGTGTGGATTCATTGGTGTAGGGAATTCCCAATGATAAGCTGCTTCTACTAATGCAGAATGCCACTTATTCTATGAACGACAGCCTTAAAGAATAGTTTGAAAAATATTAATATTATTATTTTATGGATAAGGGTGCTTAGGGCAACCCTTCCCTGTGATAACATATTCAAAGACATAAGCCTACTTTGTGACGCAGCATGGTGGTGGAGAAAAGAAGATCTGTGTTAAGTTCCACTTCTGATACATGCTGACTCTGTTACCATGACCAAGATAGTTAACTTCTCAATTTCATGGATAACTGTCTAAGACTATTAAGGTTGTTGATCTGCATCAATGGAAGGGGTTCTACTCTCAGAATTCCCTCCTCTAATGAAATCACAGATCTGGATCAAAAAAGCAAACAAAAAGTCCTCTGCTTAGAAAATAGACTTGTAAGAGTCTTGGGTTCAGTGATAACTATAGAATATCAAAATATCAGAGTTGGATAGCACATTAGAGGCCATCTAATTGAATTGTAACCAAAAAAAAAATTAATCTCCTCTATGATACAGTCAACAAATGATCATGTAGCCTTTATTTAAAGATCTCCAAAGAAGAGGAATTCACTACTACCAAAGCAATCAAAGGCATTTTTGACTATCTTCAATAATTATAACAGTTTGTCTTACAGTAGTCTACATTAACCTTTTTATAAAATCCACTGATTGCTTCTGGCTCTGCCCTCTGGGGCCAAGCAGAAAGAGATGAATTCCACCTTTATGAAAAAAGCCTTCAAATATTTGACAACTGCTAGGGTCCCTACCCCCTCAACCAAGTCTTCTTGTCTTCATGCTAAATAGCCCTTCTTCCTTCAACCAATTGTTATATGGCATGAGGCTCCTTCATTATACTGGTTACCCTTCTCTAGTTACCCTCTAATATCCAATTATCATTGTAATCATAAAGACTGAGTTTTAGAGGTGATTATAGAATTTCTTGAATCCAATAATAAGAGTAAGTGCTTCTTTGTCTGTTTATGTTGTTCTATTCCAAAGGTGACATTATTCAAGTAATTGGTGTCTCAGTGCCATCTGGCATGTTGTAGCTAACCACAGCTCTAGCATCATAAAGGAAAGCATCAGAGGTCTAAAGTTGTATAGTTAATGTACATCATAACATACTAACATATTCAGACATCAGTATGTAATAACTGTCGGCCATTCTGGAAAGCATCCTCACGCTTCACTACGTCATCTGGTCCATGCCTCTTACATGTGAAACATGAGGCCCAGAGATGTGAAAGGGTCTCACCAAAAGTCACATCGATTTTAATCAGCAAGGGTGGGATTCACACCCTCTGCCTCCAAGTCCAGTTTCTTTGCCACCTTGGGACACGACGAAGGTTGGCTTTTCCTTAAGATAAGGGACCACATTTGATTTATTTACCTTCATATTTCTCTTAGTGCCCCACACAGGGCTCTCCACCTGCTCCATAAATGTATATTGAATAAATGAGTGAATGCCATGCAGTGCCCTTTCCACTGATAAACATCATTTTACTTTCTCTTCCAATTTATACATCCTCCTTCCTGACCAAGCACTCTGTTCTCCACTCAGCACCTGAAATTTCTACACCTATACTGTCAAGTATCAAGGACTATATGACTTCATGTAATTTCAGAAATGTAAGAAAACTTAGAATTTTCTAGGACAAATATCTCTGCAAACTGAAGCCCAGAGAAATGAACCATTAGCTGAGATCACTGATTTGCAGGAGCAGAATGAGGACTGGAGTCTGGTTATCCAAACTCTAAGCCCACTATAGCATCATATGTCTATGCATTTTTAAAGATCTCTCTCTCTCTCTCTCTATCTATCTATCTATCTCTTTCTCTCTCTCTCTCATCTATCTAAATCTATATCTATCTATATCTACATATACATACATATATATATGCATATATATAATCCACAGAAACATATGTAATAGCACTTTTGTTTGTAGTGCTAACAGGTCAGTGCCCTGTTAATTTAGGTTTGATGTTGGGATGAAATAAGGCATTCATGGGTCATTAAACAACTACCAAAAGAAGGTTTATTCAGCCCTAACATATCAAGGATATGCAATAAGGATACATTGGCAAGTAATTTCTACATATGCTTGGCTCCCTCTCTAGTAAGTGGTACCTTTTATGAGCTTGGGTGACCAGGAAGCCAGACTATCATAGCCACAAGCTGTGTCAAGGAAGGTATAATTTTGAGCCTTGCCCCACTCCCAAGCTGATAAAGTCCTGATTCTTTTGCCTTTTTGTAACCTATGTTACAGGAAGGGAAGGAGGAATCGTGGTAGATATTAGTGCTATCACAACCTTAATATCAGCACGGTTCTTACAAATAATCTCATTTGATCCTTAGAAAATCCCTGGAAGATGGGTATTCTAATTATCATCCCACTTTTTTAAGATTAGGAGGCAGAAGCTCAGAGAAATTATGTGAACTGACCTTATTAACATGGCTATAAAATATCAGTGGCAGGAGTTCAACCCAGGTCTTTGCTGATTTCAGTTCCAGCATTCTTTCCAACATAACATGCTCTCTCAGATATGATATTTGTTGACTCGAAATTACAGAACCTCCCAACTGAAAGGGAAATTAGAGACCTTTTAGTCTGAGCTGAATTAGAATACACTCCAACAACACACTTGGAATAATGAGTCAGTTTTTTGTCTGAAGACTTCATTGGTGGGAAACTCATTACTTCCAAGGCAGTACATTCCAACCTTGGACAGCCCTAACTGTTAGAAAGCTTTCCATTAAAGCAAGTTCAGATCTGGCCCCTCTGTAACTGTTCTAAAGCCAGGTACACATTGGAACCAAAAAAGTCTAATCCCTCTTCCACATAACAACCCTTCAAATGTTTATTAAATCCAAGCAGAAATCAACAGCAGCATCAATCAATGCATTGGAAAGCACTACAGGGACGATAACAACCCCATGTCTTTAGACCTTATTGGTAAATGGAAAGAATGTACGATTTACAATCTGGAGCTCAGAAAATATTTGTAGCATCCAAAGGTCAATGGAGAGGTATATGGAAGGCAGCAGTAGGCTGCAAAATATATTGCTAATGAGTAATTAATTAGAAAGGAAAAGCACCATAGACGATATCAAAGAAATGTACAAATAGAAAAGGAATATGTAATGCTCAATTTAATGAGTGTGACAAATATTTGGACATAATGTTCATGGATATGAATATTGTATGAATAAAAGGCGTACATAGGAACACAAATGTAATTATAATGGACATTAAAGATTTGTGTACGTTATCAAGTTACCCAACTTTCTCCATTACTCACACACCCGAAGAAATGAATATTAAGCAAGACCTATCCTGGTGTTACTGGAGAAGGGAATGGCAAAGCACTCTAGTATCTTTACCAAAAAAACCTTATATACGGTCAAAAAGAGTTGGAAGTGACTGAATGACTGAACAACAGCAACCTGATGGTATTACTTTTCTATGTTTGTCTATAATGAACCTAAAGAGTGTATTCATGGAAATTACTTTGCAAACTACAGCAAGTTTCAGGAAAATTCTTTTTTTATCAAATAAGATGAAGTTTTTACATCATTTATACAAATTTCAGTCTCTACATTATCTTCTTCACACTCCTCATATGCAGAGGGCAATGAGAAATTGAAAGTACAGAGATTAATTTAGGTAACAATTACCACAATTCACAATTGCATTAGCACCTTTTAAGGTTCATTGTTCTGTGGAAATTTTAATGATACATTCCTGAGTGAATAAAAGCAGAAGATGATTAGAAATAAAATTGTTTCTATGTATGCTGACAGCACTGCTGAGTGTAATTATACATTGCTGAGGCGACCTGTTTGGAGTTTACTCCATAATTTTATGTAAATTTTAAATAACTTCATGTGTGTTTTCCCCCCCAGGTTAAATGCTAATGCATGTTATTCCAACACAGAGAATGTTGCAGCGTTACTAATGGACATATGCTGCCAATGAAAGAGCCGGTCTCCGAAAACAGCTACACACACTTCAAAATGATAGAGGATAGGACCTGGGAATCTAGAAAATTTCAGTTCAAATCCTGACTAGCATATTACTTTATGTGTGACCCAAGGTGAGTCACTTAACTTTTCTGTGCCTTGGTTTCCTCATTTGTAAAGCAAGGGGGTTGCAACTCAAAGGTCTCTTCTAGCTCCAAATCTGTGGCCTCATGATCTTATTTCCTTTCTTCTTGTCTAATTTTTTAGATCTCGTCTTTCATAGAAGATCTTTTACCAGTTTCCTCAGAAACTAATGCCTTTTTCTTTCAGAGTACCTCCATATACTTAAAATATCTTGCACGTGCCTAACTATTTACATGTTGTCTCTTCGGCTAAAACGTACACTTTCTGAAGGCAGGGACCTTCCCCACACCCGTCTTTGTATTCCTAGCACTTAGCCCAGTGTCTGACACATAATAAGGTCTTAACTAATCCTTGATGACTGACAGTTCTGCTAACTAAGGCAACCAGAGACAAACGATACCCTTAACCATCATTTTGACCACCATGATACGAGTTTATATCTCCTGCAGATGTATGGAATAAACCCTATAGGAAGTGATAAAACTTAACAAGATAAGAAAAACTATAAAGCAGAATAAATTTAAGATACAGTTACATATGAATTAATAGATCTAACTCCCATCTCCCTCTCTCACCAATTACAAATAAAAGAAATAGTAGCTAGCACTTAGGATAGTGCCTGGTATGCAGTAGATGCTTAAGTCCTTGTTGATTTGACTTAATAAATGCATAGTGGTGTCTAGGTGGTGCTATGAATGGAGCACCTGACCTGGAGTTAGGAAGGCCTGAGTTCAGTTCCAACTTCAAATACTGGCTGTTTAGCTGTATGACCTTGGGTAAGTCACTTAACTTCTGTCTGCCTCAGTTTCTCCATAAGTAAAATGGAGATAATAATAGGACTTATCTCCCTGGGTTTTTGTGAAGACAAAATGAGATAATATTTATAAAGTACTATTATCTCATTATTATTTATAATTATTACTTATTTATAAAGTACTACCTGAATGCTATTTTATTATTATTAATAATATTATTGAAACTAGGAGATATTCATATGTCTGCCTCAATCAATTATAGCTAGTTTGAGAGATTTATAATTTCCACAAAAAATAATGACAAGCCACTGATGCTTTCAACAACAGTCCTTTATGCAGTACGTTTTAATATATAAGTGAAAGCTTTTCATTTTACTTTAGCTATCTGGGGTCATGAAAAGGCCCACAAGAGAATAGGAGCAAGGATCTATGGAGATCATAGTCACTGGAGAGGATGAGGACCCAATCATATCTCTAGAAGGGCAAGATATATCCTAGATAAGGGGTAAGATGAGTTTCAGGAAAATCAGTGCTAATCCTTCAGGTTGGAGTCCTCCTGATATAAGTATATATCTACATAAGTAGATATCTTAACGAAGCCTGGATGCCCATGGAATGCCAAGCCATCACCACTCACCCAAAAACACCTTCTACAACCCACACAGCAGCAGCACTACTCATCATTGCAGATGAGGTCAGGAATTTTAGAAGGTGATTAGAAGGCATTGGGGATATCATTCAGACAAGTCTGATTGGTTTGCCACCTCTGAAATCAAGGGCAGGGTAGTACCATGGAAAAATCAGAGTAAAGCACAGAAAGTTCTTAAGAATAAGAGGTCACACTATCCTCAACAATGAACAGCTAAAAGACAACTCTACAAGCCTCAGGATGGAAGGAGATATCTAAACTCAGAGAAAGATCTAGAAAGACTACAGTTTAAATGGAGACTGAAGCAAAACATGCTATTGTTCTTTTTCATGTCTGGTTTTGGTTTTTTTGTTTTGTTTTGTTTTTTCTTTCTCAGTGATTACTCACTGAGCCCTTCTATATAACTAAACTATTGTACCATGTGAAAGTATTTGCAGATCCTATACATGATTACATGCCACCATGGGGGGGGGAGGGGAAAAAATTTGAAACTCAAGGGATTGTGGAATTGAATCTTGTAAACTAAAAGTAAATAAAATAAATTTAAAAAAAAAGAATAAGAGGTCACAAAAAAGGAGGGTGAGCAAAGGAAGAAGATGGCACATATCTAGAGGAGGGAGAACCTATCACAGAAAAGGCTAAGTACAGAAAACTAAGGCTCTGTATTATTTTGGCAGACAGATGTTCTCTCTACACACTTAGATAAACAATGAAATCATACAAAAAGTAGAGGTGTGCATATGGAATGTGTGCCTATATAACTAATTTTAAGATGAGTAATCCATTAAATTTCCTTGCCAAAATAATTCTTAAAGGTTTGGCTTTTTCTCAAGAAATTCAAACAAAAGAGAATCCTTGGTTTTTTGTTTTGTTTTGTTTCAAGGTTCAACAAAGGTGAAATTTAAGGTCAAAGTTTGGAATCAGTTAAAGTGACTATTAGTATACAAGTAAGGTCCTTAAAATGGTTGGTCAGTCAAAGTTGGTTGCTTGGCTGGTTCCTTAGGTATAGATAGCTATGTTCCTACCCCCTGCCTTACCCCAGCTGTATTTAACTTGGTTGGTGTTTCTTGCTTTGTCCCTGATGCTGAAGAAGGAAGCATTGATTTGCAAAATAAAATGTGGTCTAAGCCTGGCATCAAATCCTGTAATAACTCTGGTATCTGGCTCTCAAATCCGAATAATCCAGGCTCCTTAAAAAGCACATTATGGTGCGGCTGGTAGTCACTTTCAGACCATTAAAATTAAATTGGCCTTACTACCTTCCCTTCCTTTGCAGCTTCATTTTTACTTTCTACAATCTGGGTTCTATTGGCACCATAGAACAATGGAAAGAATACCAGAAATAAGAAACAAGAACAACATATTCTGAGGGTCAGAATAGCTAGGTTCCTGTCCCACCTCTGACTCTCAGTATCTATGTGACCTTAGGCAAGTCACTTAACCTGCCTGGGCCACAGTTTCACCATCTGTAAAAACAGAGAGTTGGATTATTTGGTCTCTGAGATGAGATACCTTCCAGCTCTAGATCTTGGAGCTGATCCTACAATCCTATGGTCTCATTTGGCAACTATTCCTGGTGCCCCATTGGACTGGGCTTTGATATCCTTTACAATCCATCATGCAACCACCCTAGAGTGGGATAGGCCATCTTTATTTAGCTTTATTTTTCCACTAAAGGTCCATTTACTGGACATCTCCAGTCATGCCACAGAGCATGTAACCCTCCCCCACTTTCCAGCTTTTCTTTACATGCTGTCTTCCTATATTAGAATGTAAGCTCCTTGAGGACAGGAGCTCTCTAGCATGCTTTTTATTTGTATGGACAGAACATAGCCAGTGTCTGGTACACAATAATTGAATAAAAATGCTATATCTGTGTATTTGTCTAATATAAGTCATCTCTCAGCATTCTTTTGACATTCAACAAAATAAGAGAATTAGTGCATAGGTCTTCGGAATAAGCAAAAATTTTAAGTAAATTAGTTAGTTCCCTGAAAAGTTTAGCCATTATAGGAGTGAATCATTATCATTGTCAAGAATAAAATTTATATTCCTTAAATGCAGATCTAATCATATCATCCCTCTACTCAAAAATCTTCCTTTACCTAAAGTTCACCACAGCCTAGGTTCCACTTACCTATCCATTGTTATTTCATATTTTCCCCTTCACACACTATTCATTCTTGTCAGACTGGCCTGCTAACTATTCCCCATCTTTTACCTCCATATTTTTGCACAAGTAGGCCCTTATGTCTAGAATGTACTCTCTCAGCACCTCTGCCTTATATAATTCCTAGATTTCTTCAAAACATAACCAAGGAGTCATCTCTTACCATTTCATGATCCTTAAGATGTTAGCTCTGTGCCCCCTCTTGAAATTATTTTGTGTTTCTTTGCATATGCTTTGTATTTACTTCCTTATGTATATATTATATCTCTCCTGCCACACCTGATCCTTACCATGCAGTGAATAGAGTACCTGGCCTGGAGTCAGCAAGACATGAGTTCAAATCTTGTTTCAAACAAATAGTAGCTGTGTGACTCTGAGCAAGTCACTTAACCTACATGTGCCTCAATTTTCTTATCTGTAAAATTGGGATGATGACAATACCTATCTTGCAAAGTTGTCATGAGGATCAAACGAGCTGATAAGCTTAACCCAGTACCTCGCATATACGTAATCAGTGCTATATAACTGTTAACGAATGTTATTATTATTGAGGGAAGGAACTGTTCCATCTTTGTCTTTCTATCACTAGGTACAGCATTGTGCACATGGTAGATATACAATGTTTGTTGTTGAATTGAACTGAATCCTTTTTTTGTTGTTCAGTCACATCTGACTCTTTGTGACCCCATTTGGGGATACTGTGGAGTATACAAATATACTTCAGATACAAAGATACTGGAATGGTTTGTCATTTCCTTCTCCAGCTCATTTTACAGATGAGGACGCTGAGAAAAACAGAATCAAGTGACTTGCCCAGGGTCACACAGCTAGTAAGTGTCTGATTTGTGTAGATTTGAACTCAGGAAGATGAGTCTTCCTGACTCCAGACCTGGCATTCTATCCATTGCACCCCTAGCTGCCCTGAAACCTATCAACTGTAAGCCTATTATTTTCTGGCCTCTGTGCTAGGCCCTGGACATAGAAAGATGCCTCAGATACCCTCCCTGCCATTAATGAATTTGCTATCTATCTGGGAAAACTACACATAGAAAATTATATCAAGACTAATGTGAAAATATATTTAATAAGAATGGATATGCAGAGCCTTTTTGGATTATACACCATCTTGGGGAGGGGAGAAGGGAGGGAGGTGGAGAAAATTTAAAACTTATGGAAGTGAATGTTGAAAACTAAAAATTAATTAATTAGTATTTAAAAAGAAAATGATATCAAGTTATTCAAATTATGTTGCTTAAACCACATCCTGAGTTTCCTATTACTTTTCCATGGTCAAGTCCTTTGAGAAGCATGACAGAGTGGAAAAGGCAATGGCTATAGAGTCAGGACAAATTCAGCCTAGAACCTGCCACAGCCATGTACTAGCAGCGTGACCTCAGGCACATTGTTTGACTTCTCCACACTCATCTACAATAGGAGGATTGGAGCATGGCAGCAAACTTGACGGCCCAGAAAATCCCTTCCAGTTCTCAATCTATACTTCTGTGAACCCAGATGAAGCCTTCTCTTCTCCTCCCAAACCTCTTCTCTTTCTCCCTTCTGCACTCTATGCCAAACGTGCTGACACCACCTGTTCTTCAGCTACTGAAAAAAATCATGCTTCAGAGCTCATTTCCTCCATGGCAAGTTTTGCCAACTTTATCCCAGTTTCACAAACACATATACAGAGATGTCACATGCAGTGATAACATGGCCTAGGCAAAGATAAAACAGAAGCCAATTGCGGATGCAGTTTAAAACACGGCACCGCTTCTGTGGCTCAGATAGCAGATGTCAAATCTGAATATATAGTGACACGTAGCAGAAGACAACTGCTGTTGAGAATTTAGAAACTACAAATATCTACTTGAATCAAATCCCAAACAACTCACCATGCTAAGGAAATATTAAATATAGAACTACATTCAATCCCTCAGTGTCTCTCTCCATAGTTGTGGGCATTATTGGTATTCCTTCACATAGAATATCATCATAATTATCCAAAGATAAATGTTAATCATCCAGAGATACATGGAGCTTTCTTGGGGTGCCAGATAAAGTTAGCTCAACAAATACAATCTCTGGGTTTGAAATTCAAATCAAGGATCTAAAATTTCTTCAAGTATTCTTACAATGTATTTACATATAGCCACAGTAGTTGGTCAGGACGTCCTATAATTAAAGTCAAAAGTTAATTTCAGGAGATTACAAGATTTATAATTACAATTTATAAATATAATTTTATATTATAATTATTAAAGATTTTAAATAACATCTACTGCAGAGATTTTTCACACTTCTTGTGTTGTGGACCTTTTGGACAATATGGTAAAGTTCTACAGGCCCCATATTAAGAATCCCTGATTCTAATACCACCTCTCATTTTGCAGTTGAGGAACTTAGGGCTAAGGAAGGTTAAGCAACATATGCAAAATTTCAGACATATTAAATGGTAAAACTTGAATTTGACCCCGAGATTTACAGAAAACAAATTCCATTTCCTGACCACAGACTTAATATACTCCTAATCCTGGGCAGCTAATTCTCAAATGTGTAAGGGAGATGAAGCAAGAGAGTGTGAATGTCTCAATACTGTTTATCACCACTACTAAGAAAACAACTCAAAGTTCTGCCCTACTACTCAAGGTCAATAATGTCTTCTTCATACATGATGTATAGTGTGTTAATTTCATGAATAAACAGTTTGAGGATCACAATACTTATTAGGGTGTGAAGGCATAAAACAAGTAATCAACCAAATCCCTTATATTCCACTTTCTCATATAATTAAATGCCTAGAAAAGATTTTAGCTTCCATCTATCCAGCTACACACAGCATTGCACTCAACCATCCTCAAGAGAAGAGTCTAGCACATTCTGTAAGAGTTCTGAGATAAACAATTGTGTAACTATTTTAAACTAATCTATTTCCTCAAATATATTTAAGAAGTTTAGAAAGGGAAGAGACTTCTATTTAAGAGACTAATTTTGAAGAAGAGTATCTTTTAAGATGCACATTTGAAAATGTGGACAAACTGACTTCAGAAAAGAATGCCCCACCTCCCCTTCCGTTTTCAGTTTAAAGCCCTCTTGACCAGATTGCCAAGTGTCCAACTAAGAGACAATCAAAGAAACATGGAGATTAAAGGGACCACAGAACCACCTGGACTAACTACCTGCCTAATATAGGAATCCACTCTACAAAACCCTTGCTATTTAGTCACCCAGTTATGGCTAATAAACCAAAACCAAACAACCTAATCTATCTTGCTTTCTTCAATTGCTTTTAGTCTATGAACATATTTAAAGGTGGTTTCTTCTTGCGCCCATAGGACAATAAAGCAATCTTGAATGCGTATTTTTTAAAAATGTGATCCAGTGCTATTTTTATACTACCAAACTAAATTACATAAGGTATCAAAAAGTTGTACATGTTATTGAGTTTAAATTTTCCCTCATAGAATCATTGACATGTGGGGAGACAGATACACTCATTAGGCCAGTAGGGTGCCATCTTGTAAACAAAAACAATACCTTACTAAATGGTATTTCTCTATTTAATTTAAGAGGATGACTTAGTCAATGGGGGAGAAGAGAGCATAATGTTCCATAAATATTTTAAACTGTATTTATTATTAAAAGTTTTCTCACTTTAAATTAAAAATAAAATAGAGACTGGGTGAATATTTGATTGCCAAAGAGAAAATATATTGAGTAAAATACTCTTAAGATAGTTTTTTTGAGGGAACACAACAAGATCCTATTTGCTAAAAGTGAGTCAGAAAAAAGATCTCTATATAAAAATGGATTTTCCCTAAAATATCGCCAATTTGCCCTAAGAATTTCACTTCAGGAAGCTCATAGTCTATTTTAATAATGAACAAAGGGCAAACATGTCACTGTTCTTCCTTTTCCCCTTTCATAATAAACTTAGATACATAAAATCTCAATTTAAAATTATGCAACAGATTTAAAGCATTGTTCTTACCAGGCACTGTTAATTTCATGAAGCCAGGATTTGTTTAAAAAACTGTTAAAATCATATTTCACAGTGGCTACCTAATGAGGAAAACTTTTTTTAAAAGAGTGAAATCTACATTTTGAAATCTTAATAAGCAAGAATTATACTCCCTTACTCTAATGGGTATGTGATATTATCAGTGTTGCCCAGGATAACACAGTGTCTAAGGTCAGATTTGAAATCAGGAAGATGAGTCTTTCTGAACCCGGGCCCAGTAGTCTATCCACTGTGCCACTGAGCTGCACTATGTTCTCTTTATAGCAAGGAAATACCAAAGGAGAATGTAGACAATCAGATTAACAGAATTTCAGAATCGGAAGGATCCTTAGGGTCCATCTAATCCAATAACCCCTGAAAAAGACACTTTTCTTCAATGTAACTAAATGATCAGTAGATTTTTACTTAAAGATCTCCAAAGAGGAAAAACTTGCTACCATCTGAAGTCATCCTTTCCATTTGGGGATAGCTTTAATTGTTAAAACGTGTTTTCCTTCTATTAAGCCTAAATTTTCTTTTTCACAATTTCTACCCTCTGCTTCTTGCTATCTCCTATGGGGCCAAAGAGAGCAAAACTAATCCCTCTTCCAAGGAATAGGAATTTTAAAATGAAATGTATTTTCAAATGAACAGTATTTTCAAATACTTGAAGACAGCTATCATGCATCCTATAAATCTTTTTTTCCCCTCCAGACTAAACCTTTCTAGCTTCTTCAACTCACTCTCACAGAGCATGAACTTGTGAGCTATCACTATCCTGGATGTGTTCTTCTGGAAGTTACCTAGCTTATTGAGATCCTTCTAAAATATGGAATATTTAGCCAGTTAAAACCTGAACCCTGATACAGTCAGTGTTCTCAGGGGCTGATGAAGCCCAGATCTTACTGCTTTCCACCTCTTGAAGGCTCTCAAAGAGTGAGGGCACTAATAACACTCAATCCTCCAACATGAATATTCTGATCTCTAGAGTGATTCCATGGGTAATTCAAAAAAACAGATAGTAGGCACAGAGATAGGGCACTTTGGTTAATCACTGTTATCTGACACCATAACTGGGAGCAGACAGCAGGGAAGTCATTTTCTTTTAGGAATGGTGAGGGGTGGAAGAGAATTGAGATAAAAACTATGGCATCCCTTTCTTTCACTAAGTTATAGTCAACAGAGTAAGTGATGGTTACTATTACTTTGATTCTAATATTCTGAGTTTATGAGTTAGGTCTTTTAAAAGTTTAATCTAATTTTAATTGATGTCTTTGGTTTTGATATCACATTCATTTTGGAACACATCCCTCTTCATTCACTCCCTGCCCCGTAATCATTACATGTAGTGTAAAGAAAGACAATAAAAGCAATTCAGCAAACTAACAATACATCTACCATGTCTGACCATATATTTGATACTCATACTCATAGTTCCTTACCTCTGCAACAAATTAGGAAATGAGAGAAATGCATTTTCTCAACTCTTAAGGCCAAGAGTGGTCATTACAATTAGACAGTATTGAGTTTCTCTTTTTTCTCAATTGTATCATTGTAGTCCCTGTATATGTTGTTTTCCCGGTTCTACATACTTCACTCTACATCAGTTTATATGAGTCCTCCAGTATTTCTCTGAATTCTTTCTATTTATTATCTCTTAGAGCACAGTAATGTTTCATCATTTTCACGTACTATATAATCTGGTGAGCCATTCCCTAAATTTACAGTCATCCTTTTGTTTCTAGTTCTTTGCTACCACAAAAAGTAATACAATGAATATTTTGCTATTTGTAGTACCCATCCTTTTTTCACTTTTGACCTGTTTAGGATATATGCCTAGAAATGGGATTTCTGGGTCAAAGAATATGGACAAACAAAAAAATATATTCTTAGGGAAAAAAAGCATTTTATTGGCACCATGTCTCCTTCACAATGCCCCACCACCATAACCATTCACACATTCAATGGGATGCCATTTTTCTTTTTTTTTTATTAAATTATTTATTTTTAGTTTTTGATATTCATTTCCAGAAGTTTTAAATTTTCTTCCCTCCCCAAGACAGTTTGTAATCTGATGTAGGCTCTACACATACATTCCTATTAAACACATTTTCATATTAGTCATATTGCATAGAAGAATTATGATGAATGAGAAAAACCATGAGAAAGGGAAAAAAAAACAAAAACAAAAAAGAAAATAGTCTACTTCATTCTGCATTCCAATGCTATAGTTCTTTCTTTGGATGTGGCTGGTATTTTCCATCATATGTCTTCTGAAACTGTTTTAGGTCCTTGCATTGTTAAGAAGGGCTAAGTCTATCAAAATCAGTCTTCGCACACTGTGGCTGTTACTGTGTACAGTGTTCTCCTGGTTCTGCTCCCTGCACTCAACATCAGTTGATACAAGTCTTTCCAGGTTTCTCTGAAGTCCACCTGTTCATCATTTCTTATAGCGCATTACATTCAGATACCACAACTTGTTTAGCCATTCCCCAGTTGATAGGGGATGCTATTTTTCTTAAATATAAGTTTGAGTGTAACATCACTTTTTATAAGAGGAACCTGAAATCGATATTAATGTCTATGTATCCCCTCATGGAAAAAGCAATAACAAGATACAACATGAAATTCCTACAATTGAAAAGCATTCTATTGCAAGCACCAGTCTGGTGTGGACAAGTGCTGCATCTCTGAGTGAACAAAATCCACAATCCTATTGTTCTCGTTAATAGTTATATAGCCTTTCTGCTAACATTATAGCAAACTTTTAAGAATTTCTTGATGAAGAGTGCATAAAAGGTATCTTTGGGAGTGCAATGAAGGACAGAAAGACCTCTATATCAGACTAACAAATAGTAAGCAGTTTGACAAAGGCATTTGCTGAAAAGCATGACCTAGCAATAAAGAAGTTAGTCAAGTAAAAGCTAACAATCAGAATAGGCTTGCTTCTTGGAGAGCACAAAAATTAAGCCACCATTGCTGTCTAGCATAAAGGAAAAAGCACTGTCTCTGTAGTGAGAAGATCTGAGTTCAAATCCCCCCTCTGATCCTTGCAATGAAGGCTTGGGTCTAAAGAGTCTCTTGTTCTAAGATCCTAAAGCTAGAAGGAGCCTTACAGGGCATTTAGTACAACTCCTTCATTTTGCAGACAAGAACAATGAGGCTAAGAGGAGTTAAGTGATTCACCCAAGGTTGCACAGCTACGTAAGTGACAGAGTCAGAATTTCAATCCAGATCCTCTGGTTCAAGAGCCAGTGACAGCCAAGCTGAGCAAAGAGGAGGAAATTTCTTATGAGTAAGAATTGTTTCATTCTTTATATTTGTATCCATGCCTAGCACAATTCCTGGCACATAGTAGATGCCCAGTAAATACTTGTTGATCAAAATGAAGATCTACTACTTCTTCAGGTAACAAGTAGGATTAACAGGAAAACAAACATTGGAGAAAGGGTAAAAACAGAATTGGGGCAGCAGCGTATGGAAGACTGGCTCTGAAGTTAGGAGGACCTGAATTTAATCCAGCCTCAGTAACTTACTAGCTGTGTGACTTTGGGCAAGTCACTTAACCATTTGCCTCAGTTTCTTCATCTGTAAAATGAGCTGGAGAAGGAAATGGCAAATCACTCCGGTATCTCTGCCAAGGAAACCCCAGATGAGGTCATGGAAAGTTAGATACAACTGAACAACAAGAAACACAAACCAGAAACACTCGCTAAAGTCAAGGAAAGGAATTCAGCTAGGAAAATACTAAATTCAACCGACCTTCCTTGCTTTTTTCCCCATGATTTGGGTAATGTACAAGAATTGGAAATCTATAGCCTTTTATCCACTGACTACACATAGTGTGCTACCTTATCATCTTCACATCTATTAAAAAAGAAGCATTTTTTATTCTCAAGATAGCCAACCTGAGAGTGGTTGGCTGGCATCAACTTGCTCTTTTTTCCCTTTATTTGGCATCAGAAGATTTATTTTCAATGCATTTTGTTAATACCTTTCTTTCCATCATTATCATTTCTGGAAACAACCTTTAACCCATCCAGATTGAACTCTCCCTTATGAAAAAGAAAAACAGTTAAGCAAACTTATCTGACAAAGTGACATTTAACAATGTACACAATGTTGTGCCCCAGTGGTCCCCCCCCACTTCTCTGTGGTGAGGAGTGAATTATGTTTCATTATATTCTCTAGGACCTTTAATGCATTCTTTGCTTACTCAGATCTTGTCTTCCTTCTAGCAATCTTTTCAATGACATGTTGTAGTGACTGTCTATCACCCCTTTGGTTTCTGTTTATTTTATTCTGCATCAGTTCTATGTTTCTCTGAATTCACTGTGTTCTTTATTTCTCAGTACACGTTATATTCACATACCATACTTTTTTGCCAATGTGTAGTTCTTTGCTATCACTAAAAGTACTTTGTTGTTTAGCCACTCACTAATGTCCAACTCTTTGTGACTTCATGGACCATAGCACATGAGTTTCTTCTATCCTCCACTGTCTCTCAAAGTGTATCCAAGTTCATGTTCACTGCTTACATGACACCATCTATCCATCTCATCCTCTGCCACCCCCTTTTCCTGTTGCCTTCAATCTTCCCCAACATTAGGGTCTTTTCAAATGAATCCCATCTTCTCATTATGAGACCAAAATATGAGTACAAGCACTAAAAGTGCTTAGCAATGGTTTTTTTTTTAACCATCTACATATGGGAGTTCAAAGATAAGGCCATATTCCTGAGGTCATAGCTTCAGGAAGCAACTATGATATAGTATCATAGATTTAGAGCTAGAAGAGACTGTAGAGACCATTTAACTCCAGATCCCCATCCTTTCATTTTACAACTATGGAAATTGAGTCTCAGGGAACATGAGATGATTTACCCGATATATACAGCTAACAAATGGCAGTCAGAATTTGAACCCAGGTACTCCAACTCCAAATGCAGTACACTTTTCAGTGCTCCATACTGTCTCTCCAGTAGATTTACCAACACTCACCATCCACTTCTAACTTAGACTCCTGTCTATGAAGTGGGATACTTCTGTGGAACTCTCAGATCCTGCCTGTGATATTTCTAAGTTCTCCATCTGAGTAATTGAGCAGATTTTCTCTCCTTTGCTTTTAAAGGAACAGACAGCCTAGCTCGAGACTGCTTGAAACTGCTTACTTATTTCCTCAGAAATGTTTCATTCTTCTTTAACTCCTTCCAGAAATGATCTTGACTCATCAAGGGTCACAATTCTTACATCAGTCTCCTCCCTCACCACACATTTAACTTTGCTGTGAGAGGTTGAACCCATTTTCTAACATAGTTTGTCATTCTTGAATGAAATATTATGCCAGTAAAAGTCTATTACCAAGATCTTAACTCTGTTAAAGCTTTTCTGTATGAAGCAATGGCAAGCAATTTAAAAGCTGAGAGCACACAGCCCTAAGACCTTGGAATCCTTGCCAGATTTCAAGTAGTCTCCACCAGTGTTAAATACACTGACAAGCACTTGGCTTCTAAAGCAATTGCCTCTTGGTAGCCTCAATCCCTCCTTTACAGGTGTGTATATCTACCACATCATGCATTATTGAATCTGAGGAACCATCCTTACAACCAGCACTCAATTTTCAGCAGTGCTGCTTCCCTGAGAATATTGTGGTATTGACAAACCACCTCCTTTTTCAGGGACTTAGGCTAATTAATCTGCTAGGGACCGCCATGTGAGTCTCCCAAGTTCTGTAAATTCTGGATCCTGTCAGTCAATTAAATTAAAAACATTTTTAAGTACCTATTATGCTGCTATGGACTATTTTAGGAACTAAGGCTACAAAGACAAAAAACAAAACTGTCCCTGCCCTCAAATACCTAATAGTCTTCTGGGAGTAAATATCACATACAGAAGAAAATAAATTTCTGTATCTATAAAAATAAGAGAGCTAGACTTAGGCCTACCACCCCCTTTTAAAAAAAATTACTCAGTGCCCACTTCAACCCCCTGGAAATCAACCTTTTTTAACCATTTAACTTTTTTTTTATTTGCATCAATTCAAAAAAATGATGTATCTTAAATTTAAATAATTTACTGTAAATTTATTGGTTTTTTCCTGCGTTTAAATTCTGATGATACAATATAGCATCATGTGACCATATACAATAAGGCATATAGTGTCATATTGTAAACAAGTCACTATGTGCACATATTCCTGTCTATGCATGCTGGACTTTTCAATAATGTGTGACACACTCACCTGCCAACACTTGCTTATTAAGACCTATTGCTGGATCTGACCACTGATCAGTTATAACTTGCATTTTGTGTGTTATTTGGAAAAATAATGTAATCACTATGACTTTAACCCTGTTACTCAACAGAAGTAACATGTACATACGGTTTCCAAAATTTTCTTCTCTTCTCTTCTTTGTTTATGCTTCCACCTCCCCCTTATTTTTATTCAAAGCTCCCCAATTGTACCCAAGGCTAAATGCTATCACTTAGCAAGAAACATAACTAGGTCAGAAAAGTTGAAGCTTTGCCTCAGAACCCCAAAATTTAGAGGGAAAAAACCATAGAAACCACTGAGCTTGCCACCTACTTAGCAAGAATAATTTCTTAGTGTAGGAACTATTCAGATGGCACTTGTGACCATGGCTATAACCCAAATAAGCTCCTACTCAGTCCAGTCTTGTTCCATTCCCATGTGTCCATGCCTGAGGTCTATCCTCTTCTTCTTATGCAGGGTCTCTGTCCTCTGTTATAAATATAGTATGCAAGATATAGTAGGCACTTAATAAATACTTGTTTCCTTTCTTCTGTCCCCCCATCATAAGTCAATGTTGTATCTCTCCCCATATTGGGATATTGACTTGCTATCAGCAGCTGAATTTATCTTTAAAAATTAATTTCAAGGCATTTTTCATGTAACTTACCCTGGGCACTTTTTTTTTTGTAAAAACTAGCCCCAAGCTGCAAAGATGTTACTTACAGATCTTCATGTAATACATAGATTTTCTAAGCAACTATTCTACATAGTGAAAATTTCAAAATGTTTCTAGGTAGGAATACTCCCCACACTCCTTTTCCAATGCTTCATTGGGGTGTGGATGGAACCCTGGGTTCTCGGATTACATCAGTGGAGTACACATGCTGGCAAGCGAACCATGCTGTAGAGGCTTCAAGTGTGATCCATGAACCTTCCAGGTTAAATCACCATATGGTCTAATATTTGATTATTTCAATAGAAGAATAAGGCATGGAAAGGACAGTGAAAAGTGTGTTGAAAAACATGGTTAAGGAATAAAACCAAAATTAGATTAAAAAGATTTTTAGGCTTTAGACCACATAGGTAGATAGAGATGTAGAGACACAGATACGGATTAAAATCAATACCAAATTATAAGAAAAAATAAAAGTCAGAAGATATAGCTTACAGTTGAGGCAATTTCAATCTGACCTATTTAAAAAAAGATGTTGATGCCAAAAGAAGGGAAATGGATGAAGGAACAAACATCAACAAAGACTGTCCTCATTTCCTAAGGAAGCATAACCAATATAAACCAATTGCCACAATTAACTTCATTAGACCCACCATTGCCCCTGTTTTGCTTTTATAGGACATTAGCATAGGACCACAGAATTAAACCTGAAAGAGACCTTTGTTCTTGTTCAATCATTCGGGTGTATTTGACTCTTCGTGACACCATGAACATAAATAGTATGCCAGTTCTGTCCTTGGAGTTCTCTTTGTAAATATGCTGGAGTGGTTTGCCATTTCCCTGTTCAGTGGATTAAGGGAAATAGAGGCTAAGTAATTTGCTCAGGATCACATGGCTAGTAAATGTCTGAGCAGATTTGAACTCAGGTTTTCCTGACTCCAAGCCCAGCATTCTATCTACAAACCATCTAACTGATTCAAGAGGGACATTAATTCTAACCCTCTCATTTTACAGGTAAGGCATAGGAGGTACAAATTAATTAAGTGACTTACCCAGGCAATAAAGGCAATAACTGTCTAAGTCAGGATTTGAACCCAGGTCTTTCTGACTCCAAGTAGTATCTCTCTGCTGCCTTTCTTATATCACTTTCTCTTAGTCTCTTTTCCCTGTTCCTTACTTTCTCTAACATAAAGTCTTAGATAATTCTGGTCCCAGAAATATTGATACACTAGAATTAGGCAGGGTAGTATAGAAGAAAAAGGACTGAATTTAGAATCAGAATTAAAATCCCGACTGGCCATTGTAGCAACCCTCTTACTTCCTATGTGATTTTAAACAAATCACTCAATTTCTGTGAGCTTGGACTATTTCATTTATAAAATGAGAGGGATGGTCTAAATCATTTATAAATCTATGATTCTAAGAAACCAAAAGAGTTGAGGAAACATCTCATCCAGCAAGCATGATCTCCTTGACAATCAGAGGGAAATGTTAGTCAGTGACCACAGCATTTTATAATACAGATTCATTTGTAAACTCTTACAGAGAAAGGTAGCATAAGATTATGACCAGTTGTTGTTTAGTTGATTCAATCGCGTCTGACTCTTTGTGACCCCATTTAGGGTTTTCTTGGCAAAGTTACTGGAGTGGTTTGCCATTTCCTTCTCCAGTTTACTTTACAGATGAGGAAACTGAGGCAAACAAGGTTACATTACTTGCCCAGGGTCACACAGCTAGTGTCTAAGACCAGACTTGAGTTCACGAAAAGGAGTCTTCCTGACTCCAGGTCTGGCACTCTATCCACTGCACCACCTAGCCGCCCTTATATTTCCTAATCTGCTTTTAGATTTTTTCCTTTTTCCTTCTGACCAAGGCCTGAAGAAAGTATAGAATAAATCATTAAACAAATATGACATCATGCATAGTTTCATGAGGGCATTCTATCATTCATGAGAGCATGTTATCACCAGCATGTGGGACTTTGGGCAAGTCATTTTACCTACCTGACTGGGCCTCAGTTTCTTCTTTTGAAAAATGAAAAGATTTTCTAGATGACCTTTAAAGTTCCTTCCAATTCTAACTCTCAATTTCAAGCTATCTCCAGAAGCTACTTCAAATAGAAAGGAATTCAAAATATCTGATGCTATGGGGATTAATTTGGCATGGAAATCTGTTAGGTGTCTACTTGCTTATGTCAGAGAATGACAGGATAAGCCAACCAGCAGGGAAAAAAAAGTAACTCTGGTTATGATTTTTATGCTACAGGAAGTGTCATGTCTGTGATGTCATTGTGGAATTCCCATGTCATTCAGGGGCTGCTCTAGGCCTCTTGAGAAATCCTGTTATTGGCTTCAGGGAAGCTCTCTGGCACATCATGTCACCAGGGACACACTGAACCAGAGAGGAATGCATCCATCTGAATCCAGCATGAAGCATATGCTGTGTAGTGCCTGAGCAAGAAAATGGCCTGTCAAAGTGACATGACTGATGGATCGCTTCTAAGAAGGACATGCAGTTTCTCTTTTCCACAGTGACCAGAGCAAAGAAAGACTGCCGGTATTGGTTCCATGTCAGGAATACCTTTCATTAAATAAGAAAATAATAATAGATAGCACTTTTAGATAGCACTTTAACACTGGCAAAGTGACTTCCTTACTTCCTTTACTTACTTGCAAAGTGCTATTATCGGCCCCATTTTATGGATAAGGAAATGGAATCTTGGAGATGCTATGTGACTTGGCCAGGGTCACACAGCTAGTAAGCATCTGAGGCAGGATTTGAACTCAAGTCTTCCTGACTCCTGGTTCAGTGACCTATCTACTATACCACCCAGCTCCCCACAATTAAAAGTATGCATTATCCTCCCAGGGATAGAAAAAGACCATTATGTCTCATAACAATCATCAAAGACAACAAAACAAAATCTGTTACAAGAGAAACATAGGTCCATCTATTTGAAATGTTCAAATATCACTTAATGAACAATAGAAAAAGTAATCACTAAGGCTTAAAAAAAATTGCCTGGGTTGGGTTAATGGTTCTAAGTACCAGACCTATTTGAATTAGCATACTTTCTATCATTAACTTGTCATCTCTTCTACACCAGTGTAGGAAGGTAAAAACAAAAACATTGCCTCTTACTTCATAACTAGCTAATGGGACAGATAATTTGTTTGCATGGGATAGGACTGAAACTGCACTTATATTTGTACAGAGAGCTCCCAGATCAGCATCTTCTCTGAAACTTTTCATCTTCTTAAACACTCCAGGGGTGGGAGAGGGTGAGGAAGGAGAGTACTGAGTGTTTAAGTGACTTGCTCAGGGTCACACAGATCATATGGGAAGTCTTTCCAGCTTCTGGGCTGGTAGATATAGCTATGAGTAAATATAGATATACAATAAAAGGTAGTGTATAAATATGTGTACACATATAAATATATATGTATAAGATATACTTATATATTAAAGATGGTAGGGGATTTGAAAAGAACAAGAAGAATTTTTAAAGCATTTACTATATGCCAGACATCGTCCTGGATGTTAGAGATATAAAAATAGTCCCTCTTCTCATCGAGCTTATGTGCCAAGTTAAATGACACATGGAATGATAAGAAAATCTCCCATATGTACAAAGTCATTGAAAGGTAATTTTGGTTTGGGAAAGCTCATCTCTATTATTATGAACATTGATTTTTATTAAGATATATTATGTTTTTCACAGTCGGGTCCTAAGCAGATGCAAACTAAGGTAAGGGCCAACAATAGCAGTTGGAAGGAAAGGCTACACCTCATGTAGAAGGCCACACTTATACTGATCCCACAAGGAGGCTAGATATTCTCCCAGGACAGAATCTTTCTTATGAATATTCCAAAATAAAGCTTTGAAATTTGTCACAGGAATGTGAGGTTTCCATCCGCAGCTTATTTTTTCCCCAAGTGATGGGGTTGACATATTTTTCCCATGGTATTTAGCTCTCCCATGAGACTCTACTGGACTCTACTATTCAACACAGAATGAGCTTTGGGCTAATCAAAGTCTCTTGGGAAAAGTTGAAGGAAAAAAAAAAAGACTTCTTTCTCCCCTGAAAGTGTACCTGAGTGATTTTCTGTTGTGTTTATGGTCCTAATGCTACTATCCAATCCACATGAGGAATGACTGCCTTGATTACTTACTGGGTTCATTAAAGAATCAGAGAAAACAGACACGGTGCCTCTATTCATTTGCGTCTTCAGTTGCTAGTACATTGCAGTGGATGGAGTATGGAACTTGGACTCAGGAAAATGAATTCAAATTCAGCCCTAGACACTTACTAGTTTTGTGACTCGGGGCAAATCACTTAAAATCTCTGCCTCGCTTTCCATCTCTGTAAAATGGAGAGGATATTAAGAGCAACTACTTCATAGGGTTGTTGTGAAGGTCAAATAATATATAAAGGTTTTTGGAAACCTTAAATCAATGCCAGCTTTTATTATTACTATCATATAGTAGGCAATTAAGAAATGCTTGGTTTGTCTTTAGTCAATTAGAGATTTCAGAAGGGGGTTTGGTGGTGGTGGGCTTTTTAAGCTGTTTTGAATGAACTCTGGGAATAAAATGACCCATGGTGCAATGTAATTCTTCATCGTCATCACCCTCCTGTTTAGTGGGAAGCAATGTAAACAACTACCTCAAATTCTTTCTGCTCTTTCTTAATAAGTAGAATGTCCCTCACCTTGCCAAATAACACTTCGTATCCAATTTCCCCCAATCTCTGGCTTAGTCAAAGATTTTATTTGACTAAAATAATATAAGCAGAGAACCTGAGACTTCAACACAAGCAGCTTTATTTAAAAAAAAAAGATACAAAACACAGGCAGGAAGAAAGACAAGGGATTTTGCTGCAGGGACCCTATGCTCCAACACACAGAGAGAACAGTAACAAAGGATCTCTCAGGTTGTTGTCTGCTGACAGATTGGCTTGAAGAACCCAGCTCAGTGCAAGTGAGTGAGGGGGAAGGAAAAGCTTAAGATCACCCATCTCACAGGGCTACCTTTTGTCTGAGGATTTCAGGTCTCTAATCCTTACCCCATACTGAGGAAAAGTAACAAATTCATCATCTTCTTACAGGCAGGATATTTTTATGCCTCCTTTTGTTTTGGTGAAAAGATTTCCCTGATGACACCTTGAAATTCCCTGGATCTTGCCAGTTCCCTTCCTCTTCCCCCAAAAGGATTAATGAAACTAGAATCATGTTCACATTAACAAGGAGACAACAAAAAAAGATTTAACACAACTTCCTACTGAACTCTCGAATCACGTCACTATTTCAGAAAACAAAGCTCTACTATAGTGGGGGGAGGGGGGGAGGGGACATTAAGATCCAGAACTTCATCCCTGCAACTTGTAGTAGTTTTATTTTTCTAGGTCAAGGGGGATAAGGGGAGGGAATACCTTAAAATTCACAAATTCCTGCTTATAACCCTTGGCACTCTTACCTATTCTATTCTGTATCATAATTTTTTTTTTGCTTGCCTTCTATGTAATTTTACTATTACAGTTTGGAAGGACTCGAAATCTGAACCCTAAAAGCTGTTCACAGTAGCAATCTTTTGGGAATCTGCTGGTGCATGGCGTGACAGGTATACACAGAAAACCGAAGTAGTTTTGTTACAATTGTGTCCAATTTAATTATCCTGTAAAAAGTATACATAACAGTTCATTTTATTTTTACTGTTCTCTATATCAAAATGATTGTTTGTTGATGTATGTATTTATAATTTTAAAAATAAAACTTATATTAAAAAGAATATTGCTTTGGGTTTTCATTAATAGGAGCTCTGGATTGTGAGAACTCAAAATGTTTTTATAAATCATTTTAGGAATCTTTAACCACATGGAGCTTAAATCCCCAGCTATTTCCCCGTCTTTTCCATAAAAAAAGAGCTGAGAAGAGATCAACCCAGGGAGTTTGCAGGAAAAAAAATGATACCTAATTTTAAATCAATCCATCAAGCACAGCTCTTTTAACCTCCCAACAAACATACAAAGGATGTTGCAAAAATAGTGCAGTTTTAAGTTATTAAAGCTTAAAAGCGCAATAAAGAGTTTGGCAACACCTCTTTAAAGCACCTAAGAAGTCTTCATCATTATAGCAACATCCTGAAATTATTAGGACCTTTCCTTCTAAGAGGTCAACCTGCCTATATAAGTTGCTTAAAATGTGGTCACACTGATTGTAATAATAGTATAAGATTATCCTTATCCTTCTTTTATATAAAAAGAAAAAGAATCCAAAAATATTTCAAGTGATGTGCCCAAGATCCCTTAGTCAGGAGACTATACATGGAATTTGTACAGCAAATTAAAATGGGCAGTAAATCCAAGGATCCCAGCTTATATAGTCAGTTCTAAAGATTAGATGATAGAAAGGCTTTCACATTCTACTGAGATTTTAACATCTCTGAAAAGCTCTCCATCTTTCATCCCCTAGACTTTTGCCAAAGGGAGCTGTGAACCTTCTGACCTGAGGAATGTCCAGTTAAACCAATTGAATTAAAGGTTCTTATGTGATCTGACTAGTTGAAATTAGTACTATTCCCTCACTACTATCTGAGGGTGTAGGCTTGACACAAAAGCTTTGACCCCTATCAGCAGAAGTGGAAGAGGAGGTATTAGGGAATCATTAGCACTTTGAAAAAAGCACTGGGTTTTGAAAACTCAAGTTACCCCTTCCCCTGCATCCCCTGTAGCTGTGTGTGTGTGTGTGTGTGTGTGTGTGTGTGTGTGTGTGTATCCCTGCTCTCTCAGTCTCTTTCTCTGACTCTCTCTCTACCCCCCCCCCTTTCTCTCTCTCTCTTTCTCTCTCCCTCCCTCCCTCTTCTTCCTAAATGAAATTAAGCTAGGAGAGTAGTACCAGCTTATTCTTCAGCAATGAGGAGCAGCCAGCCAAAGCTACCTCTTCTCCATCATCTGGGGAAGAATTTCAGACCTCAGGTTTAAGAAGCAAGGCAGCTATGAGGCCCGTTTACTTTCAGCTCATGAATCCTTTGGATGAAAGAAGCATTTGGAAAGAAGAATTTCTCCCCTCTCCTTATAAATCAAATAAATAAAAATAAAAACCTCTGCCAAGTCTGGTGCTTTTTTTCCCCCTATCATTGAACTGGCTTTAAAGAAAAACAAAATACCCTTCCCTGCTCTGCTCCTTTCCCCTCTACTAAAAGAGAAAAATCAAACAACTATCTAAACAAATCAATCCAACATTTCCAAGAGTTTTTGACCTGTAGCAATGTCAATTCTGTCTTTTTTCTTTCTTGCTTTCTTTCTTCCTTTTTTATATTTAAAAAAAACCCCTATGATTCTGATCTTTTCCAATATGCCAGGGCCTGCTGAAGGCACGTTTCATTGTTCATAGAGTTCTGAATGATATAAAAAAAAAGGCAGGAAAGGGATAAATTCATCAAAGTTGCAAGAATATTCTAGGGAAAAGAGAAAAAAAAAAGGAATTTCCTGAGGTAACTGTCCTTGACCTGGCTCTTTAATCGAGTGAAATTTCATCACTTTATCTAATATCATGCTTCATGCTTCAGGCTCCCAGCAATTCTATTTTAGTGTGGTCTAATGGGCAGCTGACACATCCGCTCAGCAGCAGACTGTATAATATCTGCTGACACACTGTGTGGTGAGCGCCCTATAGAGAGCTGTTTATTTGTGCCTGGCAAGGAAAAATTTCATCTAGTTGCATCTCTTCATTCCCCTTTCAGTCTCTGTTTCCAGGGTAGCAGTGGGCTTCCCATTTGGAGAGGTTTGGGAGCCCTTGCCGGGAATTCAGTCGCTTATTTGGGTGGCTGTACATTATCTGACTTTAGGTGAGAGGTTGTGAAAGCGCTGGTTATGGTTGTCTGAAACCTGAATCTCGATAGTGTAATGAAGAGTGTCATTCTAACTGCTTTGCAGGCAGCTCTTCTCACAACCCCTGATTCAATTTGATATTCTGAGGTTAACGCACTGTATTGGGACTGAAAATAGGAATGCACACGAAAAGCTTTTATACTTATTCAGTTCAGTAAGCATGGCAAACTCATCAACAGTTATTTGTACACTGTAGGCATAGTGGGGCTTACTTTGATGTTCTGATCTATGCTTGAGATTTTTTCCTCCAGTATTACTTTGGAGTAAAAAAATGCACTTAAAACAGACTTAGCTCTCAACATAATAGCAGAGGACATTATCATAAATGAGGCAACACAGAAAAATAAAGCAATGACACAATCTGTGATTCTGACCTTCCATCTTGAGGCAGCATTCAAATTGCAGGACAGAGAGCAAAGAATGAGGGTACTTGTGGAGGTTTGTGTGTCGAGGTTTTAAAACTGGTCACACACATTAACTGTATACCTAGTTTTAGTGCCACTGTTCTCTGTTACCCACTTGACTTGCAAATATAAGCTTAAACAAAACTGGTGTTATCACGAACACAATAATAATGAAACTGGGTGACTGGTAGAACTGTTAAAACTCTGAGACCTTAATTTGGGTTGCCCATATATTAGGCCTTAACTAGAATAAATCCATTCCACATTTAAAAAAAAAAAGATTAAATTTAACTACAAATGGCATGGATCAGTCCAGCAATCCACATAGAATTTAAAGCAAGGATACTTTTGCTGTCAAATGATGTCTAATTCTACTACCAGGGGTGTGGAGGTACCAAAACAAACTGATAGTGGTTAGGAAGGTATATAAAGGACTCTGTTTACTAAGAGAAGAAGCTCAACATGATAAACTGGGAACCAGGAAACCTGGGTTCTAAGCCTGGCTGGACTATTTACTAGTTCTATGTATAATGATTAGTAAGCCACTTTATCTCTTGAGGCCTTGGCTTCCTTATTTGTGAAAATGAGACTGGCTAGATCACAAGTTCTTAGTCATTTTTGTGTCCTGAATTCCTACAGCAGTCTGATAAAACCTATAGACCTCTTCTCAAAAGGATGATTTTTAAAAATAATTCATAATTAAAGGAAATTATAAATTATTTAGAAGTTAGTGAAAACAGAAATGTAATTTCTTTTTCCCATTCAAGTTCACAGACCCTTTAAATATAGCCACAGATCTCTTGCGGAGCGGGGGTGGTTCATGGACTCCAGGTTAAAGTCTACTCTAGATGACATCGGTAAGGTCCCTTCCATTTCTAACATTACGTAATCTATCATCTACTTCTACCAATATAAACCATTCTCTCTCCCTCTCTCTCTGTCTCTCTCTCTCCCTCTCTCTCTCTCCCCCCCTCCTCCCCTTTTTCTCCCTCTCTCTCTCTTTCTCTCCCCCCCCATCTCCCACAGACACACACACCCCTGCCATACTCCCCCCATACACTATCACCACCACCACGGGGATCACAGCAACAATGACAGCAAAGTCCCAAGAAGGCAGCCATAACAGAATGCATGTTGTTGCTGTTGTTTGGTCATTCAATCAAGTCCAGTTCTTTGTGACCGCATGGACCACGAGGCAGAGGGCCCTCTGTCCTCCACTGTCCCTCAGAGTCTGTCCAAGTTCACTTCATTGCTTCCGTGACACTATTTATCCACCTTGTTCTCTACTTTTACTTTTACTTTACTTTTTTACTCCCCTTCTACTTTTGCCCTCCATTTTTCCCAACACCAGGATCTTTTCCAATGAATCCTGTCTTCTCATGATGTGGCCAAAGTATTTAAGCTTCAGTTTCAGTATTTGACCAGTTAGTGAATAATCTGAAT
This sequence comes from Pseudochirops cupreus, assembly GCA_028627135.1. Taxonomy (NCBI): domain Eukaryota; kingdom Metazoa; phylum Chordata; class Mammalia; order Diprotodontia; family Pseudocheiridae; genus Pseudochirops; species Pseudochirops cupreus. The sequence goes on from CM053583.1 coordinate 301,779,107, forward strand.
GAATTTCTTTAAGTATTGATGGATTTGATTTCCTTGCTGTCCAGACACAAATGGTTCTCATGTAGAAGCCAGTCAGCCACCCTGCTACAGGTGAAGAAGACAGCAGGTTATACATTTAAAAGTTTGTATCACTGTGATAGCCAAAAGAAAAAAAGAAACACAATGGTTGGCATCAATTTTGGAATGGCTGTATAAATCATAGCAGACAAATATAATAGAGTATTATGCTAAAAGAAACAAGGAATATGAAGAATTCAGAGAAATGAGGAAAGACTTGTATGAGCTGATGAGAATAAAGAAAGCAAAACAAAAAATCAATATACAAAATGATTGATATAAAGGAAATGATAAAAGAAAATACAGCCAAATTCAGATGAAGTGAAATGAAAAATCTTGGTCCTCAAAGAGCTGATAAGGAACAAAGCTTCTTCCTTTAAATAGAGGGATAAGGTCTCAGATACACATTGAAATACATACGCTGTCTGAGCGGTCAGAGTCACTGTCTGTGTAGGATGGCTTCGTTTAAAAGTTTCTCCGTGTCACTAGGAATAATTCAATGGTAGGGGAGGGGGTTAGGGAAAATGACTGTAACACAAAAAGAAAAAGCAGCAATAAAACTTTTTTATGTCAAAAAAAAAATTTGTCCCAACAGATGTTTTTATGATCCCATAGTTGAAGCATAACAAATCAGATCTACCAGTATTTCCCAGAGATCATTTTCTTCTGAAATAAACCTCTCCAATGCAAATTCATAACAGCCAAGTTTAGAATTTGCTTTACCATAAGCTCTGGAAGGCAGGAATCACACACTTGCCATTCTCTGTGTGGCACATATGCCATCAGCACATGGGCTCAAAATACCCTTAACTTGTAATAGAACCATATTGATGAATTGGCCAGTATATGAAAAGTTCATTAGAGTGAAAACTGAGCATATAAAAAAAGCAAGAAAAAATCGTGTTTTTCTTTTTGTGAAGTTAAATTATTGTAGAATTACTAGAAGAAGAAGAAAAATTCCTTCTTAAAATTGCATTTTGAAGCTTTTTAAAATGGTTGGCAAGACTTCCTACTTTCTAGGACTATAAACTACACTGACTGCCAAATTGTCAAAAATAAAAAAATGTGGGCTTTAAATGCTGTTTTTATTTTTCCCCCCAGTGGAAATAGACTATACAAGCACTTTCTCTGCCAAAATAGGTTCCTTTTCCAAGGGAAAAAAGACATCATTTAAAATTTAAATGACTAGGTGGAGGGGGTAACTCCACTCCCTATACCTCATTGCTCGTCAAATGATAGGCAGAAGTATCAGAGAATCATAAAATTTTAGAGCTGGAAGAGACTCTAGGGATAATCTAGTCCAAACCTTCAAAGAACTACTATAATCGCTGCTCCATTTTACAGATAAAGAAAATGGGACCCAAAATGTTTAAGTGACTTTTCCAAGATCTCACAATTATTAACTGACAGAATCAAAGCCTTAGATTATACAATTAAAGGGGTTATATTTAAATACCAACCATTCAATATTCCACTATCCTCTTCAGTCCTACTTCAATCAATATATAAATTAAATAATCAGCAGATGTTCTACTGTGCTAGCTTCTGGGGATATGAAGGCAGGAACTGTCTTACATCCCTATGACCTAGCATAGTGCCTACCTGGTGCATAGTAAGTTGATGCTTAATAAATTCTTGTTAATTGATTGATTCTTTTGGGGGTTGAGGGATTAGTACAGTTTAGGTGGTAACAATGAAGTTTAAAGACAGCGAGAATAAAGTGTAGAGGTCCCATAACATAAAAGCTTTGGTTCAGAGCTTGGGGCCATTGTATCGCCTCCTATATAGATGTCTAAGCTGCACACAAGAGATAAATACAGTCTTTAAAGAGAAGATTCTTGGATGGGGGATGGGAAAGGAATTGTGATTGGATGAAGAAAATTTAAATGTGGAAGTTTTCTCTGGTTCAGAACATGCTGTCTTCGAAGCAAACAGGAGGTAACCTTTGAGAAAAATTCCTAGGGATCCAAACCAGACAGCTGTACCATATCCACACTCCTCTCAGGAAGTGGACGAACATGAAGTTTGAGCCTCTTAATTTATAACACATTTAAAACTATGCTGACACATGAGCTAGAATAATGATACTGTGCCATAGCTTATGGCAAGTCAAAGGTTAAATGACCCTTGGTTCCTTTAGGCTTTCTTTGGATTGTCATTATGGCTAGCAGGAGAAAAACAAAGAAAAACAAACCCAGGACCAACAAAAGGACGTCTCTCTCCTCTCCTCTCCTTTCTCTTCCTCTCTCTCTTGCCCTCTTCCTTCCCACTCCTCCCATATTCTTCTCTTTTCCTTTTATCTCTTTTCCCCATGTCCTTCCTCACTCCCTTTCTCTCTTCCCCTATTCCTATCCCTCTCTTTCCCTCTTCCTTTTCCTATCCCTTTCCTTCTCTTTTCCTCTCTCTCTCTCTTTCTCTTTCCCTAATTTCTCTTCTTCCCTCATTCTCCTCACTTTTCCCCTCTTCCTCTTCCATTTCTCCACTATCTTTCCCTCTCTGTTTTTCCCCTCTCCATCTCTCATTCCACAGTATTCTCTTTTTAATTCTCATCTTTTTTCTCCTCTCTCTCTCTCTCTCTCTCTCTCTCTCTCTCTCTCTCTCTCTCTCCCTCTCTCTCCCTCTCTCCCTCTGTCTCTCTCTCACCTCCCTCTTCTATATTACCTTGAACCTTTTAGCCAGAATTTAAAGGTCAGGAAAGGCAGGTTTCAGAAGGGGAGAAAAAAATCCATTTCCTCTTTCAAAATGACTGAAAGATCCATCCTAAAGTCAAATGTAGATCAGTAGATACTGGACTTTACCAGCAAAAGTGGTAATTTTCTCCTAAGATCCCATCCTCAGGAACACTTGGACAAAGTCACAATTATGATGTGGCTAATGATCTAATTTTTTTTTCTTCTAGCGATGTTATTCTGTCTTCTTTTAATCATAATCTGACATATTAGGATGATTTCCTTTTTTGAAGTGATTTTATAATCATTTGAATCACTCAGAAGAAGACAAGAAGGGAGAGGACAACCAGTCATTAAAGACCTGGGCAGCCATTTCAAAGAACTGCCATAATCACTATTCTATAAAGTGGGGGGATATGTTGATTTCAAGTTGTTGCCTCTGAAAATGCTTCACAGCATGGTTCAACTTTCAGATAGATATTAATCTCCCCTATTTAGCTAGGTAGTGAACTTAATAGCAAATTCCAGTTTTGAATGCAGAGCACATAATAGTGTGTGCTTATGTCAAGGGAGGGGAAGCAGGTGGTGTCTTCAGAATGATTGCCTTTGAACTTAGGAAGGAAGGGAGAAATAAAAAAGAAGGAAATGGAGCTGTCATTGCAAGAAATTGGATGGAAACAGCAGCACAAGTTCCACTACCCACAAAGCGTCCTGAGGATCATTTTTTTCCACCCAAACACAATCCTATTGAAAAAGTGAGAATGATAATGCTGATAATATCTATAACTTAATACCGCCTTTCTTTTCATGTGAATGCCAGATAATGTTATTGCTACAAATAAAACCATCAGCAATAATAGCATTAACAACCTGTTTATACAGGGATTTGAAGCAAATGGCAAATTTATTTTTATTAACCTTCAGAATACCCATATAAATACCATATTCCCCTATATGCCCTCATTGATATGTTAGCTACCTTTTTATTAAGGTCACAGGATTATAGAACTAGGAACTAGAAAGGATCTCAAGAATAATCTAATCATTTAGATAATGGGCTTACCTCATTTTGCAGATGAGGAAATTAAGGTTCAGGGAAGGTAAGTCACTTGCCTAGGGTCACATAGGGTTGGGATTTGAACATACACCCTCCAATTCCTGAGACAGTGTTATTTCCATTGTACTAGTAGGCCTCTCTAATGTGCATTTTCACCTGATCAGAATAAGGGAGGCCAAATGGAAAAGCCTCCTTTTGGACAGTAAATATAGACCAAATATGCATCCATCATACAATGATCCATTATACGAAAGAATTTTATTATAACCCTGACCCCAGTTTCTTCTATTAGATGATAGAGATTACACAAAGTCACCTCCAAAACAATGTCACATTTCACTAGTAAACATCATTTTCCAAGGCAGTGCACATTATAAATCCTTATGATACATGCAGAGAGCACACAAATATAAGAAGGAGACTCCATTTAAAATCTCCAATTCATTAAGAAGGACTGAGTCAACAAGGCCTTTATGTGCTCCAGGCAGGACCTGGAAATTACGCCCCATGTTGACTGTCTCCAAAGAACACCACTGCAACACTCCAATTCAACACAAAATAAATGTCCATGTTCCAAGCCATTGACAACAGTTTCCAGATATTAAAAATGCATCCATTTATATTTTTTAACTATTAAAAGTGACCTTTATTGCTCTCCATTCTCTTGACCCATCATGTTTAATCCTAGGCAGTTACCTGTCTGATTTTCCCTGTAACAGATCAATGTGACTCAAATTCTAAGATCACAAATGTAGAGCTGTAAGGCATTTGATAGCCTTTTGTTTTACAGATGAGGAAACTGAGGCACAAAGACAGGCAGTGACTTGCCTAGGTGTACACAACTAGGAAATGAAGTGAGATTTTTGTCCAGATCTTCTTGAATTCAAGCCTATCCAACTAAATAGCAGCCTATCCAACTAAAATCTGATGTATAGACCCTATCATAAAGAAATCACAGTATTAGGCTTTGAACTAAAACTCAAAAGAGAAAGATTTAAAAAGAAAAGACATAATGTCATTATATTAGCTCATCTTTCAGTTAAAGGAGCAAGACTATTAGGATATATCTTTGCTATATTTATGCCCTTTACCAGCCTCTGTTCCTGAAAATAATCCCTCTCATTTTAGATTTCTGTCTTTTTCTTTGTTCCCTCCCTCCACCTTTCCCCATATTCCTTCCCCATATACTGTTCCCCCACATTTCTCACCCCCAGTTTTTCTCTTTTGAATCCAATCCAAAAGACCCCCAATCATTGAAAGAAAATATGTATGAGGAATTTTCCCCCAGTCTAAAAGTACGTTTTTAGTTTTCATTAGCCAATGCATATATTAGCAAAACAAAATTAAGCAAGAGGTTTCCTGTATCATTCTTGATTTCACTTTCTCTCCCTTACCTTGAAGCTGTACTATTTTTCTTGCCCTTGCTCTGGAAGTTATAAATTGGCATAAGCACTGAGGCTTTCATTACAATCCTGAATTAGTAATTCAGTGATAAGTGACATTTGGAAAAGTTGTGGGTTTCTGCAGCATTTCCTCCAAGAATTACGAATAAGATCCAAACATTGAATAATGCAAGTTAAGACCTTCTTTAAAAGACCACACAGAATAACAAGGTCCAGTGAAAAATTCATTTGTTTTGTTAGTAAAGCTCCATCCAGGGCAGTGCACACATTGCATAGATTCTGCTTTTAGCTAATTCTATTAATAATGAATTGCAGTTACACATCAATGAATTAGGACCTAGGTCTCCAATACCGAGTCAATAACAACCTTTCTTCGGTAATGCTCAAGTTCAGGTTCATAAATACACATTAAATTTAGGCTTTTGTGGGGGCTATTCTATGCTTACAGAATATCAAATGATCAAATAGTTTTGTATCTCTGCTTTTGAAGGCACAGCATTGCTTCACTCAACTAACATGGTTATGATTCTGGGGTGTTCTGGTTAAAGGAATTTTCCAATTAACTGCATAACCCATTTAAGCAGTAAAATTGCCCAGGGGAAAGATACCCTGTGTTGAATATAGCAGTTTGTTGTTTGTGGGACTTTTTTTCAGAAGAGCACAGTTCTATTAGCCATTTCCTTCTATTATGTTTTTAGAAATGGGAATGAACGTAATTATTATTAGCATTATTGCTATTATTACAACTACAAATCTCTTTACCCAACACAAATCTCTAAGATGGCAAGCTACCCATCAACCACAGTGTCAATGGTGGGGGAAAAGAAGCTTTGTGCACAAAGAAAGCTAAGATTGCCCCTGATACCTTTAGTTCAGCAGAATAAACCTAGATGAGAATAATTCAATTTTTACACCCATGATACCTACATGAACTTCTTAAGGATCAAACTTTAAGCTTGATAGGTCAAAAACATAGAGCTTCTGAAAATCGTAGGAATGAACAGGTATCTTTTTTTTTTTAATTTGGTTAAAAATTGACTTGCTAGCTAAAGCTGGTTTTGAAAAACAATGAGTTAATTAGATTGTGCTGTCTAGAAGAGCCAGGTTTAGGTTAAAAACAAAATGGCAGTACTAGATAGTTTTGATAATTACTGCCTTATAATATAGTTTAAGATCAGGTACTGCTAACCCTCCCTTCTTTCCTTTTTTTTTTATTAGTTCCTTTGATATTCTTGATGTTTTGTTCTTCCAAATGAATTCTGTTATTATTTTTTTTTCTAATTCACTAAAATATTTTTGGTAATTTAATTGTGATAGTATTGAATATGTAAAGTAGTTTAGATAAAATAGTCATTTTTCTTATATTGACTCTACCTATCCATGAACAATTGATATTTCTCCAATTATTTAAATCTGA
>CM053583.1:301786209-301824508 GCA_028627135.1 Pseudochirops cupreus
GTGTATATGTATGTGTATATATATATATATATATATATATATGTGTGTGTGTGTGTGTGTGTGTGTGTGTGTGTGTGTGTGTGTATCTATAGAGAAACATATCCAAACTTTATTGTGGCCTTTGGGAGAGGGGGTTGAGGGGACGAGAAAAAAAAGAACAAAATAAAAAAGTGCACAGCAGAGAACAAAAGAAAACTTGCAAGGAAGCAAAGAAAAGATGGACAATTCTCAACCACAATGAGTATTATTTATCATATAAGCTTTCTTGAAATGAACATTTATTGTTACATATTTTGAATCTTCTCTTATGTTCTGCTATGTGCATGACATGCTTTTTTTTTCTTTTTAACTTTGTATTTAAATTTATGATATGTTTTTGTTTCTTTGCTCTGTATTTGTGTTCTTGCAATTGAGTCTAAAATAAAATTTTGGGGAAAAAAAGAAATGTTTAACAAAAGTTAAGCATTTAAGGTAATGTGGATTACCTTATGGACAGACAGACAGACACACACACACACACACACACACACACACACATATGCCTCTCAAATATATGTGGCCAGCACACATACAAATAGAAGTATGCTTTAATGAACTTATATGACCCAGACAGACACACGGGAAAATATCTTATTCCTTTGTCATTATATGACTACTGATATAATCAATCTGCTCCTATCAGGTCTGCTCTCTACTGCTCTCTGCCACTGAATGATGTTCCCTCTAATCCCACAGGCACTGCTAACTACTTGCCAGGTACGACTTCATTGACCATGTCATCATGGAGCTTCTCTCTGATTCTAGCTCCTGGCTTTATCTTTATAAATTAGCTAAAGTGTCTCAGTTCCTAAACAGAAGAGTGGGTTCTCCCATGCTTTTTCAGTTTAAGGTCCCAAAGCTTTGTGCAACTATTAAAAAAAAATAACAGCATAGCAACATTTAACTCTCATTCATAAGACACCCAAAAATCATTCCTGGAGGAAATGATAGAAGGAAAACTACGCAGATTTGTTTTTCTCCAGAATGATCTTCTGGTCCTCTCAGAGCCTTAGTAAGAATAAATTTTCAAATCCAAGAGGCCCTTTGCCCCACATAACAAGTTCTTTAGGAACACAGAGCAGAGCCACTCCTACCTAGGTAGCACCCTCAAACTGAAAGTTTACTTTTGAAACCATATTTCCTAGTTTCTGGGGTTTGCCTTTAAGACCTCATTCTAGCTTAGGTTGGGAATTCCATTTCCCTTTTTAATCTATGATGATTATACTGCATTAAATCAGCATTTTTTCTAAAGGCAGCTCTCTCAATGAGTGAGTCTTTGGGTCACTGTAAAGTCAGTTTCTTAATTCTGAGATCTTCTGAGTCTTCTCTTCTTCCAGTCAAATGCATATGTAAGAGGTAGGAGGAGAAGAGGGATTGAGAAAAACATAACTAGGCCTATGGAACAAGGTCATTGTCTTTCTCTATCTTATATCACATTTCTGCCTTTTTTTATATAGTCAATTCTGCTGTAATACAACATATGTGTTCCTAAAAATCACTTTATCATACAAAATAGCACAATAAAAACCAACAGACTTATGGGGAAATGGGATTAAGATCATAACACTCAAAAAACTTCACCTGTGACATTTTTCTAAAATTTTCTAAAAAAAGAACCTAATAAAAATAGTAGCACAGTTTAACAGATTTTAAACGATGAAGAAATTGTGCATACTATAATGAAGAGGAGCAGTATCTGTGATCTCAGGCTACTGCTCAGCCTGTGCCCCAATTCCCAAAGGGTCCACCCAGGCTAGCAAAGTTAAATATACTGACAATAGGACAGCCTAGATGGGCAGCAACTCCAAAACCCCTAACCTCGGCTTTGATGGAAGTTGGGTGAGTGGATAAGAAAAAAATATCCCTCCTTGGCCCACAGTTTCTACTGCACCAGTTGTTGTCAGAAAGCTTGCAGCTTGTGAGTCATTGTGAAGTGGTAGTTTTCTGTGTTTTCTCAATGTTTCTCTCAGATGAAATTTCACATAAGCAAACACAAAATTTAAGCTATACTCAGATCATTCCATAATATATCAAGTGAACAAATTCACATTTTCAAAACAAGGGTTGGAAAAAAACTGACTATATGATCAGTAAAGCCTTTTCAAGTTCTGGCTCCCTTATCACAAGTATTCAAAGGGCAATCATACAGATAAGAGAACATAGATTTGTTCTGCTTGGCCCCAAAGGACAAATTTAGACTTGATTTAATGAAATTAAATTCCCAATCATTGAAGTTTTCCAAAAATGAAATGATCTGCTTTGAAAATTAGTGGATTTTCCCTCCTTGGAGGCTGGACAGTAACTCGTTGGAGGCATAGTAATAGGAATTTGGGGTTAGGTCAGGTATGATTTGAATTAGGTGGCCTCTTGGATTCTGCATGTGAGATTAGTGTTCTTTTCTCTACAGGAATTGAGCACCCTAAAAAATGGAATACTAGGAGGAGGGATGAGAGATTAGAATGATAACAGGGCCAAAAAAAAGGAGAAAGAGCTATAAGGGAAAACAGAACCTGAGAGAAGTCCTCCTTAAGAATTTTGTCTAGGACTGGCCTCATCTGTCATCCACCACTAAAGGCAGTTATACTTTGTTATCCAATTAGTGGCATGCTAACATTTCCTGTTGCCTGCTGCTTTCCTTGGGGATAGGTATATGCTTAGGTCAAGCCCAGAAGGGTATGCATTCTGAGAACACAGATCAAGTGTTCCAGCTGACTTTAATGGGCTCCTGGAGGCAAGGAGAGGGTTTTGGGTGAGACAGACTGAATTAAAATCAGGATACCTATACTTGCTCTATAAAGTGTGTGTGTGTGTGTGTGTGTCTGTGTGTCTGTGTGTCTGTGTGTCTGTGTGTGTACTTAGTGTTACAATGCAATGGAAGGGACATGGATTGTACTCTCTAGTAATATGAGTTTCCCTTAGGTGATTCCTCTTTCGGAAAAAAAAAATGTGTTTTAATGCAGAAGGGATGGCATGTTTTACCTATAGGTTTGACAGTTTTCTCTTGGACTTCCACTGCAGCCTGTAACCAAAATACTTAACTTTTGCCTGTATTTCATCACAAGATGAACCATAAAGAGCTAGCCTCAGTTAGAAATACTACAAAGCAAAGAAGGAGGATGCTCCTGCTTCACACAAGAAAATTAAGTTCTGGCAATCCTGTAAATTCATCCTTAAATGACATCTTTATTTTGATTGAGTGACAAATAACTTCTGACTTAAAGCAGAAAATTATGTATATGCTCTTGGGATTAAATTGTTCAGGGTAAAGCATTTAAGAATAAAAAATGTGCCATTCAGTTCCATGTTCCTCACTAATAATGTTAAGTTTGAAGGTATTGCTTCTCCTAGATGTTATGGAGGTGACAAAGAAATCTCACACTGCAGCTTAAGTTAAAAAAAAATTTCTGGAGATAGCACAAGGTCATCCTAATGGATGAAGCTAAATGTGATAAAGGAGCCCAAACTGGGGTCAACCAAGCCTGTCAGTCCAAGAAAACTAATAAGCAAAGCATCTTGACTCTTTTCTTCACATTAAAGCTAAAAGAGACCCTTAAATCACCTTAGCAATACCTACTGAGATGGTCTATAAAAATACATAAAGTATGGGTGTGACCTTGGGCAGGGTCTGAAGGTTGAAGAGGTGTCACAGGAGGAGAAAAACTGTCATGAATAATAAGGATCCCACAGGAAGCAAAATACTTCACTGAGATCCAGCTCCATGGACAAAAAAGGAAGAGTTGGGACATTAAAATATAAAAATGGTGGGTTCTCCAATGGTGTGGAACACAACTAACAAGGGATAGTAAAAATGTATTTGCCTGAGGTCTTGCAAATCTAATCAAAAAGGCTTTAAACTGAAAAGGAAATGGGAGGAAGAAAAGTGCCTGCATATATCCACTAAGCTATATAAACACAGACAGTACCTATGAGTATAGCAGTAGAAACCCTACTACCCTATTCCAAAAATCCAAGAAAGACATCCACAATAAAATTGATGGCTATAGATATCATATCATAAACACAAAAAATGGATAGAGTGAAAGAGATTCTGACATACAGAGGCAAATTTGATTTCAGAGATATCGCTGAAACATGGAATGAGGCTTAACTTTTGGAAGAGTATTCTTGATTTAAAAGGAGTAGGGCAGGGTAAATATTAGGGATGGAGATATATAGATAGATCTTATAGAGATATAGGGATAAAAGCTAAGCTATATCATAGATGTATATAATAGAGAAGGAAAGAGAGAAAAAGAGAGGAAGAAAAAGAGAGAAAGGGGAGGAGGAAGGGAGGGAGACGGTGAGAGAGGGAGAGGGAGAGGGAGAAAGAGAAAGAGAGAGAAAGAGGGAGAGACAGTCAGAGATCTTTAGTTTCTCTTCTGATCTCCAATCCCAGGCAAATCTTTAAACTCTTACCTCATTTATTGAATGGAGACAATAATATTTATAATTCATTCTATGTAGGGCTGTTATATCATAAGGTTGTTAGGAGTAGCCACAGGCCTTTTCTCAGGCTTCATCCTTTTTGACCTCTCTGCAATATTTAAAACTGTTGGCCACCCTCAATTCCTAGATACTCTTTTTCTCTCTGCGTCTTCAAGATCTTATTTACTTTTGGCACATCTACTTCTCTGGCTAGTACTTCTAGTCTCTTTTGCTGGATCATTATGTAGAATGCTAATTGAGGGTGTATGCCAAGGTCCTAGGCTCCATTCTCTCTCTCTCTCTCTCTGTCTCTCTATCTCCCTAACCGCCCCCCCCCCCCCCCGTTTCTCTGTCTCTCTATTGTCTCATCAGTTCCCCCATGGGCTCAAAATCTATCTCTATGCAAATGATTCCTAGATCTATATATCCAACCCTAGTTTCTCTGCTAAAATCCAGTCCTGTATCATCAATTACTTATTACACACCTCAAATTGAGTACCTCAGAGGTGTCTAAAACTCAACACGTCCAAAACAGAACATACTATCTTTTCCCCATTTATGTCAACAATTTGGTTACTGAAAGGAGCAGTAAAAGAACTTTTACATTTGTGAAATTAAAAGAGCTTGTTACTGCTTTATCAGTTTATGAGTAGACAAGAAGCAGATTTGTGTTGGACAGACTGCTCTTGAAAAGACTAGGATTGTAAGGCCTCCAATGGAGACTTGTGAGTTGCTCTGAGAACATACACATAGGGTATCCTCATGTGACTCCCAGTTAGATCTCTGTAAATGTGTATCCAATCTTCCCCATGGATACTACTTGCATTGGTTTGATAATTTGACCCAGATTTATGAATGGGTTGTATTATTTTGATTATTATTGCATTTAACTTATATTAAGTAAATGTGTTGTGATTATTATTCTTGCTTTTGTCTAAGCATTAAATAAGTGTATTAGATTTGGTTTAGATGGTTTCATGATGACTGATTTTGTGTAAATGGGAAGCATACTAGTGGGGACTTGAGATCTATAGAGGCAAGTAGTATGAGAGTGTTTTCCCCACAAAAGTGTTACCCCAGAAGTATGATGGAGTTTCAGTTATAGTGATATGGTAGTGGCTTTTCTCTGGGACTCATAGGCCTGAATGTGGTATATTGAAGTAACCCATGGAAAGAAAGGTAGGGGATTGTACCCACATACATATTATGCCCCAAGGCCATTGCTATTTCTAACTTTCCTTCTCCTCTTGAGGGCACCATCACATGTCCAGTCATCCAAATGCTGAGCCTCAAATGTATACTCAACTCCTTACCATCCCTCGACTTCTATATCCTATTAGTTGTCAAGTTTTATTGATTTTACCTCCTTGATACCTCTGACTTTTTTCCCCTTCTGTCTGCACACATGGACATCATACTAGTTCAGATCCTTATCCACTCTTATCTTGCAATAGTTGCAATAGTCATGGCCGCCTTTCCTCAGGTGTTTCCCCTCTCCATTTCATACTCCACACGTCTAGGCAATAAGGAATACCTCCCTGGTCAAAAGCTCCAGTGATTCTCTGTTACATCTAGAATAAAATGCCAACTCCCTTATTTGGCATTTTAGAGCCCTTTATGATCTAGCTTGAGTCTCCTGTCTCTCTATCTTCATACAGGTGAGCTGGAGAGTTTCTATAGGAGGGTATCCAGGATGTTGAAATGTCTTCATTTCATGCAATGTGACAATCATTTGAAAGATGTGGGAATATTTAGACATAATATCCAGGTAACTAGGTAGTGTAGTTGATAGTGATTAGAACTGGAATAAGGAAGGCCTGAGTTCAAAACTAGCTTCAGACACTTATTAATTGTGTGTCCCTGGGCAAGTCATTTAAACTCTGATTGCCTTAGTTTCCTCATCTATAAAATGGGGAAAATAATTATCATTTAGGGTGGAGGAAAGATGACTTAGAGGGAACATGATAGCTGCCTTCAGGCATCTGAAGAGCTAACATATGTAAGAGAGGTCCTGTGAGCCTCAGAGGAAAAGACTAGAAGCAAAGGGTAAGTCTGCAAAGAGCCATTTTTAGCCTCATCATGAGAATAAAAAAGCTAGAGTTGTCCAAAAGTGGAATAGTCTAGTTAGCATGTAGAGTTTCCCTGCATGGAAGGTCTTCAAGGAAAGATTGGATGACCACTTTTTGGATATGTCATACAGGGGATTCATGTTCATGTATTCAATTAGGTAGTTTCTGGGGTCTTTCTGACTTTGTGATTATGAATAGAGGCAATTTCAACAGAATATGCAAAATTCAATTTATAATTCTCTTCATATGTTTGTAATAATAATGATGATAACTATCATTTAATTGTTTATTATTAATAATCTGATAATTAAATTTGATGTTTTCTTTTAATACTTTTATTAATTATTAATTTATTATTTGATTGTGCTAATTATTTAACAATAATAGCCTACGTTTATATTGTGCTTTAAGTTTTCAAAGTGTTTTACAATTATCTCATTTTATCCTCACAACAGCCCTAGGAAGTAGGTGGTATACTATATCATCCCCATTTTACAGATGAAAAAACTGAAGAAAGACACTTGCCTAGAGTCACATAGCCAAGAAATATTGGAAGTCAAATTTGAACTTAGGTCTCTCCTGACTCCAGATCTAGATCTCTATCCATTATGCCACTCAGCTGCCTCCTTTGTTAGTGTTGGGTACAGTGATACCACATGGGTTAATCCCATTGCCCCCACTATTGGAGGCTGGTGACAGTGCCTTGCTTTTTGGACCAGCTACCTTAAAACTCAACTGACTGACTCCCTGTTTGGAGTGGGATACTCAGAAGACTAAAGTAGAAAATACTAAAAAAGAAAATTACTAAAAATCTAAGTACTAAATGTTTAAAGGAATATAGCACTAGTTATCCTCTCCATAATCATTCATTCTATTATCCTTTATTTTTCCTATTATTTGGACTTTTCCCTTATTATTGTGTTCAGACCACTCTCTCTCTCTCTCTCTCTCTCTCTCTCTCTCTCTCACTCTCTCTCTCTCTCTCTTTCTCTCTCTCTCTGTTTGTATATATGTATATGTATATACGTATATAAAACCATGTATATGTATGTGTGTATATATGTATATGTATAGCTAGTGTAATGGTAATGCAATTTGAATTTGAAGATCCCTTTGTATTGGCAAAGGTAACAGGTACTTAGCATTTAGTAATTAATCAAGCCTCTGTTAAAAAAACAGAAGGTATGAATTCCTGTTGCTGACGTTAACAGGAGGGGGTTGGCTGAAACAGGAAGAAGCTAATGCTGTGGGTATATAAGGAGAAGCCCCTGTTGGGTCAGACAGATCTTCCATGGAGGCAGAAGCTGCTGCTGCCAGGGAGGCTGGAAAGGAGCCAGGGAGGCTGAAGAGGAAAGCCCCTCCCACCTCCCAACCCCCACACCCCCACATCTCCCAACTCCATACACACACATCCCCCCAGGCTGGAGAGAATAATTTTGAATTTGAAAACCTGGATGGAGTGATTTTGATTCTGGGAACCAGCTGAAACTTCTGCTGAGTCCAAGGGCCAGCCAGAGCTGCTTAGAATTTCTGAGGGCCAGTCAGAATTGAGGGCCAGCCAGAGCTGCTGAGGCTGTTGAGGATTTCTGAGGGCCATCTGAAGTTGCTGAGGCTGCTGAGGATTTCCAAGAGCCAGCCAGAGCTGCCAAAGACTGAAGAAGCATGACTGTGATGCTGGTACTTTGCATGAACCTGTTTTTGGCTTTGTTAAGCCTTCACTTCCCAGGAACAGAGACTGTGAAGGATTTGAGGTGGACTGGACACTGTGAACTTCAATGTGGAATAGGACCTGCACAAAGAGCTGGACAAGGACCTGGGACCTGACTGCCTTTAAACCCAGTGACAGTTTAGTGAATCCAGGTAGGATCTGGGACCATTGAAGGGGATCCAGGAAATCTGAGAGACCACCCCAAGTCAAGCTGAAAGAAAACTTTACTTGCATGCTGTGTACTCACTGAGAAATTGTAATTTACTAGTGACCTAGGGGTGGAAAGTCTGTGTATTTTCTGATGATTGAATAGGGAATGATGAAGGATGAATGAATGATTGAGTTGATTGAATGATTGATTGACTAAATGATTGTACTTAGTGATTGGTGACTGAATAAGTGACTGATTTGTAACAGTGTACCCCATGAGTGGAGAATTTTGTCTATTATACTTTGTGTCCCTTAAGGAGGCAAACCTCCTGAAGGATGACTGAATGATTGAGATGATTGAATGCTTGAGTCACTAAATGATTGTTCTTTGTTGAAAACTTTGTGACCACTGTGGTGAAAACTACATGGCCATCTTAGTGATAAGTAGTTTGAATGCTATATTTTGATTTTCTATGATAAGTTGTAACATTGTGAATGCTGTACCTTGATTTACTGTGAATGTTTTGCTGTGATTTGTTATGGAATAGCGTGTTCACTATACTGTATAATCAGAACCTTAAAAGCTGTTCACAGTAGCATTCTTCTACAAAGCTGCTCGTGCATGGCATTACAGATAGATAGATAGGTAGATAGATAGATAGATAGATAGATAGATAGATAGATAGATAGATAGAAAGACAGACAGATAGACTTGATTATGTATATGGTTTGTCTACTCTTTTCAAGAGCCTATGTAAAGACAAATCCAACAGTTAGGACCTAAAATGGCAAAAAAAAAAAAGGGCATGCTTCAAGAAAGCCTCCCAATTCAAAAGATATATAGAATGAGAGGGCTGCCAATCGTCCCCTAAAAAAATCAAACTCCCACAGGATATGACGCCCCCCCCCCCCACCAAGATTTTGGTCAACATGGCCAGCCAGGACTAAGCTCGGTTATCTCTGCAATTTTTAGGAAGGTATCTTTGGAATAACCTGCTTGTTTTGTACAGTGCAAGCCCAGATTCCAGCTCATTGTGAACATTTCTTTCTCCCTCATCTCTCACTAGAGGTTGATTTGAGAATGCTGAAATCCACAGGAGAAGGAGCATTACCAATTTTAATTTGTCAACACACTTTTCATGATCCTAATGAACATTAAGCCATTGCTCTATCTCCAATTGTTCTTACTCTTCCTCACTAGAGATATTCAGGCAAACTAAATGGCCACTTATTGAAGAGATTCCTGCACAAGTACAATTTGAAATAAATGACCTTTAAGGTTCCTTCCAGCTATAAGATACATTATTCTGTGACTTTACCCCACTTTACCCCCCCCATCCACACTTTGCCTGGCTCCTTCCTACAATTCTCTGTATTCTGAACACCTTTGACAGTTATCAAGTGACTTTCTAGTGACTCTTGTCCGAGTTCATGGACTCACTGGCATATCTAGGTCAGGAGAGTCCATGGCATATCCATGGGCCATTGCTCACAACCAAAATATAATACAATGAGGCAAAGGGTTTGGGATGTGGGAAGGGAGAGAGCTTAAGCTACCTTAATAAAAGGGTGTGATAACAAAAAAAAGGTCCAAGAGAAGAATCATTTCAGATGAGCATCACTTTGCTAATGCCCTTGGTTGAGAACCTCCTGACTTCAGGACATACCTATTCATCTTGAGGGGGCCATCTCCAGTCAGCCTGATCTATATCTTAACCCTGGACCCAGATGGCTCCGGAGGAGCTTGAAAGCTCCATCCTCAGTTTTTTACTTCTACTCCTTTTTTCTATGGATTTAGGCATACCCAAGAAACCCTGCTTCTAAACATGATCTGGCATCTAGTTTACCTGCCTATATGAATCCCAATTTGGATGGCCACATAAATAAAACACCTCCACTGATTTCTCAGGTCCACAAAGTACTACCTTACTTCACTCTTTTCACAGACTCACATCAACTCCACTGTGAGAATATGAAAATTCTGATTCAATTGACTTTAGACCTCTATTTATTCTAACTACTAGGTACTATTATTCTCTACCTAGCTCCATCCCTACATCCTTTCATTATGGCCAAGTAGGGAAATTCCAAATGGCTATATCTGAAGAGGTGAACATTCTTTCTGTTCTTGGCAAATACTTCTATTACTTTCGTTGTTATCAGGATGAAGGCAATGGCCTCTATGTTTAATGGCTCAGTATTAGGAAATTTCAGGCTGTCATGGCATGCTTTCCTTACCTCTGTGAACATGGAGCCTCTACTTTATCTCAAATTATTCCCTAACTTCTTTCCTTTTTCTGTCCCATCCAGTCAGTGGTGGGGTTTTTCTGTTTTTGTTTTGTTTTGTTTTTTGGTCCTTTTAGTTTACTTCTTGGTATAGCAAAATCAAAAGAAAATCAAACCAGCTGCTGTCTAGCTTAGAGGCATTGCTAATTTCTAAGTATTGGCAGGTATCTCTTAATACCAGAGTGTCCCTCATGAAACACATGGTAACACAGCTGTAAATAATTAGTGCTATTAATAGAGAAAGGGATCCAGGAAAAGAAAGTTAAGCTTTGAGTCAAAGCTTAGGGCTCATCTGTATGAAAGACAATGAGATATTTAGGTACTCAGATGAGTTTCAGAAAGAAGCATTTTATGCTGTGAATTCAAAAGAAGGTGAGGAAACCTAGTGTATAAAAATTTAAAAGTTGGTGGAGGGTAGGTATGGAAACAAAGTCCAAATAGAAGTATCCTAAGAGTTATTAGTTATTTGACTTGGCTTTGTATTGCCCATTTCACGAGATATTATCCATATACTGCGGAGTAAATGGGATGGTAGTTAGGTTAGAAAAGTGCTAGGTAAATTGTGAATCAATACAGAAATGTAAGGTATTATTATTGGTTTCAAGAGGGGAAATGATATGGTTAACACAATTTCAGTTGTAACTGGGTGTGGTTTTGTGTTATCTTAAAAACTATTCAGCGGTTTAGAAATAAAAGAGTGCTCTGAAATGATATTTTAAGATGTGTTTTTCTTTGTCTTTCCAAACCAAACTATCTAACAAATAACATTACTGTTAACATTTGCTAAAAGTCAAGAATTAGATATGCTCCTTGCATAATGCAAATGATACCAAAGACTTCTGTTTTCAATTGTATGAAGTTTTGTGATACTTTTTTTCTGCTTAGTTCTCTTGAAAGTTTCTGGCAAAACTACTGAATGACTCCTGTCAGGAAAAAAGACGTCAAGCAAGATAACCTCCATTATAGAACCTTGGCTTGCAACGCTGCTATTTAACCAGATATAAGCCAAATAATCCAAAGCAAGGAAGGTGACCCCTCCTGGTCTTTTCTTATCTGCAGTGGGCTTTTAGGCATTAGCATTTATTATGATTAAGTAGAGAGGTCTGAAAGACCAGGTTGTAAGATGTTGCTGAGAGGTATAAGACAAATGTCATAACATTTCATAATTTTATAGTCAGTACAGTAGCCATACATATATGTGTGTGTATGTGTGTGTCTATATGTGTATACATACATACATGCATACATATATACATACATATATAAATACATGTATATCAGAAAGGTTGGAGAGGTGAATCCTTTTTCTATGTATTGTGGTAGAACCATAGGGAGCCAGGGCTTATGAAGAGTCCTAAGAAATAAAACAGGTTTCTACACATAAGTTTGACAGCTGTTGAATGGAAAGACTCAGAGGAGAAGGTGGGACGTTTTTCAGTTTTAAAAGAAATACAATTTAGAGAAGAGTTCAGAAGTCAACAAACATTTATTAAGCTCCCACTATGTGTTAGGCACTGTGCTAAGAACTGAAGAAGTTCAGAAGAGGTTGATAGAAGAATTCTAGGAAGATTTTAAAGGGCAGCCCTGGGTTCTTCTGTCTTCTGGTATGGTCTGGTTGAGAATAAGACTAGTAGAGGAAGCTTTGTAACCACTGATTATGGAGCTGACTGTAAAGATTCCAGAGAGTTTCAGAATTATTTCATAGCTAGATTGTGAATTCCTTGAGGGCAGGTTCTATCTTTTGCTTTTATTTGCATTCTCAGGACTAAACACAGTGTCTAGAACATAGTAGGTCCTTAAAAATGCTTTTTGATTGACACAACCGACTATGATTACTGAATTAAGTTTCATAACTATTGGCTAAGAATACTTCTTAGTGACACTTGATAGTAACAGTGTAACAGTGTACCCTTTTCAGATTTTGGCAGTTTTGATGATTGAAAAAGGTAGAGACAAGATAAATGTGAGCTATATACAAACAGCACTATAAAAGCAATGCACAGAAATAATGCAATTGCCCTAGACAAAGACTTACTTAAGCTCATTAAGTGTCTTGTTTCCCAATTGTTCACTTGCATATGACCAACAGGAGAACTTTCTGGTTGAAAACTAGGGAACTCTTAACCACAAAACCATAGTTGTTGGACAACTATGCATTACCTAGTTATGGCTTAGCTAGCAGAAATGAGGATTTGGTAACATACTTGCTTATCACCACAAGCTGGAGTAAGGTTTCTCACTGAGAGGACCCAAACTTGAGGCAATGCCTCTCTGTACTGCCCTCTGCTGGATGAAAGAGTTTAGATAAAACAGGGGCATTGAGGAGAGAGACAGAGACAGAGAGAGAGAGAGAGATACACAGAGAGAGAGAGTTGAGAGAGAAAGAGACAGAGACAGAGACAGAGACAGAGAGAGCTGCTAAACAAAGTACATCATTAGATGAAAAGGTACAGTTGCAGGCAACTGAACATAACAATGTATCCGGCATCCCGAAAGAACCAGAGAGGTTTATTAACTACGGCAACACTCTTGGGGACAGTGAAAGTGAACATAAGAGATGGTAAGAGAACTGTGATCATTGTATGCCTAAAGAATATGATTTTGGGGTCATACATGGCCCTGAGAATGATTGGAGTTGGCCAACTAGAGCAGAGTCACGGACAGTGGAGAACCTTTAGGAACATCTGGAAAAGCAGCGCGAAGCCGTGAAGAGCGACAGGGGGTGGGGATCACGGAAGAAAATGTAGAATTGTTACATTGTTTGCAGTGTTATTTAAAATTCCTTTATTGTAAGCCAAACACAGTCTACGGTTGACAGGGAAAAGTAAAATACTAAGGGGCTCAGGAGCTGAGCTTTAGAGAGCATCATAATCTTCAAAGCGTCTAGAAACGGGGGTCGCTAACTGAAGCCCTAGAGTGAGGGGCCCTACAGGTTATACTTCTCTCTGCAAATGCGCTCCTTAGAGCACCTCTTTATCTATAGAGAATCACTCCCCCATTTGGATTCTGTACTGAACATTTTCCATCCAATAAGCAATGTAATTCACAAAGCACTTGTTAAGTTCCTACTATGTAAGAAGGCACCATGCTAGGTGCTAGAAATAAAAATAAATTTTAAAAAATTATTTCTCTTCCAGGAGCTTTCTACTGAGGTGAAGGCTATAATAGTGTCAAAAATCTTTGGGGAGCACACATCTCCCTCTTCCATGCTTCATTTGATATTCAGAAAATTATTTTCTCTAACTCAATTTCATCCCTCAAATAGTTTTTGAGAAATTGTCCTAAATGGAAAAAAGTCAACCTTTTCCCTATTGGTAGTTTGATATTTGCCATTACTTTATAAGTTCATTTTTGATGTTATTTTTCAAAGATTTCTCATGGACAAAGGAGATACCAGAGATGTACTTGTCTGTAAATAACATTGTGCTTATTACATCCAGTTCCCAAACATTGCAAAGCCCTCTAATGGTATTGATAGCCATTCAAAAGAGTTGAACCTAACTATTTACATGGGGGAGGGGGTGAGGTGAAAAATAAAGAAAGAAGAAGAAATTATTTTTTCTCACTATGATATGCAGTTGGATGGATGAGCTAAAGAGCTGGACCATTGACATAGATAGCTAGATAGATACCAGGATGGACAGTGAACTGGCCCCAGAGTCAAAAAGGAAGAAGAAAGTAGATTGAGAAATTTTAATAACTTCCTTTGAGAAATTGTGCAGTGTTTTTTATGACCAAGGATTAAGGACAGGAAGAATTTCATTGATATAAGAAATTCCCAGGGGAGGAAATACTC
This sequence comes from Pseudochirops cupreus, assembly GCA_028627135.1. Taxonomy (NCBI): domain Eukaryota; kingdom Metazoa; phylum Chordata; class Mammalia; order Diprotodontia; family Pseudocheiridae; genus Pseudochirops; species Pseudochirops cupreus. The sequence continues at coordinate 301,800,683 of CM053583.1, forward strand.
TTTACCAATGCAGGTTGGCACTTTCTCTGCAATTTATAGTCTTAAAAAGTTTCACCGAACACTGAGAGAGTAAGTAATTTGCTCAGGGTCACACAGCTGGTATGTATTTGAGACAAAACTTGAATTCGTCTTCCTGACTCCAGGGCCTGCTTTCTATTCATTATACCAAACTTCCTCTTATAAGGCTAGTTCCTAGGAAGATATTTATTCCTAATGCATTGCCTGGAATTAGGATGTGTTGCTACTAAAGAGACAGTGTTCTCTTATGGCCATCGATTACAAAATTATAAACACAGAGCTGAAAGGGTCTTTAGAGGTCATTTAGTCAGAACGCTCATATTGTAAACAAGGAAACTGAGACCCAGGAAAATTACATTACTTGTCTAAGGTGGTACTCACAACTTTGTAGTTCAAAAAGCCTTGTTCTTCGAAAGGATATCTAATTAAATGGATTTATCACTCTTCCCCATGATTTGTTTTAATAAAAATAAAATAGCCAACTATAGGAATCAAGAAATATTATCAAATATTATCTTTAGAAATAAAATGCATTTTAGAGCAATATTTAAAGAAATATAAAGACCTGGGTATAATTAGTGCTTATTTAAACTCTGGCTCTACAGCTAGATCTGAATAGCACTATCATCTTACAAAAGTGCTTTTTGAACTAGTTATGTATATCCAGGACAGGTTGGCAGAGATTGAGTAAGGTTCAGAGGAAAGCAGTGAGCCCCTCAATTGTGACAATAAAAGGCCTGGGTTCTTACTCACCAGATCAAATGAACCCTAGCATCCAAACTTACCATTTTACTGATGAGGAAACAGGCCCGGAGAGGTCAAATGACCTGTCTAGGGTCAGCCAGATAGATGTTAGAGGCAGGATTCAAATTTGAGTCTTCCTGATTCCAAATCCAGTGCTCTATGTATTATACCATCCTGCTATCTAAATCTTCCATCATTTTGCCATATGTACTTGCCTAAGTGATTTTATCTCTCTAAAGTCTCAATGTTTTCATTCTTCAAATGAGGGGGCCAGCCTAGATGACCTCTAAGGTCCAACCATCAGAAGATTTATTTTCATCTCTCCACCACTCTGTTTGAGTTCATTACTTCTCATAGCCAAAAATTACTCTCTTCAAAAGTTGTACATTGAATGTTCCTTTAGCAACCACCACACATACCAGATTACTTTTAACCTGCCTTCTTTAAGAGTTCTTTAAGATAGTCATACCTTTACAAAACACAAGAACTTAAAACTAGTACATAACATAGTTTCTTCACAGATAGCTTCTCGATGCAAATAGTCAAAAGCCCAGAGAGTCATGAAAAAAAAAAATTTCTAGCATAGGGAAGATTTTCAAGCAAAGTACAGATCACCACCAACCAGTTAAAGCCATACTATAAGATTGCTCTTCTTGGAATTTTGCTTTGTATTTTACATTTTGAAATATTCTTCTTAAAAGCACTTGTCAAGGAGAGAAATTGTCAGCACCCACTCATATACTCTGTTTTCTTCAAAGGAATAAAAAAAACACAATTCACCCTCAAGTCAATGAATATTTGCTACTTCAAAAGCGGCAAAAATTAAAGTATGCCAACAGTTGCACCCTCTTCTTTTAGTCCTCAAATCCTATTATTAAGAAGCAAATACTCAAATAACAGAAAAAAAATTGAGAAATAGGTAGTTTTCAATCTGAGGGAAAACACATTCATGTATTGTCTATATGAAATGTAGAATAGCCTCGTTCTTCAATTCAAGGACAGCATCACTAGATGAAAAATGTTATTTTTGTTTTAACTCATTATATCCAACACTTAGAAATTCCATTAATGTAATTAATGAAATTCAATTGGAAAAAAATAGAGGAAATAACACTCCTACTTAATTGGCTTTTTTTGTGCAACAAGATTTTGATGTTCAATATTTAAGCAACAAAGTTGCTCATTTTTCACGTGAGGAAATTGAGGCCCAGAAAGGTTGTTAGCAATAATAACCATAACTAAAATTTAAATATTGCTTTAAGATTTCCAAAATACTTTTTACATATTATCTCACTTAATCCTGACAATAACCCAGTAAGATAGTCATGATTATATCTCCATTTTATAGGTGAGTAAACTGAGTCATGCTAAATAAGTGGTTGAGTTAGGATTTGAACTCTGGTTTTCCTGACCCCAAGTCTGACATGCTATCCACAATACCCCCTAGCTACTTAAAAAAAAAAATTAATGTGGGGAACAAGTAACATATTAAGGATTTGAACTCAGTACATCACACCTTTGATGAGAGGGTCACAGTGGAAATTTCTTTCCTCCCAATTCTCAAATTCTTTGACTCTAAATCTAGCACTTTCTCCATACCACTCTGTTTAATTAAATTCAGTGAAAGCATTTAGTGGCTCTTGTATGCAAAGGCATTGAGCTAGGTGCTAGGGGGATCCAAAGTCAAATGAAACTATTCCTGCTCTCTAGAGAAACTAATATCTTTCTGGAGAGATAAAATATGTATACAGAAAAGTACAAAGTAATGTAATTTCAAAAGGGAAAAGGTATAAACAATGGATGCCGTCAGGGTCTAGATCAGAAAAGGAAGCCAGTGGGAGGTGGCACATTTCAGACAGAGGGTCAGCCTATACAAAAGCACAGAGACAAGTGACACAAAGAAATGACACAAAGAGTAAACTGTTAGTCATGGTCCAGTTTGCCTGGAAGAGAGAATTTGGGAAAGGAAATAAGAGTAAATAAGCCTAGAAAGGGAGGTATGAATCAGGTTTTGAAGGGCTTTAAATGCCAGGCTAAGGATTTTTTAATTTTATTTTATCCTAAAGGCAATAGGAAGTCACCAAATATTTTTAAGTAGGATAATCACATAGTCAAATCTGTGTTTTAGGAAAACAGAGATGTCTGTATGGTCTCCCATATGTATTACTATTACCACTACCTCATATTTATATAGTACTTTAAGATTTATGAAGTCCTTGCTTCTCACAAAAATGTTCTGAGATAGGTAAGTATAAGTATTATTTACAATATACAGATGGGGATGGGGTGAGGAATAAGCATTAATATAGGACCTACTATGTGCCAGCCACTATGCTAAGTGCTTTACAGATATTATCTCATTGGAGCTTCATAACAACCCTTCAAGGTAAGTGATGTTATCCCATTTTGTAGCTGAGAAAGCTGAGATTATGTGACTTACCCGGGGTTACACCATAACTAGTAAGCGTCTGAAACCAAATTTGAACTCAGGTCTTTCTGACTCCACTCTATATACTGTGCCACCTGACATTCAAAGAAGTAACTGATCTATAGTCACACAACAAGAACTGAGATATGGACCTAGATTTCTGTACTAAATCCCTCTTTCCTGGTTCTTCTGACCTGGCTGACCACCCCTCCTAAGACTTCTTTGCTGGCTTATTATCCGTAAGATTCACCCTAATTGTGAGTTTTCCCCAAGGCTCTCCCTATGGACCCTCTTCTCTCAACTCTCTCTTCTCTGTCTGTCTGTCTCTGTCTCTGTCTGTCTGTCTGTCTCTCCCTCCCCCCCTCATCAGTTCCCATGAGTTTATTTATCATATTGATATAAATGACTTTCGTATCTAGATACCCAGACTCAATCTCTCCTCTGAGCTTTAGTCTCATGCCACTAACTACCAATTGGACATTTCAAACTGGATGTCCCAGAGAAATTGCAAATTCAATATGCTGAAAACAAAATTTAAAATCTTTTCCCCCAAATCCACTCACTTCCAGAGTTCCCTACTTTTATCTGAGGCACTACCATTCTTCCAGTCTCTGTGGCTACTAGCCTCAATGTCATCGTCAGCTTCTCATTCTCCTTCACATTAGAAATCTTATCAGTTGCCAAACTGTGCCATTTTACCTCTGTCACATCAAAGAGTGTGTTAGTAAATGTTTAACAATTGACTTTCAGGGTGGGAAGGGATGTATCCAGGACATATTTTTAGGTTTATTATTAAGCATTATTAACACTTTCTTTATCACTTCAAGTCTCAGCAATCAACAAAGCAATTTAACCAAGCCTTGATTTGTAGCCTTTGCTGATTGCTAAGGTGTAAATACTCATATTGAAAATTATCAATTGACTCAGTCAGCTCAAGCTGCTCCAGCACACCATTGATCAAATCAGTCCTTCAGGACATAATTCTTTCCTCTCTATTCACACAGCTAGTTCTGTAGTTACTTGCTCCCTTCACCTGTCACCTAGATTATTCTAAATCTTCTAATTAGTCTAATTCTCTTTCCAAGTCAGTCTGTCCCCTACACAGCTGCCAAAGTGATTTTCCTTAAACTCAGATCTGTTTCACTCCTGAACTCAAAAACCCCAGCACTTTCCCATTGTCCCTAGGATAAAATATCAGCGTTTGTGTTTAGCTGTTCCCGCCTTTCGGCACATTGCTCTCTCTTCAGCACGAGGCAGCTAGATGGGACAATGGCTGGAACACTGGAGAGGAGTCAGGAAGACTTGAGATCAGGTTTCGCCTCAGACATTTCTTAGCCTTGTGACGCTGGGCAAGACATTTGACTTCTGTTTGCCTCAGTCTCCTCATCTGTAATGTGTAATTAATAATAGTACTTCCCTTTATGGGTTATTTTGCAAAATTTATTTTTGTGAACTCTAAAGTGCCATATAAATGGTAACTATTTATAGTAGTCCTCTGAAGTCCCTCTAGACTGGCCTTCTGCTTTTTCCTCATACGCGGCACTCCATTTCCCTTCTCAGTGCCTTTGTAATAGAAATTCTCCATGTATAGAATGCTCTTCCTTCTTCTTTCCTGAATCTTAGACCCCCTTCTTTCCTTCAAGTTCCACCTCAAGTAGTACCTTCCATGGGAAGCCTTTCCTGACCTAATCACTAATCCTGCCCCCACCTAGTATTTATTCTCTCTATAATTATTCTACACATACTCACATATGTGCTCGTTTTCTGTACACTGGAATAAGAGCCCCTTGAGCATAGGGATTGTTTCAGGCTTTATTTTTATACCCCCAATGCCTAGCACAAAAGCCCCCAGCACAAGCAGACAGTTGTTGGATTGAGTCTCTTTTTCAGGGACAGGGCAAAATGAAGAGAAACTCTCATCTCCTTATTCCTGGAAGCTATGGCTCTCTCAATTCAGCTTAAGATCTCCCTAGCTTTTTTGACTGTTACTTCACACTACTGATTCATATTTGACATTGGTAGGGAATGCTGGGAAAGAGGACCAGACAGACTGCTCATTCTGGAATGTGATTGGAGACAGCATGCTTTACTCCAAACGTAGGAAACGGGGAACTGAAGGGTTGGTGAGGCAATAGGTGGAGACATAAACAACAAAGTGCTTCCAAACATTAGCTACAACCTTAAATGGAAGGGAAGAAAAACAAAGGTTTCTCCCCTCAATCTCATCAATGACCCTTATATCAATGATCTTTGTAGGAAAAATACAGGGGCATTAGCCAGTTCTAAATTTGATGCTCAGTGTTAGGTATGGCCTAGAATTCTGAATAAGGAGTTGGCTTTGGAGTCAGAGAGACCTGAAAAATACCAGCTAAGTGATCCTGGGCAAGTCACTTAACCTCTGATTGTCTACAGCAGTGGTTCTCAACCTATGGATCTTGACCCCTTTGGGTGTCGAATGACCCTTTCACAGGGGTCGCCTAAAACCATCGGAAAACACATATTTCCAATGGTCTTAGGAACCAAGATACGGCTCCTCTATGGGTCTCCAGGCAGGTCTGCCCATATGCAGATACGCCCACATACAAGTATTAAAAGGGTCGCGGCATTAGGAAGATTGAGAACCACTGGTCTACAGGAAATGCTGTAAAACTCCAAGTTATGCAATACAGTCATCCCTTCCGTATTGAGGGGGTTATAGGTGTGGAGCCCCCACGACCTGCAAAATCCATGTAAAAATGTTTGACCTCCCCTTCGTACCAGAGAAGAAATCTTTATTATTGTGGTATTAAAATATAAAATATGTTGATTTTGTACAATACTATACACGTATTTTATGCATTTCTGAGCTTTTAAGCTTTTTCTATGTCGTCTGCCGGCCTTCATATGTTGTCTGTGGCTTCCGCAAAACTCCCCCCAAATTCCCGTTTAACTTCTTATGCCTATCCGCAACATATGGAAACCACAATGGGGAAAGGCACGATGTGGAAGGGATAACTTCAGTTTCTAGGCTGCATTGGCAGAGGGAGTTCCCTCACAAAGATGATCTCTATACAGATGAAATCACAGGTTTTCTCCCACTTTCTACCTCTTCCTCCAAATTCAATATATGCTTTTATGTACAAACACAATCAGAGCAATCAAAGCCAAATAAAATCTCCTTCCCCTAACTCTCCTCCAAACCACATGCCAAGCATTATTGTACCTTTAAATAAAGAATCCCTCTGAAGTAATAGCCGCAGCTTCGTCCTCATATCCAAACTGGCTCCTCTGCTCCAGTGTGGCCTCTCCCCCAAGGGTGGTTTCAGTGGCTTTTCAGATTCCTTGGCGCCATTTCTATAAAGAATTGTCCTTTGCGGTCAGGGTGTTTGGCCTCACAGGCATTTCCGATGGTGATCCTCAACGAGGCTGGCTGCCACACACCCCATTTTGATCAATAAACAGGCCTAGAAAGGTTGGAGAAGCCTCAAACCAACCCACTTAACAAATCTTTAGTGGTTGTTCCCAGAGAGCTGAATCAGATAAATGGCATTTATCTTCACCCTTTCTGCCTTAAGAGAATACACATCTGCTAAGCCTGCTGTCAGATAGGGGAGGTGAAGAGAGAAGTGCCTTGCTTAGTGTTTTTCATCCTTAGCTTTTCTCTCTCCTCTTTGATTTTTCCAAAAGTAGCCCTGATAATATTCTCTACTTTCTTCTTCTCTTCCCCATATCTATGAGGCTTAAATTCTACCCACAGCCCCCTCATTTGCCAGTGGGGAGAGATGGGCTCAAAAGAAAGGTGGTCTAAATTGAAGGGAGAGGCGGAAAAAAGGGAAGGGCTCCAAGGAGCACAGTACGATGTAAAAAAGAAAATCACTCTGGTTCCAAGTGAGGTTAAAATCCCAACTCTGACAATACCTACATGACCTTGGCCTGTATGACCTAGTTAAGCAATCTGATCCTCAGTTTCCATATCTGTAAAAAGGAAAGAATTGCGTTGGATAGCCTCTGAAATCTCTTCCAGCTTTAAATCCTGAATCCAAAAATTCTGACACTGGAATATTCTCAGGTCTGAGAAAAGAGTCTTGAAGTTATCCTAGGAAGTGGGAAGGTGTGGTAACTGGAAAGAAAAACCCAGGACAGTTTTGGCTCAGGGCTTGGGTTTTTCACTTCACTCTGCTGCTCATTTCCCTTGAATGAAATAGCAGAGTCATCTGCAAATGCAGCAGGGGCTGCAACAGTTGATTAGCTAGCTAATTGTCTGTTTAAAAGAAGTGGATTTTTCCACAGAGTAGTGAGTAAAGAAAGAAGCCACATTAAAATCCGGAAAATCTTCCTGCTAAGAGGAAGCCAGAGAATAGATAATTAGAGCAACTCTTTTCAACAACTATGAGCTAAGAGGCAGCTGGGATGAAGGGTTGGCTTCTTATTGTAGTCATTTTTTTTCTTTCTTTGGTGTTATTAGAGGTTAAAGCTGTTAGTCTTGAAGCCTAGTCTGCTTCAAAAGCTGTAGGTCTCACCTTAAGGAATCATAATTATTCCAGTTCCATTCTTCTTTTGGTATAGTAACTATGAGGTAGCTCCAAAGTAAAAGGGAAAACATTTAAAATTCAGATTTGTAAAAAAAACATGGCTGGAAAAAAAGTAGCCCCAAGTGACAACATACATATATGGTGGCACTCTGCAGTTAAAAAAAGCACTCTTCTTCCTCAACTAAGTTTTTATACTTTGCATTTAATTATATATGCAGGTGTTGTTTTCTGTCACTAGAATCTAAGGTTTTTGAGGGACTGTTTCCATTTATTATTATTTATTATTATTGTATCTCCCAAATAGGAATTTTTGTATGTAAACAAGGCATCGACCAGCATTGCTTCCAAAGAACTAAAGATGAGCACCAAAATGAGAGTGAATTAATGATGTATGATGAGTATGAGCAGTCAGAAACATAGAGCCAACCCTTAAGGATCTCTGAAGAACAACAGGAGCCAAGGGTGTCCCACCCCCACACCCCACCCAAAGCGTTTGACAGAAGAAGAAGAGAGGTTGGTCATGCAGTGAAAGAATGGGATGACAAGCAGGTGGCCAGAGTGTCTCAGTAGTAACCTGAATATATCCAGAGAAAATGAAGGTCTACAATACAGTGGGCGGTGTAGTTCCTGGGGCAAACTCTTTGATAGACATAGGTGAGAGTAACACAGGCTGAGAAGGCAATTCCTCATAGGAGGGAATTCCCAAATCAATGAGATCATAGATCCATTTGAATATATATCCAATACCTAGAACACAGTAGTTGTCTAACAAGTGTTTCTTCAGTTGTTGAGTTGGCTGATAAAGGTATCATTACTGTTGTTTTATAGTTGAGGAAACTCAGAGAAGTCAGGTGATTTGCTTCAGGGGAAGCAATTAAGAGATTTTGAAGGTGTCATAAGATTACATGTTGAAAGGAGAGTTCATCCATCTATCTAGCACAAGAGTGGAGAACCTGCAACCTTAAGGCCACATGTGGCCTTGTAGGTCCTCAAGTGCAGTCCTTTGACCTAATCCAAACTTCACAGAGCAAATCCCCTTAATAAAATGATTTGTTCAGTAAAACTTGGACTCAGCATTCTAGCTAGATTCTAGTCTAACCCTTCATTTTACAAGTGAAAAAACTGAGAACTAGAGGGTGGAGGTGACCTGCCTAAAGTCACACAGGTAGAAGACCTAGAATTCAAATCTGGGTCTTCAGACTCCAAACTTAGTGTTCTATTCACTTTGCCATGCTACCCCTGGGTTAGGGTTAGAACTTAAACCCAGGTCGGACTGTAGTTCCAAAGCTAAGACAAGTTGTTCTTGATTCTATGTGTAACCACTGTCCAAAGGCCATTGGCATGGGACTCTCTCCTTATTGGTGGAAGTGAAAACTCTGCCCTGCATGAGGGGCAGGGTGAAGTGAGTGAGGAGTAAGAGTTTCAGTTCTCAATCAGTTCTCCTCTGGAAACTCTTCAAGTGGGAGTTCTCTTTCAGAACTCTCCAGGCAAGAGTCTTCTTCAAGCATAGAGTCAAGATGGCTTCAAAAGGGAAGATGAAATAGGCCAACCTCACTTCAGGTGGCTGAAGGAAAAGACTCTGGGAAGACATGAAAGGAGGTGACAGTCTTGATCATGTCCCTGTTCCCAGCTCATTACTCTAGAGACCTTGGGGAATTTCCCCTTGGGTAAGATTCTACTCTCAATGGGAGAACTTCATTCTGTATTGTCTGATATTCTTCTACATAGACCTTCATTGATTTCTATTCTGATAATGATTTGGATAAATGAATTTCTTTTCTATTTGCTATGTGTTCTCATTGTAGAACTAGTATTAGGTGTCAAAGGGCCTAAGCCTTAGATATAGAGTTCAGAAGATGCCTACAAAGTGATCAAAAGTATACACAAAAGCAACATCCACCAAGAAAATTTTGTGAACAGTTCCTGAGACCCAAAGAGATCACCAAAATTTACAGTTCAAAACTAACCTGATTCCCATATGGATTTTCCTCATTCTTTGGCAAGTTTCTATAAGTATGTGCCTATTCTCTCCCACAGATACTGACAGCTTAGGTGAAAAACTATGAGTCACATTTATATGTGAAGTGTAATGTAGTGTTGTTATTCATGCATTTGCCTTAATAAGATGTTAACTTGTGATATTACCTTTTGCTTTATTGTTTACTAAATTATTATGTTTCAGACCTAAAAGTGTCATGATAGTGAATATCTGAGAAAAATATATTGGTGAGGACTCAAGATCTAGCATGAGAAGTAGGAAAAAGTCTATTTCTTCACAACATAGTTACTCCTAGAACCAGGAGAAAACTAAAGTGTAACCCGTAGTGCAAAGGAGAAAGAGTGGTACTCAAGAGAGGGATGGGCTTCTGTAAGCCAATAGTTAACATTTCAGTTTGAGCACTTACACTTTAGAAAATTAGGCTAGATTTATTGTTTTGTTGATTATGTAGACATCAGAACATGATGGAGAAAATGCTAGCAATGCAGATTAAACTTAAAAGTGTGCTAGGAACAGCTTTTTTTCCCATTTTGGAAAGCTGGTTGTTAAAAGTTTGGTTTTTTTTAATGGTTGGTGTAAATATATGGTAGTGTTTCTTCTCTGGAAATCTAGTCTTATTTTGAAATCAAGTTAGACTGAGTAAAGCAGTCCAAAGAGTAAGTAGGGCTCTGTCAGATTTTAGGTGCTATATAATGTGGGGAGGTTGTGATGCATACTCATTTTATAAGCATTTGTGTGGCTGTCATATAAATATAGCCATGATGAGATTGTCCTCTGCTGTATGATTTCAAAACATTGACATTATGCCAGATTTCAAGATAATATAAATTCAAGTAAGTTATTTCAAGAAGAAAACTATTGATAACTTTGTGGCTCCACTTTAAAATATTTTGATTGTAACTTTAGTGGTTATGTTTTACGATCAGTGCTGATCCAAGGTTTAATTGTACTTTATGTTAAAATACCTAAATAAAGATTTTATATACATTTTAAAACTTTAAAAAAGTGATCAAAAGTTAGATGGAACGCAATTATATCCCTAAAAGAACAATATTTAAAGGAGCAGGTAGATTAAATTCTAGCCTGGTACTCCCTCTCTCTGAGGAGAGCAGAGTAGTAACCTCTGGCCCTAACCGCCTGCTTCCTCTCCTAACAGAGATGAACATCTCCCTTGGAGAAGAGAAGGGGAAGAAAAGGTTAGAGATGTCTTTTCTGTCTCTTTGAACCACACAAGGACAGCAGCCTTTAAAGATGTGGAACTCTCTGATCTTGGTCCCCCCCCCCCCCCACTCTATCTTTACGAATGATTTCTGTAAACTTGAATAGCATCTTAATAAAAGTTTCCAGATCTAACTATTGAGTACTGAAAGGTTTCATATGATGGTTCAACAAAATTTCTTTCTATTGCCAAAGCAATAAAACTTTTAAAATAGATATGAAATTAATATTTGATTTAGATATAGTATTGTATATTTTTTTAAAGGTATGGTTTATTTTGGGCAATAAATATGTATTTTCTATAGGAACCATTTCCTTTCCCCTTAATTTTAATATCTTTCCTCTGTTATTTCCAACTTGTCCTATAAACAGAATACATAGCAGTTTGTATGTTGTCTCCCTCATTAGGCTGTGAGCTCCTTGAAGGCAGAGACTTTTGCTTTTCTTTGTATTCTAGATACTAGTACAATGTCTAGCACATTGTATGACTGAAAATTTTGGAATAAATGGAATTTTGTTTAATTAAAATGCTATCTTAAATATCCAAGGAGAGCTCAATATGTAAAAAAAAAAAAGGATTATATCAGGTGATAATCCTTTAGAAAACTGTATCATCAATCTCTAAGATATTGGTTTTTTAATTTATATTTCTACATATTGATGGAACCTTATGTCAGGGGTTCCCTCCTTATACAAAGTATGCTTTAGAGTATCTCTTGCTTCTCTGGCTTACTGCTCCCACATGGGTGAACTAGGAATCTCAGCGCTGGCCATTCTCATCAATTCCCCTTTCAAGAACACAGGCTTCCAAGGCTCAAAACATAGACGAGTTTATTTAAAAAGTGAGGGAAAACTAGCAGGACTCATAGCAGAGCTTATAGAAAATAATTTCAGGGATTTTCAGTCCTGCCTTGGCTGGTGATGCAGTGGAGCATATCTGGGGCTTATTCCTCATAAGATCACTTCTCCTTCTGACTCTTGATATCTGTTGTTCTTTTTCTTCAGTGCTTGCCTCTAGCTCCTCTCATCAGGTGTCACTACTTGATACCCTGCTGTATGTCCTTTTCATTTCCTGGGAGCTGAGGATAGTAGCAAAAAGCAAAAGATGGTGGTCAAGCTTTGCTCTCTCTGTTGGTCATAGCTACCCATTGCTGCTACTCCTCTTTGACTTCTCACCAAAGGTTAGCTCATGGGCTACACAAAAAATGGGTAGTAAGACAGATTTGGCCCATGGGCTGTAGTTTTCAGATACCTGGACTAGGAGGTCAACAAAAGTGCCTCCTTACCCCTAAATCTGATCATCTAGGTGGCATAGCACTAGTTGGAGGCACAGCGGATAGAGCTCTACATATGAAATCAGGAAGATATAAATTAAAATCTGGCCTCAGACATTTACTAGCTGCGGGACCCCCTGCCTCAGTTTCCTTAACTGTAAAATGTAGATAATAGTAGCACCTATTTCACAGACTTGTTGTGAGGATCAAATGAGATAATATTTGTAAAAGTACTTAACATAGCGCTAACACATAGTAGACACTATATATGTACAAGTTTATTCCCTTCCCCATCCCTATAGCAATGGTTCACCCTTTAATACAGTTCATCATGTTGTGGTGACCCACAACCATAAAATTATTTTCATTGCTACTTCATAACTGTAATTTTGCTACTGTAATGAATCATAATGTAAATATCTGATATGGCAGCATGTATTTAAATTGAACATAACCCACAGGTTGAGAACTGCCGCCCTATAGTGTATAGTTGGATTTAGAGTCAAAAAGACTTGAATTCAAATCCTTCTTCAGACACTGACTAGGTGTTTCTCCCTAGTCAAGTCATTTAACCTCTCTGTGCCTCAGTGTTTTCATCTGTAAAGTGGGATAATAATAGCACCTATTTTAAAGGGACATTGTGAAAATCAAAGCAAAGGGCTTTGTAAACCTTAATGCTCTATATAAATTCTATTGTAATTATTTAACTTTACAATGTTGTTATCATGCAAATTGTTCTCCTTGTTCTGCTCACTTCACTTTACATCAATTCATACAGATTTTCCCAGATGTCTCTGAAATCATTCCTTTCATCATTTCTCATAATTCAATTATATTCTATTATATCTATTATTATATCATAATTTATAGTTGTGGAATAATTGTATTCCATCACCTTCATAATTATACTCCCAATGAATGGTATATATTTAGTTTCAAGTTCTCTGCTACCACCAAAAAAAGGCAATAGAAACTTGAAATAACTATAAAGGAGAGGTACCTTTGCCCAACACTTTTAACAGGGAAGTAGAAGACATAGTAAGCAGAAGATATCTCCTAATACAATGATGGAATATTATAGGCTAATGTAATCCCAAGATAAAATTTGATACAAAAGGAAAAAAATTCTGCAATACTTACAAGTAAAATCCCAGGAAAAAAAAGATTTGATTAATTATAAAGATTTCAAGAGTAGATGAAAGAAATGAAAGGGGAGCTAAAACAAAAGATAAAGAATAAAATTTGAGCACCTGAAATGCTAATAAATAGCTTAGAAAAGAACATTGAAAACATTACCGAGGAGGTAGATAATCTCAAAAATAGAATGAAGCAAACATGACTCAAAAATTTAATGACACACACACAAAAATATTAGAATTAAATCAAAAGACTTAAAAAAAAAAGAACAAAAAGTACCAACTACCGAAAATAATTGACATGGCAAAGAAGATAATGTGATATAATTTAAGAAGATAACTTGAGTATACCTGACATTTATGACTACACAAAGAAATCTGGATATCATTTTTCAAGAAATCATGAAACTACCTAGAACTACTGGAATCTGAGGGTAAAGTGAGAAAAAAACCTCACAGTTAACCAACTGAAGGAAATGGCAAGTTGAACCCACCCAGATATGTAATCATCAAACTCTAGAGCTTCTAGATTAAGAAGAAAATATTGCAAGAAAGTCAGGGGAAAATAAAAGAGATCAAGTACCAAGGAATCATAGACAGGATTACATGAGATCTTGTGACAATTATAGATAAGGAAAGAAAAGCTTGGCATACGATATACCAAAAGACAAGATAAAAACCTTACCACTAAGAATAATAACTTAATGCTGTAAAACTGAGCATATTCTAACAGGGGAAATCAAATTTTAATAAAACAGAATCCTTTCTAAGCATTCTTCTTGATAAAATTAAAGTTAAGTAGAAATTTTAAATCATGGAAAGGTGAAAAAATTTGAACACCTCGAAAGATCTAAAAATTATCAGTATAGAGGAAGAAGAGAACATTATCCTTTAGAATACCATTTTTCAGGGGTTAAAGAGGAAACAAAGAAAGATGTTTAGGGCCTAGATGTAATTTTGCTTAATTTTAAGAGAAAAAAAAGCATGGGAAAATAAAAATATATTAGAGTTGCATTTATATAATATATATGTATGTATAGACATATACACACACATGCGCACACACACACACACACACACACACACACACACACACATATATATATATATGTATATATATATATATATATCTTTTCAAAATAACTATGACATACAAAATATCTGGGGAGTCAATCTACCAAGACATAATCTGGGTTTATAAAAATACAACTCTAAAATATTCTTTATAGAAATAAAGACAAATAATTGGAAGATATTAATTATTCATGGTTTTGCAGTGCCAATATAATTAAAATTTAATTAGTTTATAGATTTAAAGATGTGCTAAGAAAAATGCCAAAGGATTACTTTTTAGAATGAGAGAAAATGATGACAAAATTCATCTGGAAGTACAGAAGTTAAGGATTTCCAAAGAAATATTGAGGGAGAAAAAATCATTAAGAGCACTTAATATTACCAGATATCCAACTATAATATGTTATTAATTATCAAAACCATTTGGTACTAGTTAAATATAGTAAAGTAGATCAGTAGAATAGAAGAAGAAAAAAGCAAACCAGAAGTGAAGAACACAAGGGCAGAGTATTCAAAAAACTTAAATTAACAGCATAATGATTCCGTTTTGGTAATCAGTCTAGCAGAAGCCAAGACTAGACCAGAATCATATATCACAACCCAAAAATAATCTGGAAATAGATACATGACATAAAAACAAAGGGTTATATGATTTTTAAAAAAAAGGAGAAAGGAAGGAAATTCTTTCCATGGTTATAACCAGGGGACAAATTTATCTACAAACAAGGTATAGGGGCAACTAGAAAAGATTAAAATAGATCGTTTTAGTTATAGCAATTATATAAAATTGAAAAAGCTTTTACATAATTAATGTAGCTAGAATTAGAAGAGGAACAGTCAATCTGGAAAGGAAATTTTTGCAGCAAATATCTCTGACTGATATCCAAAACATATAAGGAATTGATACAACTGTATAAGAATTAACACCATTATCCTGTGACTAAGTGGTTAAAGGATATGAACAGATTACCAAAGAACAATTATATGGAAAGAATTTTGGATTACTAATAATTGAGATAACTGGTGGGGCAATGGATAGAGTGCTGGGCCTAGAATCAGAAAGACCTGTGTTCAAACACAGCCTCAGATACTTACTAGCTGTGTGACCCTAGGCAAGTCACTTAACCTTTTTGCCTCGGTTTCTTCAACCCCAAAATGAGGATGATAGTACCTACCTTGCAGGGTTGTTGTAAGGATAAAATGAAATAATATTTGTAAAAGCACTTAGCACAAACTAAGTACGATATAAATACTTTTTCCTTTCCCTAAAAATAAGAGAAATACACATTAAAATAGTTGGTGGCAGAGATGACAAATGTTGAAGATGGATCTGCAAGAAGACAAGCACATTGGCACATTGTTTTTAGGGATGCCGATTAGTTCAACCATTTTGGAAAACAGTTTTCAATTCTATCCCAAATGTCACTAAACTCTATGAACAATTTGACCTAACATCATGACTACTAAGCATCTACCCCAAGATATCAAAGATAGGGCGGAAAGGGTCCATCTATCCAGCGATGTCTTCATAGAACTAATAATAATAAAATGGAAAATGTCAAAATCCATCAATTAGAGAATGGCCAAATGAAATGTAACATAGGAATGCATTGGAATGTTATTGTACTATAAGAAATAATGAACTTGAAAAGCTCAAAGAAACTTGGAAAAAACAGCATAAACTACAGCTCAGAGAATTATGAACTAAAAGAGAATAGTTTTCGGGATAACCGCAATCATGGAAAGGAAAGCAATTTTGAAACATTTAACTTTCATCAATACACTAACCAACTAAAACTTTGAAAGACTGATGACAACTTTCCTCCTTCCTCTTGCTAGATAGGTGATGGGCTAGAGACATGAGGTAATACATACAATTTCAGAGATGCCCAATGTGCTGGTTTATTGTCCTTGATTATATATCTTTTTTTCACAAGGGAAGGCTGAATTAGAAGCAAAGGTTGAATTAGTGAAAATTTATGTTGATGTGGAGAAAGGGAGAAGGAAAGGAAGAAATATACCAACAAAACCAAAAAAAAGAGAGAGAGAAAATTAGAAGTTCAGAAAGAAACATAGAAGTATGCATTTAAAAATATTTACAGTCAAAATTCATAGTTCCACATGGAATTCTTTTTTCTCCCTACCTAGAGTATTTGAATGTTCATGCTTGTTGATGATGACTAAATTCACAAGAAAAAAAGAAAAAGAAAAACCATGATAGATGGACATACTTCACAATTAGTATACACAGCAGGGGCAGCAAGTTGACACAGTGGATGGAGCACTGGCCCTATAGTCAGGAAGACATCTTCCTTAGGTTCAAATCCAGCCTCAGACCCTTACTAGCTGCGTCACCCTGGGCAATTCACTTAACCTTGTTTGCCTCAGTTTCCTCATCTGTAAAATGAGCTGCAGAAGGAAATAGCAAACCACTCCAGTATCTTTGCCAAGAAAACCCCAAATAGGGTCATGCAGAACTGGACATGACTGAAAAAAAACTGAACAACAACAAACACAGAGCAATTCATTTTGCATCTTCCTCTTCCTCTCTTTCTAATTGTCAGATGCCACCCTTAGGATATAAACCACACCCAAGCTCTCAGTATTATTTACTGCCTCTGTTACATGTTGAACTGTGATTTTTTTTTTAAAAAAAAAGGCTTTTTTTGGAGAGAAAACAACATAATCTTAAACCCAATGAAAACAAATATATTTCAGGGGAATTATAAACATTCCTTTTATCTTGCCAGATAAAGAGATTGAGTACTCCCAGTGCTGACTTGCCACATACAATTTATAGCAGATGAAGGGTTTGAAATACTTTCATGTAAACAACCAGAGATTTCTTGATGGTTGCTAAAAGGCTGTTTGACACTCTTTGTAAGTGGGAGAGCATCTTGGAGTGAGAATGAGTCCTGGATAATATCAGAGCTCATTTTCCAATAGCAAAGGTACTCCATTAGGTGCTGTTTTTATCTTTGAAGGCTTAACTTTAGATAATATTTACATAATTGACACCATCTCTGACTGAATCCTTTACAAGATGTATAATAAATCCTAATGTATTTTAACTGGATTTACAAAGATGTGATTTTTAGCAAGAATGTAACCAGGGTACTCATGGATTAGATTAGAGAAAGATTTTTTTTTATAACTTCTCCATCTCACATGTCAAGGAAACAATATCTTTTAACAGTGTTCCGACAGAAATGTTCTTCTTATGTTAATTCATTGAGTTAGAATGTTAATAGGCTCCAAATATCACATGCCCAGCCAAATTCTGGAACTAACCAAGCCTATTAGTGTAAAATGATGAACATAGGCCTATTTGGAGGAGAGACATGATTATAAATTGGCTTCACTCCCATTATCTATGTATTCATGGCAAGTGTGAATTTCATGAACCAAGGCAGTAATATATCAGGAGCAGATCTTTGTAATTCACCATTTTAATGCAATAACACAAGAGACAATCCATCCATGACTAAAATTTCCTCTGATCTATATCAGCTGAAAAGGGTTATTTTTACCTTGAAAATATTTTCTAGAACAACCTAACAAATCTAGATGGATGGGGTGCTTTCTATTACCCATCATTTCCTTACTGTGTATTTGTCTTGGAAAAGAATATTTTGACTTGTGGTATTCTGGGTCCTCTTCAATTTAAGTATACCTAAAATTAAATTAAAAATCCACTGGCTACAAGTTAAGCATGTCCGTATTAATAATAGCAAAGTGAATGTATATAGCACTTTAGCGTTTTAGAAACACCTTCCCCACAATGATTCCATGATTTAGGAGACACAAGTATCATTACCCACTTTTTACAGTAGAACACAAAGAGAGGAGTGGGAATTTGGTATCACTAGCAGAAAAACAACTAGGCAGTAAAATGAAATTAAGCCTTTAGAAGTGTTGAGGAGGTGACACTAGTTTGGGAACAAACCCTTTGGGGGCATGGGGTGAAGAGAACACGCCAAGAGGTCAGTTTATACAAAATAAAGTCAGACTTCCTGGTACTAACTCATAACCCAGGGGAGGAGGTGGTGAAGTAACTGGTAGGCAAGTCACTTAATCTCCAATGGCCTCAATTTATTTTTATCTGTAAAATGGGGACATTTCAGGAGACCTCTGAGTTCTCTTTCAGCTCTAAATCTATGACTCTCTTGTATAGATTGAACACCTCCCCTTAATTTAAAATCTAGGTCTAAAATGCTCCCTACTCTATTCTGCTACCTCAAACAAAATTAATTTCCAAGATTAAGGTCTAGAGAATCCTAGAAGGTATAAATAGGGAATAAGCAAGACTGGAAAGAAAATGACAATTCTTGGAATATGACATTATGAATCCATTTCCTTAGACCAGGACATTACTCCGAGAGCCTGGAGAATAACAATGCTTATAGTCCGCTACCCAGAGTCATCTCTCTAGGAAGCAGACCCTGCAAAGATGCGTCCTGGAAACTCATCCTGAAGATTCAGAAAGAAAGAAGTTCATGTCTCCCACATCTGTGGCACTTTCAAAGTGCCTCAACATCAGAAACAGAAATTATTTTGTCAGTAGAAATGATATAGAAAAAGCACTTCCTTGTGCACCCAAAGGACCATGAGACTTGCATCTCACTGGACACTGAAGTTTTCTATTCTTCTCCATTTAAATGTGAGTTCCTTGAGAGCCAGGACTCTCTCTATTTGTATCTCCAGCTCTTTGCCCATAGTAAGTGCTTAATAAATGCTTCATTCCATTTAATATCATAAAAATGTAAAAATGAAAGAGGTTGGGACAAAGATTTAAGTATTTCCCTCTGATCTGTGAAAATGAAAGTTTAAACTAGCAAATAAAGGAGAAAGAGTAACAAAAGTAAATCCATGGAGTTTGGAATGGACAAACTAATAGGAGAGAAGGAAAGTCAGGAGAAGTAGACTGGATTGAGCATTGAATACACAAAACAAGTGTCAGAAACAAAGTTCTGATTGAAAAAATAAAGTAAAAGTATCATTTTTGTGCGTATGTACATTCACACAGCATGGAATAATAAATAGAAAGCCAGATTCAAGATCAGGAAGTTCTGGAACCAAATGACACTTCTTACAGGTATTGGCATTGTCACCCTGGGCAAGACACTTAAACTCTCTCAGTGACCCAGGCAAGTCTCTGAAACTGTAACTTGCAGGACAAGTTCTGATCTGAACTGGTAGAAGTAATGAATCACAGGTCAGGTCCAACACACACACACACACACACACACACACACACATACACACCCCTCAAATGTCATAGTGACCAAGTTCTTAAAATCACAAGAAGATATTGATGGCTATACAATAATAGTATGAGGCTTTAATATTCTTCTCTCAGGGTTGGATAAATTCATCATAGGGATTGTTGGTCATCCTCCAAGTAAAATCTAAGGACACAAGTTATAATTCGAGGAATTTCATATCTCATCAATGTGAGTATTTCCTTCAACAATGCAGATTATAATGCATCTGTTCTCTCTACCTGTGAAATATTTGTTCATGTCCTCCCATAAGTCCATCAGGAAAATCTACACAACATAATAGAAGGATTCCTCTGGATGTCTTGAAATTGTATGGATATCAGGGGATCACTTGGTCTGTCCATAACTCATCTCTCACTCTCATCACAGGACTAGGCTATCTTATTTTTTGGTAACACATCTCTCTGATGATATCTTTTACCAACCGAGACTTCTACAAGAAAGGTGGTATATTGTCTTACAGTCTACTTTAAACAAATATGTCCTCCTCTATCGTCCTTTGGGTGAGCTTCATTTTTAATTCTTTGAAGATGATGGTATTCTTTGACTCACAGCCATATAGCATCATTAGAAGACTATTGTTTTAGGATGAACTTTTCTTTCAAGGAGAAGATTGAATCCATTTAAAGCACTACCCAACTTCCAAAAGGCACTCTAACTCATCCTTCTCTTTCTCAATTTTGTACCAAGTTCATTTTCTTTCTGTGTGGAGTGCCTTTCCAAGATAGATGAACTAATGGACTATGCACACCATAAAATCCAAGGAGACCGAAGAATTATTCAGACTATAATTCACAGTTGTATAAACCATCCTAAAGAGTTTTTCCACTTATTTAGTATTTTATCAGGGAAAGGATGACTTGAAGAGGGCAGACATTAGAAACAAAGAGGCCAATTAGGAAGCTATTGTAATTCTCTACATTTGAGTTGATATTCTTAACTAAGGCAGTAATCATGATCAGAAGAGGAAAGATGTGGTATGTTGTGAATGTATAATATCTAGGACTGGACAATTTGTTAAATATATAAGGTGAGGTAAAGGGAGCATTTAGGATGATTCCAATTTTAATAAAAGGATCAACAGAAATAGGCAATTTTGCACATGTTGAGTTTGAGATACTGCTTAGGAGTTAAAGTTGAGCAGATAGTTGGTGATACTAAATTTCATTTCAGGAGAGTCTAGGGCTGAACATTTACATTTCAATAGAAATGATAACTGAGCCCATAGGAGCCATTAATATCACTAAAGGGGAAAAACAAAGAGGTCACAGGACAGAGTCCTATGGAACACCTATGCATAGAGAGTAGGAGACAGGTGCTGATACAATAAAGAAGAATGAGAATGACTAGTCACAAGGAATAGTAGTAGGAACAACCAAAAAAAAAAATCAGTGTTATAGAAGCCAATGAAAAATATAGTGTCTGGGATGAGGAGGTAGGCCATTATATCAAAACTTTCAGAGAGGCAAAGAATCATGGAAACTGGAGAGGATTTCCGAGAAGATGGCAGAGGAGGGCAGAAAAGTTTTGGCTCTTCAAATTTCCTCCACAGAAGAAGACAGAACATCACCTCAGAATGGCAAAAATAAACATCAGGTAAAGCAGTTGTTCTCCAGAGACAATTTGTGAAGACACCAGGAAAGAACAGACTGCCAAGGGCAGAGAAGTTCAGCCTGAGTGAAGTGCAAACACCTCCAGGCTGACTACAGAATTAATAAACAACAAACCCTGGGGGCAGTTGGGTTGGAAGGCAGACTCAGTTTTAGAACCTTTCATTTTGCAAACCATGTGGGGGTCTTTCAATTAAGTAGGAGAAGATTGAAGGATCTCCCATTGTGAGGGATGCCAAGCACAGCTGTGCTGACCAGACACATCCTGGGCTGTGGCTGCAGGGAGAAGGAGCAAGCACATACCCGGTGAGTTCAGTAAAAAGGGGTCATGACTCTGTTGGCTGTGGGCACTTGCAGGAGAGCACAGGCCCTGGTTTCAGTTCCAGGCAGAGAGGACAGCTGTCATTTGCAGCCATCAGAGGAACCACAAGGAGTAAGATCATCTGCAGGACAGTGTGGCTAGGTGTCCTAACTATGGCTTAGGAGTGGAGATGAGAGCCCAAAGTTGGACCCAGGACAGAGCTCAGAAAATAACAGTAAGAATGCCCTGAAACTTGAGCATCATTCCTCATACCTCAGGATTACAACACGATTGTACTAACGGTTGCTTAAATAAATAAATTTTTAAAAATGACTAAGCAAAGGAAAAAGAACCCACCATAGATAGTTACTAGGGAGATAGAGAAGATCTGGGTTCATATTCAGAGAAAGATAATAAAGTTTAAAAAAAAAAAGCCACCCCTCTTTCAATAAGAAATATCAAATGGTCCCAAACATACCAATAAAAGGACTTTAAAAATCAAATAAGAGAGATGGAGGAAAAATTAGAAGAAAAAAATAAGAGCAATCCAAGAAAATCAAGAAAATTATGAAAAGAAAGTCAACCAACTTGAAATAGGGAATCAAAAACTTAAAGAGGAAAATAATTTCTTGAAAATTAAAAATGGGCAAGGAAAGCTGACATTTTAAGACACCAAGAAATCATAAAAGAAAATCAAAAGAATAAAAAAATAGAAGGTAAAGTGAAACATCTCATCAGAAAAACAACTGATCTAGAGATCAGATCGAGGAAAAATAATCTAAGAATTGTCAGACTACTTAAAAATAATGATAAAAAAGAATCTTTATATAATATTACAAGAATTTATCAAGGGAAATTGCCCTGAAGTTTTAGAAGAAGGCAAAGCAGAAGTAGAAAAACTCTACCTATCACTGCCTGAAAGAGATCCCAGGAAGAAAACTTACAGAAATATCACAGCCAAGTTTCAAAGCTACTAGTTTAAGGAGAAAATATTGGAAGAAACAAGAATAAAAAAAATTAAAAATCATGAAGTTACAATAAGGATTACACAAGATCTAGCAGCTACTACATCAAAAGACTGTAGATCTTGGAATACTATATTCCAGAGAGCAAAAGACCTAATGTTATGGACCAAGGGTAATTTACTCAGCAAAGTTAAGTATAATCCTGAATGGGGGGGGGGGGGAAAGGATATTTAATGAATGGAAAAACTTTCAAGTTTTTGTAACAAAACCCCCAGAACTTAAGGAAAAATTTGACATATAAAATGCAGGAGAATTGTAAGGTAAACATTAAAGACCAATTATAAGGGACTCAATAAGATCAAATTGTTTACATCATATATGTGAAAATATTAGCAGTATTTTTATGATTGTCATCATTTTCGGGGTCATTTCAAAGAAAGGCTTGGGCTGAGCTGAGAATGATGGGATGATTCTAAAAATATAAAACTGTGTAGGGAAAGATTAAAAAGGAGAAATTATACAAATGAGGCATAAAAGGAAAAATTGATACAGAAAAGGCTAGTAGGGAGAGGGGTAGGTAGTGATGAAATTTTGTTCTCATTGCAAATGGATTAAAGAGTAAAATACACACACATATACGCATATGTGTGTATGTAGATACATATATACACACATACATACATACATATTTTATATGGTACAAAAGTCTTCTAAATTCAGAAAGAAATAAGAGGTCTAGGAGATGGGGTGGGGGGAGATGATAAGGGAGGGACTTTTAGAGGGGTGAGTAGGTTAAGAAATGGTAGGGCAAGGTAGCGGATAGAAGTAAAGCAGAGGAGTGAGGAGAAATAGGGCAAATTGGGTGAGAAGGATAGTGAGGAAAAAATGGAAGGAGGAAAATACAGAACAAGTAATTTTACCTAGAATGTGAATGGGATGAATTTACCTATAAAATAGAAATGGATAGCAGATTAAAAACTTGAACTCAACAATGTGTTGCTTTCAGGAAACATAAAAATGAGAGATACACACAAAGATAAAATAAAGGGAAGGAATAGGATTTATTATGTAAAAAAAAAGGCAGGGATATTAATCATGATCTTAGACAAAGTTAAAGTTAAAACAGATTTAATCAAAAATGAAAAATAGAGAAGCTACATTATGTGTCAGCAATATTATTCAATATTTAATCCACTTAAAATGCCTATACAGTATAAAATATCCAAGCTTATACATGTCAAAACAGACACAGAAACTATATGAACT
>CM053583.1:301825008-301848903 GCA_028627135.1 Pseudochirops cupreus
TGTGTGTGTGTGTGTGTGTGTGTGTGTGTGTGTGTGATCTTTAATGCTTACAAAGATAAATCTATTGTCAGGCTTATTTCATTTTTTTAAGCGGATTTTGGTTTTTAAAAATTGAGTTGGGGCGAGGAAGGAGTTGGGAGAACCCTTAATCGAACTGATGTGAGGCCCACAAGATCTGAGATAAAAATCCTCCCCTAACCTTCTTGTGAAGGCTGTACCTCTGCATTACTAGCCATTATGGAATGACATGGTGCAGAAAGACTGTTAGTGAAGCCTAATGCCTATACAGCTGGTGTAATGAAGAAATGGGGGGTTTAGGCACGGGAAACCACGGCTCCAACAGAAGGAGCTGAAAAGATATAGATAAGATTAGTGACATATGTAAAGGCACAGATACTGTGTGACAAAGTCTACCCAGCTGAATAGGCTGAAGCCAGAAGTAATAGGAAGCCCATGTTCTCCCTAATCCTCCAAGATAAGCTGTTCCATCCAGAATTATCAGCCAACAATCTTCAGGGTATCAGGCTGAAAATGAAGTTTCAGACTGCTTTGATTCCTCATCCATAAATGAGAAAGTGCCTGAAGGATCTTTATTTATTCTCGCTCCCACCGAAACACTCTTCAAAAAGTGCCAATACACTAGCAACAGATGCATAAAGCCTCCCTCCCTTTGATTGACAGAACATGATATAAAGCAACCCTCACTTGACATTTCAGTTTCATAAGGTTTCTAGCAGGGGGAGGGGGGAAAAAACTAAAAAAAAAAATCCACTAGAAAATAAAGGGGATTTATGCAAACTCACAGGAATGTTTTCAGAATCAGACTTAACAGTTTTCTCCTTTTAGGTTCTTACCTTGTGTTGCTGATGAATAATTTCAGCAGGGGCAATTTCAGTCATGAGCTTATTGATGTTTATGGCTTATTAAAAGAAAGTATTTACATGTTAATGTTTGTTGATTACTAGTTGTTTAAGTTGTCCGGTTATAAAATGATGGGTATATTCCCTCCTGGGAGGAGGCATTTAATTTGAAGAAAGGAGCATTGGCATGTCATGTGTATTTGTACGTGTCAGATTTTTTCCTAAATTTTGACTTCAAAATAAGTAATGGAATGAGAAAAATGCCACTCATACCAGTGCATTTGAGTTTTGAAAGGTCAATTCTCAGTTTAGTTTGGATATTTTTGTATTCGTGTTGCATCAGTGTATAGTGGATCACATAAGTAATTTAAAATGCCACACCTTTATTTTAACCTCTCTAGGTATAACCAGATTACACATACTTAGTGCTCTCTAGTCTGCAAATCAGTTTTATATAAAATATCATTTTGATCATCATAATAACTCCATGGGGTAGGCAGAGTAAGCTTTACTCTGTCTGCTTTATAAATGAGAAAAAAGGTCGGGAGTGGTTAAGTGACATGCCCAAAGTCTAGTGGTTAGTGGGTATAGAGATGAGACTGGAATCTGGGTCTTCAGACTTAAGTCATGGTCATAATCACAAACTTAGAGCCAGAAGGTATCTTAGAACTTGAACATTTAGAGGATGAACCCAAGGCCTAGAGAGGTAAAATAATACGTGATGTGATACATACGCACACACACACACACACACACACATACATATGCATAGATATTCATTATTTACACACATATATATATATTATATTACATAAATATTAACTAACATTTATGTAGGACTTACTGTGTGCCTATCACTATGCTAAGTGTTTTACAATTATTATCTCATTTGATCCTCACAATATGTAATAATATAATTATAAAATAGAAAATAATATAATTATATAATGTATAATATAGTATCTTTAAATCATATAATTAAATAATTCCAGGTTTTATTATTATCCCCTTTTACAAATGAGGGAACTGAGGCAAACAGAAGCTAAGTGACTTGCCCAAGTTCAAACAGTTAGTGTCAGAGGCCAGATTTGCACTCAGATCTTTTTGACAGGACACCCAGAGCCCTATCCACCTTCACCTCACTGCCAAATAGTTGTATATTTATATTTTTATCATGCTCCATAATTCTAACTCGGCTAAGCCATGTGGAGAATACAAAAAAGTTCAGTTCCCAATGACCTATATGACCTCGAGCAAGTACCTTTCTTCCTTTGGCCCCATTTCTTCACCTATAAAGAAAGGGCTTGGACTAGATGATCTCTAAAGTTCTTTCCAACTCAGAGTTTCTATGCTTATATTAGTCTGTGTCCAACATTCTTTTCTATATTAATCTCTGCCATGCTGCTGAGTAGTATGGAAATTTCTCTCTTGACACAAGAAAGCATTCAATGCTGATGAGAACATAGAGCTGCCAAATGGTTCAACTGAGGCCAGAAAGCAATTGTACCCCTGTTTTCATTTCACATTTACATTTCCTTTTCAATATATTTCTTTAATTATTGGACGTCGTTGGACATTGTTCCTGTTTTGTAAAAGATGCAACATCCTATAACTATAACATCTCCCTACCCTTTTGTTCAACATGAAATAAAATATCAGTATATAGAATCACCCAGTTACTGTATTACAGGATGTGAACGAGGACAGAGTATATGAGCAGATGAATTAGAAAATTCAGGATAAAAACAAAGCTAGGGATATGACAGGGGAGGTGCGAGAAGACATTGATCTTGAAAAGTCTTTGATGCTAGTCAACTTTATTTCAATGTAATCTACATAATCTTTTAACTTCTGTGTTTTCTATTTTTCTACAACCTGAGCAAAAAGATCTTTTATTAGAATTTATCATACTGATTTGCAAATACTAAGTACTTAGTAGATATATTTTCATTCATTCATAAATATATATAGTAGAGGGGAGGAATTTATCCTCCCCCCCCCCACAGAAATGAAGGGGCAGATAGTAAAATATTAAATGTTAACAGGGTATAAATATGTGTTGATAAGTGAAAGACTTTTCCCTGATGGAATTATAAGAGGAGCTGTCTATCACTAGGAAAAAAGATTGGTCACACCACTGGAGGTCTTTAAAAAGCTAAGCCTGCTAAGCCCTGCAGACAGTCTAGCATTCAGCGAGCAGCTTTGTGGAATGTGACCCTTGCACCTTTACCTAAGAACAGCATAAGGAGGAGATTTCTCTCTCGACTATCTACTGCATCTTGCAGTAGAACTACCTGTCGAATAGGAAGGAGAGACAGACAGAGACAGAGAGACAGAGACAGAGAGAGAAGGGAATGGATATGTGTATGGATATATACACATATACATATGTGAATATATGTGTGGATATATACATACGTGGATATATATCCACATATATATGTATCTGTGTGTGTCTCTGTGTGTGTAATTTGAAAATACTAACAGCTAAGAAGTTCAGGAATGCCTTTTCTGTGGGAAAAGATACATGTATTCAACCATTTAAAGAAGATTTTAAGAGGTGGAGATGAGGAAGGAGTACATTTCAATCATAAAGGACAGCTTATACTAGGCATTAAGGATGTAGGATATATTAAAGTGTAGGGTATATTAAAAGGACTAATGTACAGTGAGCGCAGAAAGGTAAGCTAGAGAGCCAAATTATGAAGGGTTTTTGACAAGAAACAGCTAAGGTACTTATATCCAAGCAAGTAGAAATTTAAGTTGTCATATATTTTTAGTGTGGGTTTACTACTGTAGACCTGATCATGAGTACATAAAACAAATAGAGACTCCAGGGTAGGAAACAAAGGCCATTAAACCATTTTTTGAAAAAAATAAATATTTGATGTTGTAGAAGTGAAACATATTATGAAGCAATTATAGATATTCATCGAGTCATAATTTTAACTTAATAACTTGACATTTGGAAGTCCTTAATTAGCTCATGGAATTATCTTATGAGTCTGTGGAGCGACAAACATTCGAATAAGAAATTAAAAATTCCATCAAAAATATATTTCAAATACTTAGATATTTGGTAATATACAGACAAAAAATTTGAACAACTAATGGGATTTCTTTGATTTTCATTTGTTGCTTAGCATACTATTGACACAGCCAGAATAGACATCATTTTAGTTGCCATCCTCTGCTTCTTGTTTGTTGTAAGGCAGCTGGTGGTGCAGTGGATAGAGCTCTGGGCCTCGAGTCAGGAAGACCTGAGTTCAAATTCAGACTCAGACACTTACCATCTGTGTGACCCTGGGTAAGTCACTTAGTTACTCCAGTTTCCTTATCTATAAAATGGTGCTAATATAGCACAGCGCCTGGCATATAGTAAGCAACCACATATAAATGTTAGCTAATATAGAAACACTATATAGGAATGTTAGTAGTAACAGAGAAGAAACAAAGGTTAATCCTAGAGGAGATCAAATAGAAATGGTTTCACCATTTAGGTGAACAGGGCAATTCAGGTACAATCTGGGATCCTCCAGCTCCAAACAAACTTTGTAAGAGACTCCAAAAAAGTGACCATTAGAGTTACCCTTTAGGTACTAAGTAAACTCCACATTTGTATTATTTCAGTATGATTTTTAGATTATTATGCATTTTTTGTGGAAGTAAAGAAGCCCATCAGGTCTAAGAAATCAGTCAGGGTAAATGATTTCTTCCAATGGTCCCTTTTTCTTAAATTACTATAGATTAAAAAATCAACTCTGAATTGAATTCTTCTGTCATTCTGAGAAGTAAAACTGATAGTTCTCTTTGTGTAATCTAGGCTTTCTTTACTTTAGGTCAGAAATGACCTTCTCCAACCAGTCCTCTATGCCCCAAGCTCAAGCTAAAAACAAAAAAGCATGAGGTAGAACAGAATATATTATACAAACAGATATTAGCATTGTGAGTTACAATACCATTTTAGTTAGGATGCGGTCAGCATTTCCTATTTTCAGTGGCTACTATTACAGCTCTGTGTAGTGTTGTGCACTAAGAAAAATATATGTTTTCCCTGGGTTTGCAAAGGGAAACCATTTTACCATCTTTGAGTAACATGCTTTTTTTTTCCAAAAAATTCACTTCCAGAGAATATCATTATGCAAGACTCTATCTTAACAGCTAATATTGCACATATTCCTAATACAGATTTTGAAAAGAAGAAAACAAAATTAAATCATTCCCTTCTTAGCCCCTTAATCCTTTACATTGGTGTCATTTTCTGATATCTTTTTTTTTTCACTAATCCCATGTTTTGTCTGTCTGGTCGCCTTGCCAAATTCTAAACCTCATGTTGCTTGAACAATGGTATATCAATCAACTAACACTCTGGAGTATGTTGGGCATTTTTTGGTTGTTGTTTAGTCAGACCTGTAATTTAATTGGTTTAGAGAACTTGCAGTGAGGAAACTCCCTCAATCAATGCAGACGGCATCTTGTTCTGCAATTTGCAGCCTCAGCGACTTGCACATGACACTAAGAAGTTAAGCATCTTGGCCAGAGTCACAAATACATGCCAGAACACAAGTCTCCCTCTCCCTAAGGACAGTTCTCTCTCATCCTGCTTTTTGGGGCATATATTGCTATACTGAATTAGTGATAGCCTACCGTATTCTTTGTTGGAATTCTCCCACACCAATGAAGCTATTCCAGGAAAACTATCAGCAAAAGATTTAAGACACAAAATTTTCAAACTGACTGTTGTATGGTACTTAAGAAGATTTTAAATACACACACACACACACACACACACACACACACACACACACACATACACTTATAGGATTTTACAGCCATGCATGGTTATTTTCTCTAAGACCTTCAGTTATTACTTTCTAGTCAGGAAGCATTTATAGCACCTACTGTGTGCCAGACACTGTGTTAAGTTCTAGGCATGCGAAAAAAAAAAATTGGATGGGGTGAAAACAGTCCCTGCTCTTCAGTAACTCACAGTCTAAGTGGGATGATAGCAGGCAAGTAACTGTACAAACAAGATATAAACAAGATGAACTACAGATAATTACCGAGGCACTTAATGTACTAGCATTAAGGGAACCTGGGAAAGGCTTCTTGTTGAAGGTGGGCTTTTAGCCGGGACATGAAAGAAGCTAGAGAGGCCAGAAGGGAGAGAATTCAGTCATAGAAGAAATCCAATGAAAATGCACAGAGCTGAGCATCTTGTTCCAGAAGCAGCAGAGACCAGTGTCACTGATCACAGAATACTTGGTGGGGAACAGGGTATAGGAAGACTGAGAAGGTAGGAGAGAGTCAGGTTGTGAAAGGTTTTGCATGCTAATCCTGGGGGTGATAGGGAGCCACTGAAGTTTGTTAGACAGATGGGACGACATGGTCAGACTTTTGCTTTAGGAAGATCAATTTGACAGCTGAGTGGAGGATGGCCTTGCTTAAGGCAGGGAGAACAAGTAGCAGGGTACTATATTAGTCCAGGTGTGAGGTGATGAGAAACAGAATTACAATACAGAAATCCAATGGACTTTTCAGTATACAGCTAAATGCATAAAAAGTCAACTAGTATAATAATAATCTCACAACAATGTTCACTTCTGTTCTGCAGACTCAATGAATTACTAGACTTTACTGGGGGGAAAAAAAGGTATCCAACGCAGGTATATGCAAACACAATTATAATACCATGGGGGAAGGGGAGAAACCCAAGCCATTGAGATCTGTAAAGATTCCTAAAGATACCAAAGTGAAATGGAAACATTGGATCTTGTGATTCTATTGTTAAAAATAACAAAATTGGAATGGTGCATACATACAGAAATTCTGAAAACCATGTTCTGTAAGAAGAAATGTTATGAGTGCCATGGTGTCTATATATATATATATATAAAACCTTATTGAGCTGAGATACTCTACTGCATTATGACTCTGACTTGGTAAGTCAGGAAGGTAGAAAATATTTACTACCTCGAATTGCCTGCATACCACATAATGATTTACTTACATAAGGTCCTTCTATTGCCCGTTGTGATCACTCTAAATACTTAGAGATAAATCAGAAATGTTGTATGTGTAGATTATAGATAATATTTGCTTCAAGAAAAGAGTGAAAAGGCATTGGACATAGGATTAAACATTGTCAGAAATTAAATTGTATACATCTTGACAAAGAGACAGGACAGCATAGTGACTTCACTCATCTTAGGTACTTGCTAGCTATGTGCCTATAGGTAAATCACTTATCCTCAATAAACCTTAGTTTCCTTATCTGTAAAATGGGAATAATAATGTATTTTTTGTCCTTTACTTCACAGAGTGGTTGTGAAACTCAAATAATAAAGTACATGTAAAGCCCTTTGCAAACTTGAAAGAGATAAAGAAATGTTAGCTATTAAAGATAGGAATCTACTAGTTATTGACCTGATATCTCTTCAGAACCAGCTCTGTCTGTGTGTACAGGCTGGTTTGAATAAACGTCAAAACCGATATCAAATTAGAAGAAAGGTAGAGGTGAGAAGAAATTGCCTGCAAGTACAACAGATTCCAGTTGTTTCTGAAAATGTTGAGAAATGGATAAAAGTAAAGACATTGATTCTGATTATCAATATTTCTTATGGAAGTTGAATCAAATATAAAAATTCACAACAATGAAGAAGCCAAAAGAGCCAGCAAATACTTCTCTCTTTGCTAAGCAGATCAACATGAGCAGCAAAGAATGGTACAAGTTCATTTACAAAACATTATGAGGAAAGAGGATGAACAATTAGCTATGAGAAATATTGCCTCACAAGATAATAAAATATAATAGAGGTTAAAAAAACAAGCCTTTAGCCTCCCAACATGGCACAGTCGGTAAACATCATGGAGCTCTCGCTGCTGCAGCTGTTGCTACTCAAGAACCAGCTGGACCAGGAGGTGGAGTTTCTTTCCTCATCCATTGCGCAGCTCAAGGTTGTACAGACCAAATACGTGGAGGCCAAGGAGTGTCTGAATGTGCTGAACAAGAGCAACAAGGGGAAAGAATTACTCGTTCCATTGACCAGTTCTATGTATGTACCTGGGAAGCTACATGATGTAGAACATGTTCTCATTGACATAGGAACTGGCTCCTATGTGGAGAAGTCAGCAGATGATGCTAAAGACTTCTTCAAGAGGAAAATTGACTTCCTTACTAAGCAGATGGAAAAAATTCAGCCGGCTCTGCAGGAGAAGCATGCCATGAGGCAGGCTATCATGGAGATGATGAGCCAGAAGATTCAGCAGCTCACCGTGCTGGGGGCGTCCTAGGCAGCCTGGGCCAAAGCCTGAGGGGGTGGGGGTGGGGGGCGAGAGCACATGTACAGAATCAATAAAAGCACCCGCTGGGCCCAAAAAAAAAAAAAAACCAAGCCTTTAAAAGCCTGTAGTATGTGAGCCAACCAAGAACATTGGTCTAAGAAATTACAAGGAAGACAATAAATAGAGGTGAGGAACAGATTTCTATAGTGATATATTGTCATCATTAATGACAGAAGAATGGAATATAATTTGGACTCCTACAACACTAGAAATAGAAATGGCACTCAAAATGAAGTCAGGCATAGTAGCAGGGCCTAATCAAATCCATACATAAGAAATTGGTGTTGGGAATACATTCTTAAAGGCACTAAGGGAGCAATTTTAATAATTTCAAAGCAAGGATGATTTCAAAAGAATGCAAATACACAATAGTGTTCTTACCACACAAAAGAAGGTAACTTGGAAGATGTCAGTAAGCATCGATCCATGTACGTAATCCCCCATTTTTGTAAAATCTGAGAATGGTTTACACATACGTTGAGGGCATCCTTGATGAGAATATGAGAAGAGAATAAACAGGTATTCACAGGTGATGCTCTATTGCAGACCACAATTGCTGAGAACTATAGAGGATATAAGATACTGCTATGTTAATTTTTTTTAATGCATTTGATACAGTAGAGAAAGATACAGATAAAAGGCTCTTCAACGGAACTCCCATGTATATGTTATAATACCACAACATTTTTTGATGGATGTAACCATTGAGATAATTGTAATTTCCTGATCAACAGGAAGGAGGAAGCTTTCTATGGTTCCACTTCTCCCAAATAGCTATGTCTTCCTGGCAGAGAGACAAACTGAGTAAGTGTTGAGTTTTTAACTATTCTCAGAGAATAGGTAACCTGCTATCCTTTCCTGTCTGTATTCTAGAGAACACTTCCTCACTGTCTAGGGAGGTGCGAATTACTTTGGATTTATTGAATCAGATGTAGCTTTTAAGTCTCCCTCCTCCCCCAAACCTGACAAACCCTGACTCTTCTTTTCTTGTCAAATGACTTTGGCATAATAGTGTCAGTGTCCCACAGTTAACAGGAAAAAAAAGTGCTTAATTGTGTACAGTACTTACTCTTGGCCTAAAATCAATAAAAACTAAATAAACAAAATATGGAAAATAAAACACTGTATCTACAACATCTATTGTACAGATGTCTTCAGTTTCTCCCAGACTCAGGAAGTCCCCTAGAAGTATGTAAGGCATTTCGAACTTGAGTCCTAAAAAATGTACCATTCAATTTGCATTGCTCTCTTGGCCCTACTTCCTTTGAGCAGGCAAAGGAGTATAGTATAGACCATACATATAGTATAGACCATTTTGAAACTGACAACCAACTCACATATCCAGCTGGACCAGTTATAGAATCATATAATTGGGGCTAGAAGGGATCCTAGAGGTCATAAAATCCAGTCCTGTTGTATGAGGCCCAAATAAGTTAAGTGGCTTTCTCAAAATTTTGCATGTTAAGTGACAAAATCAAGATTCAAACCCAGGTCCCCTGACTCCAGATCAATGTTTATTCCACAGCTCTACTCTGCTTTAGCAGCAGTTTTATTAAGTCCAGAGGAACTCTAGACCCGGGGCCCCTCCCATAACACTGAGGCCAGATAGGGATGGAGTGTGCTTTCAATAAGTGATAGGGACCTTCAAACAATTCTCACCTCCTAATTAATGAACATCAAGAAGTCTATGCAAGGTATCTATCCTCTCCCCCCCACCCCCTCTCTTTCTCTCTCACTCTCTGTCTCTGTGTCTTTGTCTCTGTCTCTCCTCTTTCTCTCTTGCTACAATCTCAAATGTTGGGGTGGGGTAGAGATACAAACATCTTTATACTTTCAACATTAGGGAGCTGGAGAGCAAATTGAAATTGGAACTCAATGAAAAACCGCTGTTAAGGGTAGAGAGGAAAGTGTTCTTTCGCGCCAGCCCTCTACTTCGCTCCAAGTAGTAGCACGTCTCTTCCATCCATCTTTTCTTTAACCTGCTTTCTTTCTTGGCAAGGACAAAATATATTTTATTTCAAATATGAACAGGTGAAAAAAGAGGTGAAAGGAAGGTGAAAATTAATCAGAGAAATGTTTTCTTAAGTTTTTCCCCTTCAAAATGGGGCAGAAGAGAAAGAAATACAGGAAGGGGAAAATATAAAAATAACTATGATAGTTGACATGCCATAATTTTCACAGAGCTACATTTCTTGGTCTCTTTTTGTTTTGACTCCAAGAATAGTTATATTTTGCTCCCGTTGAAATGAATTAATTGTTTTACATTGTATGCGACTAATGCATGTAAGCAATGCTGCAATAATCACAAGTCCCATCATCAATGTTGACATTTTAATTCAAAGTACTTTGTTTATTTCTAAATTGCTACATCATAGCAGTCAATTCTTAATAATTTAAAGCAAAAGAATACTGGATTAAATTGAATGTCAATCAATTAGACATTGATCAGGCTAATCATAGGAATATTTCCCATATTATTGACATGAAATGTTGAGCAGAAAAAGAACTTGACTTGTAGTTATAGAGTCCAAGTAAACTATCTGACCCTTAACAAATTACTTCATTTCTGTGATTCAGTTTCCTCATTTCAAAAACGGGGACAGTAATATTTGTGTCTCCGTGTTCTCATCTGTAGAGTTAAGGGATTGAATTTGATGACTTTTGAGGTCCCTCCTAGAGGTATATTTATGAAACTATAAAATCTGAAATACTTTCTGCTTCATAAATGTGAACTAATGGAATTATTCTTATTCCTCAGTATATATAAATATTTCCATAGGTCTATAGTCTAATCAGTGTTGACACTCCCTCGCCCACTGAAAAGCTACGTCTTCTCACTCTATGATATTCTTGTCTATGTCCTTTCATAAATCCTCCATGGAGGGCCCACCCAACATGCTGGAAACCATCTCCTATGTCTTCTAGTATTTTGTAGATATCAGTACAACATGCAGATTATTTCTCTGCTGCCCCTCACTCTTAGTCCATAACTTGCCCACTTCATTATCTGATCATGTATGTCCTTGGGGATATTTTTTATGACACTTCATATATACAAATCACAACTGGCAGCAGATGGCAGTCTAATTATGCCCATCATGTGTGCCCATTGCCCTTTGGATCATCTATAATTACAACTCTTCTGAAAATCATGGTGGCCCATGATGTATAACCACTGGGATGTATTACTGGGAAAATATTCACATAAAAAAGATGGGCGTTTGTGTCAAAGACCAACTTGTAGAAATGCTATGCAGTTTCCCAGATGGAATCCACCTGCGTCTTTCTCTTATATAATTATTGACATAGCTCAATAGATGCCTATACCACCTCTCCAAGATATAGGAATTGATGAATTAACTCAATAAGCTAATAGCATCATTGAATTAGATCTAAAAATTACCTCAGAGACCTTCTAAGACAAACCTCTAATTTATCAGGTAAAGAAACTGCCCCCTGCCCCCCCAAAGATTAAGTAATTTTCCTCAGGGTACAGAGGTGGTAAACATCCATTCAACTATATTTTGTAATGTGGGCAGTGTGCATTTCTCATCTACTGGAATTTTCCTGTTTAGATTCTAGGCTAATCTTTTTGGAACACCTTTGAGGCTTACTGAGAAGGTCCTGTATTGTTCTGGAACATAATGCAATCAAGGCACTATTAAAACATCTTATTACCTTTTAGGAATCATTCTTACAATTCAACTTCTACTAGGACATCCCCACAAGAGTGAAAAACATCTCTGGTGAGCATATATTTCCATATGGCATACTTCACAGATACCACACCCCCCCCCATGTTATACCTCACCTGAGGTTCATAACTAAAGAATTGCTGAAAGTTTTCTTTGTTTACATCCGTCACGGAACCTCTGTGGGAGTTAGTTCATGGTAAAAAATCTTCCAATGCTTCAACAAATGTTTGATTTTGAATATTGTGCCAGCAGGGCATACACTGTGACAGGTTCTACTGTGTTATGTCATAGGGAAATAGATTTAAAGATAGAAGGGACCTTAAGACTATCTGTCTGACCCCCTCCCTCCCTTTGCAGATGAGAAATTGATCTCCTCCTACTAAAGTGACCTCTTCCTATCCTCCTAGGCTTCTTATACTTTACATACCTACAGGTACTCTGTAATTCAAGTACCCTAGCTTCTTTGTAGCTCCTTTAACATAATACTTCATTTCCCATCTATGTGCCTTTGTCCCAGCTGTGCCCCATACCTGGAATGCTCTGCCCTCGGTTTTCTTCAAGACTCATTTCATATGCCACTATCTGTAGGGGACCTTTCCCAGACTCCTCAACTGGTAGTGCCTTTCCCTTTCAGATTACCTCCCATCTACTCTATTTATATCTTATGTTACCTAATTAATCTCTTGTCTCCTCCATTAGAATGGCAGGAGCTGTCTTTGCCATTCTTTGTATTCACAGCGCTCGACATATTCAGATGATAGATGACACAGTGAAAAGTGTCCCGAGTTCAAATGCTTTCTCACACTTCCAATAGTTGTGTGACCCTAGGAAAGTGATTTAATCACTCCAAATCTCATCTTCTTTATCTGAAAAATGAGAATAAAAATCACTACCTTACAGCTAAGGCAGCTAGTTGGCACCATAGTGCACAGAGTCCTGGGTCTGGTGTCAGGGAGACTCATCTTCCTGAGTTCAAATCTAGACTCAGACACTTACTAGCAGTGTGACCCTGGGCAAGTGACTTAACCCTGTTTGCCTCTATGTCCTTATCTGTAAAATGAACTGGAGAAGGAAATAGCAAGAAAAAGCCAAATGTGGTTATGAAGATTCAGAAGTTATTATTGAAATAATTGTACACATACATTACAGCATTGCTGTGGGGATCAAATGAGATAATATATATAAAGCACTACAAACTCTGATGTGCTATATAAATGTTAGTTGTGGTTATTATATAAATTATTGATGGATGGAAACTGAGGCACTGGTCAGATTAAATGACTTGTCTAAGGTCCCACTGGTTCTAGCAAGAGATGATACCTGATTTCTGAGCATCAACCTAGTTAAATCTGGAGAGCTCACCCAAAGCAGGCTGGTCATTAGGTGATGCATTCTTAGACCACATCAAGCCATCAAACAAAGAAATAATGGAAAGTAGTCTTTAATTCTTTTGTTTCTGCAGTAGCATAAAAGACGTAGAGGGTTCTAAGAATCACATATTTTTTAGGGATTAGCTTAGTTGTTCATAGTCCATATATGAATCCTTGCTCAGTAAAGAATGAGCAGACACTTTATAAAGCAGCAATCATCAAAACTACTTGGTACTGGCTAAGAAATAGAGGGACAGATCAGTGGAATAGGTTAGGTACACAAAACACAGTAATCAATGATTATAGCAATCTACTGTTTGATAAACTCAAAGACCCCAGCTTCTGGGATGAGAATTCACTATTTGAAAAAAAACTGCTGGGAAAATTGGAAAATAGTCTGGCCGAAACTGGGCATAGACCAAAGTCTGACACCATATGAAAAAATAAAGTCCAAATGGACTTTAAATGATTTAGGGATAAAGGCTGATACTATAAACAAATTAGGGGAGCAGGTAATAATTTATCTGTCAGATTTATGGAGAATAGAGGAATTTATGATCAAAGATTAC
This sequence comes from Pseudochirops cupreus, assembly GCA_028627135.1. NCBI lineage: Eukaryota > Metazoa > Chordata > Mammalia > Diprotodontia > Pseudocheiridae > Pseudochirops > Pseudochirops cupreus. The sequence continues at coordinate 301,838,847 of CM053583.1, forward strand.
AAAATGCAAAATGAATAATTTTGGTTACATTAAATTGAAACGTTTTGCACAAACAAAGGCAATGCAACCAAGAGAAAACTGGGAAAGAAATTTTACAACTAGTGTCTCTGATAAAGCCCTCATTTCCAAAATATATAGAGAACTGAGTCAAATTTACAAGAATACAAGTCATTCCCCAATTGATAAATGGTCAAAGGATATGAACAGGCAGTTTTCAGAGGAAGAAATTAAAACTATCTATACTCATGAAAAAAAAATGCTCTAAATCACTATTGATTAGAGAGACGCAAATCAAAACAACCCTGGGTTGCCGCATCATACCTATCAGATTGGCTAACATGACAAAACAGGAAAATGATAAAAGTTGGAGAGAATGTGGGAAAGTTGGAACATTAATTCATTGTTGGTGGAGCTGTGAGCTGATCCAACCATTCTGGAGGATAATTTGGAACTATGAACAAAGGGCTATAAAACTGTGCATACCCTTTGATAGAGCAATACCACTTCTAGGGCTGTATCCCAAAGAGATCATAAAAATGGGGAAAGGACTCACATGTACAAAAGTATTTATAGCAACTCTTTTAGTGGTGACCAAGTACTGGAAATTGAGGGATGCCCATCAATTGGGGAATGGCTGAACAAGTTGTGGTATATGAATGTAATGGTATACTGTTGTGCTATAACAAAGGATGAACAGGTAGACTTCAGAAAATCCTGGAAAGATTTATATGAACTGATGCTGAATTAAGTGAGCAGAACCAGGAGACCATTGTTCACAGAAACAGCTGGTGTGTGATGACTGACTTTGATAGGCTTAGCCATTCTCAGCAATGCAAGGGCCTAAAACAATTCCAAAGGACTCATGATGGTAAATGCCACCCACATTCAGAGACAGAACTATGGAGTCTGAATGCAGAGTGAGGCAGACTTATTTTCTTTTTTGTTTTGTTTTGTTTTGTTTTTCTTTCTCATAGTCTCTCCTATTCACCATAATTCTTCTATGCGATATGACTAATGTGAAAATGTGTTTAATATGAATGTATGTGTAGAGCCATATCATACTGCATGCCATCTTTGGGAGGGAGGGGGAGTAAATTTAAAACTTACGGAAGTAAATGTTGAAAATTACAAATAAAATTAATAATATTTTTAAAAAGGAAAAAAAAATGAGCAGACAGTCTACTGAGGCAATTGAATGGCACTGGTATTGAACTTAAGTGTAAACAAAACCGGAAGAGAAAAGGAAATTGTAGCTAAGTAGGATGGCTCACAAGACCTTGGAGAGGCAAAATAAAGGAACAGGCGGAGTCAGTTTCATCATGTACACAGAAGCAATATGTAATAATCAGTTCATGAACATTTGGTCATCTCACACTGCTGTGCTCATAAAAAAAAAAGTAGTTGCAAGAATATCACCATGAAAATAATTGCAGCTTGCACACCAACAACATCTGATGAAGAGGATAAGGAGGCATAGTCTAGGTGGAACTCAGTAGAACCTCCCAGCTTAAATCAGCATATACTTTGCTACTGAGGGACTTCAATGCAAAGGTGAGCGTGGTGGGGAGGATGGCAAAAATATGTTGGAAAATATGTTTCAGGAGAAAGAAATAAGAAAGGCCAAAGACTTATACACTATGCAGAACAATCATACCTATAAATCATGAATTCTTTACACACACACACACACACACACACACACACACACACACACAGATATTAACTATATTTTAACCAACAGGAAACTACTCCACTGACAATTCATGATCATTCCAAAAAGACTGGCCTAGAATCTAAACAGGAAAATTCCAATGAAAGAAGAAGGCACATTGCCCAGGTGATGAAAGGCAGTTCAAGCAAAAACCAAAAGTATTTCAAATTAGAAGAAAGAATTTTTTTAAGTTGGAAAGGTCTTTAATTATTATTAATTAAAATGCAAATTTAATAGCATTTGTCAAGTTAGAATAGAATCAAGGTATAGGCAGAACAACTGAAATCCCACACTATGTAGAGAATGGCATTTGGGGCATGCTAGGTCTGATATAAGAAGTCAGGAATCAGTACCTGAAAATGATAAATTAGCATTTTGTTTTTACCCTTTATGTTCCTAGGAATGCTAATGAGTAATGAAATGGTCATGAGAATGAGAGAAAGAAAAATGACAAACCAAAGAAGCAAAAGGGTCAGGGTACCCATAAATTAGATAATGCCCCAAGAATAAGTAAGAGTTTATACTACATTACAATAACGTGTGGAAATATGACAAACAGAAATAATCACCTATTTCGTCCACTTCTGCCTTCTAGGGAGAAAATCTCAAAGTTTAGTTTTCAAATGAAAGTATACTTTTCTCTATTCCTATTTATTTATGATTTCTTATAGAAATCGCATGGCATTTTCCCATTCTAATGCTCATCTGACAGCCTTCCAAGTGTCCAGCCTAAAGTTTTCTTTCTGAATTTTCTCAACATGAACATGCATCATGCACCTGCCTTGTAGGTTAAATAGATTGATTTTTTTTCTATCCTTAGACAACCTATTCATTTTGGGCATTGTACCTGAAATCTATCATATAGTCATTTCTTAATTGGTTCCTAGGGGAGTGATATACAGGGAAGGAGGTTGGGTTGGGGAAGAAGAAGAAGACCTTTCTTTGTATGACATAATTTCAACAGCACGAATCAATCTTATTTTCTTCCTCTAATGTTCTCTCTTGAGTTAAAGCATTAAAATTTTAGAACGTGTTACAGATGTGGCTTTTTGAAGGTGAACGTTGTTGAATTTATTTCTGTTAACCATTGGAATCCTTTTTCCTTAAAGTCACTTTGTTCTAACTTATTTGACTTAATGTCAGGTAATAGTTGTTGGAAGCAGAAGATTATTTCTGTTACAAATTGGTTTTTGCATTTGCTAACATTTAGATAATTGGGCATGTAAGAGGCAGAATATTTATTGATACCTAGTTTAACCCATGGTCCAGGGTCCCTGAAGCTTTGGACTCACTCAGATATAAGTTCAGTTAGGAGATGCTGACTCAAAGGATCATTTTTCTCCTTACTTCATTGCCACAAAAAAGAGTTTAGTACATGAAAATGTTCAAGTAGAGCTTATTATCTAGGTTTCCATGAACACAGGCAAATCAATCAGCCAACAAGCATTTATTTAATATGCTCCACCTAAATCCCAATTAGTACAAATAATAAATGCCATGAAGTAGATGAATTATTCTAATTCATCCTACATACTTCCACTGAACTGGAACAGTTTGCCATATTTTACATATTTATGATATTGAATAGTATGGATTTGAATACATGCAACCACATCACATGATTCATTATTGGCACTAATTGGAACTTAGCTGTGCTATGCACCAAACACTGTGCAAAGCAATGTGGATTCAATAACAAATGAAATTGTCTCTGTCCTCAAAGAGTTTAATTCTATTGAGGGAAATGACCAGTAAATAAATGTTGCTGTTGTTGTTCAGTTGTTTTTCAGTCGTGTCCAACTCTATAACCCTATTTGATATTTTCTTGGCAAAGATACTGGATTGGTTTGCCATTTCCTTCTCCAGCTCATTTTACAGATGAGGAAACTGAGGCAAACAGAAGTTAAGTGACTTGCCCAGGATCACACAGCTAATAAGTATCTGAGGCCAGATTTGACCTCAGGAAAACGAGTCTTCTTGACTTCAGGCCCAACACTCTACCCATTGTGCCATTTAGTTGCCCCAGCATATAAATGTTTATGTATAGAAATATAAATGACATGTATATACATCATGTACACAAAATATATACAAGGTAAATTGAATGGTTAGGAAAGGCACTAGCAGCTATGGGAATTAGGGAAGGCATCATGCATAAGGTCTCACTTGAACAGAGTTTTAAAAGAAACAAGAGATTCTAAGAGGCAGGGGATGTGGTTAATCATTCCAGGCATGGGAGACAAGCAGTACAAAGGTGTGGGGATAGAAAATACAGTGTTGTATGTAAGGAACAGCAAGAAGTTGTTTACCTGAATGGTAGAGTTCATGAAGGAGAGTAAAGCACAACAAAATCGGAAAGGTAGGTTGGGGCCAGGATGTAAAGAGCTTTAAAATAAAACAAGAGAACTTATATTTGACCCTAGAAGCAATAAGAAATTCATTGAGTAGACAAGGTGGCATGTTCAGACCTATGTTTCAGAGGTGCACTTTGGCAAATGTATGGAGGGTGGAGCAAAGGGTAGAGACTTGAGGCAAGGAAAACAATTAGCAGTTTATTGAAACAGATGAAAACCTGAACTAGGGTGGCAGCCATTTGAATAAAGGAAAGATAGATTTGAGAAATATTGTATAAGTAAAAAAAAAAAAGATTTGACAACTGATTGGATTTATGGGGTATGAGACAGCAAGGAATCAAAGATAACACTTATATTGCAAACATGGATGACTAGAAGGATGGAAGTATCCTTAACAGAAATGGGGAAATTTGAAAAGGGGATTTGGGGGTGAAACATAAGTTTAGTTTTGGACATATCAAGTTAAAGTTTGAAGTATCCATTAGACAATTGGGGATATGTGATTGGGGTGAGGTTGTATATACAGATTTGTATATAGATAGACCAAGGTTATACATACAGAGTTGGGGATATGTGGTTGGGGTGATAGACTAAGATTGTATATACAAATTTGAAAGTCATCTGTGAAGAGATTGTAATTAAGCTTTTGGGTGTCAATGAGATCACCAAGTGAGATAGTTTAGAGAGGAAATAGAAGAGGGCCCAGGGACGATAGATCCTTGGGGCATACCCACGGTGAGGAAGCTTGATATGAGTGATGAACCAATAAATACTGAGAAAGAGCATTCAGATAGGTATAAAATGAATCAAAAGAGAGCAGCATCATGAAAACCTAGAGAAGACAGGGTATCCTGGAGAACAGAGTGATCAACAGTTTGTAAAGCCTTATAGAAGTAAAAAAAATGAAGGCTAAGATAACCATCAGGTCTGGTCATTAAGAAGTCATTGGCAACTTTGATAATTTCAGTTGAATAAAGAAGTCAGAAATCAGATGAGAAAGAGTTAAGAGAGCCACAAAGTATAACAAAAGGCAATGGATATGGCTGTGAGAGGAGAAGAAAAAACAGGGTCCCTTGATCCCCTATAAGTACTTAAAGTAGCAAATGTATGTTGTGTATAGGACAGCCCTTATGTTGCCCTACAGAAAATGAAGAAGATACAAAAGGCCCACAAGAGCCATAAACCTATACAGAAAATGCAGAGGACACATAGGAGCTCATAAACAGATTCAGAAAACATATAAAGCACTCAGAGCAGTTACATGCAAAAGGTACTGAATTCAGAGTTGCCACTGGGACAAGAGACATTCCAGTGAATCTCTGGCTCTCTCACATGGTCTTAAACAATCCTTCCCAGACTCATAGCTTCCTCTGTGGTTTGGACTTCCCCAGAAGACAAATACATTTTAGAACTGTCATATGGGCAACCTGATTTTATATCAGATTTGCACTGTCTAAATAACAACTGCGGAAAGGTCCAGACTCCTTGTTCCCCCATATTACTGTTTCTCTGACTACAGAGATCATGTGTGTTATTCTCTTCTCTTTCTAAGAAGCATCCTACTCAAGAACTACGTCCCTATATAAATCTCATTCAAGAATTCCTGATCCTGAGTTGTGAGCTCTTCCACTCAGCATGCACTTGCCTCCTCCTCCCCACCCCCACCTTCAGGTGCACCACCTCCTCTCTCTCTCTTAAGGGTTTAAACTTGCCACTTCAAAGTTTGCCATGGATGATGATATTGCTGTGCTTTTTGACAATGGCTCTAGAATGTGCAAAGCTGGCTTTGCAGGAGACAATGCCCCTTGAGCTGTCTTCCTTTTCATTATTGGGTGCCCCAGACATCAGGCTGTGATGGTGGGTAGGGACCAGAAAGAAAGCTATGTGGGGGATGAGGCCCAAAACAAGTTTAGCACCAACACAATATTCACAGTGCCCACAGTGACTGTAAATATGCTGGCATAGTTCTCAATCATAAAATATATCAGACTCTCCATAAAGAACACAGAAGCAAAACATTTATTCAGACGGCAGAAAACAAAATCCCAATACCAGAAAGTCAAATCCATCATAGTACGTTAATACACCATAGCATAGCATGAAGCCACACCATCCTTTAGCCTTCCCACAAACCAACACTCACAACCCTAGCTGTCTCCCTGGGTGCTTCCTCTCCTTCCTCTGCCTAGCTGCTCTGACTCCCAGCTTCCTGTGGACTCTGCTCCACCCTTCAGCAAACTCCTCCCACTACAGGCTCCATGTGACTACATTCAGCCTATTGGGGGCAGAGTTTACTTTCAAAGCAGGGAAGGTCTTCAAATTCCCATTACCATTACAACAAGAGAGGTATTCTGACCCTGAGGTACCACCATTGAACATGTTATTGTCACCAGCTAGGATGACATAAGAGAAGATCTGGCATCATACTATCTACAATAAGCTCCATGTAACTCCTGAAGAGCACCCTGTGCTGCTCACGGAAGCCCCCCTGAATCTCAAAGCAAACAGAAAAAAGATGACACATATTATGTTTGAGACCTTCAACATTCCAGCCATGTGTTGCCATCTAGGCTGTGCTGTCTCTATATGCGTCTGGTTGTACCACTGGTATTGTGATGGACTCTGGTGATTGTGTGATCCACACTCTATGAAGGTTATACTCTTCCCCATGCCATCTTCTTTCTGAATCTGGTTGGTCATGATCTAATGAACTACCTCATGAAGATGCTGGCCAAGAGAGGGCATTGTTTCACTATCACAGCTAAGAGGGAAATTGTGCATGATACCAAGAAATTACGGTTATTTTTTTAAAGAGCCATTCCAAATATTGTATAATTCATTGTTACAAAGAGTTATTTGCCTCTGTGAAAGCTGTTCTGCTCAACACAAGGGAGCTACTTAACATAAATCCAGAGTTGTTTGTCCTTTGTTCTTGAAGAGAATCATGACATCAGGGAGGTGATGCCATGACATGCAACTGAATTGGATTTAAGTCAGATTCAGTCAAACTGAGTCCTATGAAAGACATTAGCTTGAAAAGGTCAAGGTCTCCCACGGCATCTTGGGTCATCTCCAGTTCTCCTGATCCATATCTGGCCACTGGACCCAGAGGGCTCTCGAGGAGAAAGTGAGGTTGGTGACTTTGCACAGCCCTCCCTCGTTTAAATCCAATTCATATACAAATCCAGAGTAGTGAATAGTGGAAGAAGGAAAATAGTGGTATTACTTTACGTGAAAATTTTATAATCCTTTAAAAAAAAAGCAACCTTTTTGTATCTCTCGCTTTAATACATATTCCTTTTTTTTGGTGAGAGCCACAATTTTATCAGACCACTAATTGTCTTCCCTGCCCCCAACACATGTGAATGAAGACTTTTACAGTCTCCCTGGGCATCCCAAGAAATTGGTGCCAATATGTGGGGAGTTTTACCTGTACGCTGATAAGAGCAGTTCGAATAGAAGTGCACATGTTAAAGAGGAAAAAAAATCCTGATTTTGGGGTTCCTTGAATCAACATCCAGGGTTGGTGTTGGTCAAGAAATGTCCTTTCTCTGCAAGAGGGCTAGATTCTGGGATCACATGGCTTATGAAATTTCCTTTATCTAGACAAGAAGTTGAGATTGTCTACAAATTTCCCTCTTGGTCCAAGTTGGCAAATATATGTTTATTTCCATTATCTGCTTCTGCAGGAATTCTTGCTTACCTTTATCCTGGTTCTGAAGATGGGGACAGTGATACAATCTGTCTAAAGTAGACCCCACAATCACCCCTTCTACACTAAATAGGGATAAAGGGGGAAGGGGAGGAACATGTAGATAAAAAATTAATGATAAATCCATAAGTGTACTCCCCCATCCCCAATACCAAAAGAATTATACTAAACCCTGTATGTGATCTTTGCTAACTTATTCATGGTTAGTGTATTCAAAATGTGTCTGGAGTCTCCTTACCCTAGGTTGGTCCCCTTGAAAAAAACAACACAGCTCTTTCTGCGGCAGCTAGGTGGTGCAGTGGATACTATGTTGGGCCTGAAGTCAAGAAGACTCATTTTCCTAAATTCAAGTTTGGTCTCAGACACTTTCTAGCTGTGTGACCCTGGACCAGTCACTTAATCCTATTTGCCTCAGTTTCCTCATCTGTAAAATGATCTAGAGAAGGAAATAGCAAACCAGTTCAGTCTCTTTGCCAAAAAATAAGGACATGAAGAGATGGACACAAAAAACAGCTGAACAACAATAGCTCTTTATGCCCTATCAAGGATTTTTTTTTTAAAAAATGAGTATGCAGACACCAGTTCTGGGAAGGTCTGCTTCCTTAGAACTAACAATCATGTAGTTTTGCCTCTAAGAGTTCAGAACATGCTTCTTTTTATACATATGTAGCACTGGTGATTCATATACCATCAATAAATCCTCTAATTATATTTAGGGCAATGTTTTCTGTTCCTTCAGGTCCAAAACTTTCCAAACTTAAGTAAATTTCTGTGGTATCTAGTGTGGGAATAGATACTCGTGGTATTTTGTAGATATTTAGGCAAGTTCTACAAAACTGTGTTCTTAGACCTTTCCCTTTCATTTCTGTTTTTAAGATTTGGTCAGCAGAAAGTATATCACTCTGTATTTCCTTGATAAGCTTTCTAGTCATTTAAATGTTAAAACTGATTATTGGTCGTGTTTTTCTTATCATTCCCTAAATCCCTTAGCAGAACGTTATCAAAGGTTCTTTCTGACATTGAGGTAAATGAGGATCACTGCCCTGGTTTTCATGGATATGATATATTTAAAGGAACTAATCAGAAATGTTTATTCCTGACTATACCTATAATAGCCTATGTCAACATGTCCAAAATGGCTCTGCCTGGAAATTTTAATTGGGCTCATTCATTCATTCATACTTTCATTCAATAAATATTTGTTAAGGAGTTGTTAGGTACAAGGCAACTGTGTTCAATGGTAGGTATACAAAGAGTAATAAATATAGAACAAAGCTTTTTTGAAGGGAAAGCAGATTGGTAGGGGTTGAACTAGGTGCCTGCTGAGCTCTCTTACAACCCTGAAATTCCAGGATTATGGAATACACATCGCATGTGAATAACATAGAAATAATGGATTATTTAAGTTACCTCAATCAGGTACTCAATTGTTTTCAAGATTGACTATTACAGTTTTAACATTTACAAAATCTGAATTTCCATGTTTCCTGTGGTTAAAATCAACATCTTCATCATGCATGAACAAAAAGTTAAGCTAATCATTAACTTTTATCTCTCAGAATATACATACATAGACTGGATGCCTGAAATTTCTATTGTCTTTTTTCAGAATACCCTGTATTTTGACCCAAGAATAAGAAGTGAATGACAAAACTCAGACATGATTTGATGTTAGAAACAGAATATTTTTAAGCTTACATGTTGTATGAAAAAATATAAGGGAAGAAAGGGAGAAACATGCAGAGAGATATCCCATATAAAAAATCAACTGGGAGTGCTGTGAAGAAATAATAGAAGTATCAGGGGAGGAGCTAACTCATTGAAAAAAATCCTCAAAGCAAGATAAATGTGGCCAGATCACAGATTCCTGGGCACTATGTTATACAGATGTTGAAAAATTGGACAGTCATTTTTTTCCATTAATCAGAAGAAGTAAAATATATGGACCAACGTACACATAGCATAATGATCTTATATTGGGGCATGGCAAGAAACTGCCACTGAATAGGACAAGTTTTTTGGAAAAATAAATGTTTGTAAATGAATTGTACACCTTTAAAACTCTTCTCAACAACACATATAGACAGTTGTGGACTCCGAGGGAGAGAAAATGGAAGGCAACTCAGGTCTTAATTTTTCACATAGTTTGATCTCAAGATCATTATGTCCTTTTTTCCAGCTTCCGTCCTACTTAACTTGTTTCTTCAAAGCCACCTCTTACTTCATCATTATCAGGACACTACTTGCTTTTAAGGAGGGAGGAGACGTTGAAAAGATGCT
>CM053583.1:301849003-301862624 GCA_028627135.1 Pseudochirops cupreus
GGAGAGGCTTATACAAATTGATGCTAAGTGAAAAGAGCAGAACCAGGAAAAACTTGTACACAATCACAGACATATCATATGTGTGATGACCAACCTTGATAAACTGGACTCTTCTCAGCAATGCACAGCTATAAGACAACTCTACAAGTCTCATGATGGAAGGAGATACCTACATTCAGAGAAAGATCTAGAAAGAACAGAGTTTAAATGGAGACTGAAGCAATCTACATGCTATTGCTCTTTTCCATGTTTGGTTTTGTTTCCTTTTTCCCACCGTTCACTCCATTGGTTATAGCCCTCCTATACAACCAGACTAATGTCCAATGTGAAAGTATTTGCAGATTCTATACTTGACTGTATGCTGCCATGGGTGGGGGAGGGGGGAAAGGGAAGGGAGAAAACTTGAAACTCAAGGGACTCTGGAACTGAATCTTGTAAACTAAAAGTAAATAAACAAATCAATTTTTTAAAAAAGCAAAAAAACCCCACTTACTAGCCATGTGACCTTGGGCAAGTCATTTAACCCAATTGCCCTACCTTCCCCCCTCCAAAAAGCAAAAAACAAAAGGTGGGGAGAAGAAAGGGAGCTAATTTTAAGTGAGATGACATGCATGCAGTGAGATTCAATGCCTTTTGCTTAGCAATAAAGGTAATAGGTCTTTTTAAAAATAAATGCAATAATAAGCCGGTTGTTATTTTCAAAAATACATTGCCTAGTCCTACTATCTGCTCAAGCCAGACTTTTGGGAGTGCCTTAAACTTTACTTTCCCAAATTTGGTTCTTTTCAACCTAAATTGCATCAAAATTATTTTCCTACTACATACCAAATAGAATGCCCAGCACCAGGGACTGGCCTGGGTGGTGCATGCATGCATGGGAAAGATCTGTGCTTAAATTTAACTGCAAGAAAAGTGGAATCATTTGGCAATTAGTCACATTTTTACAGCTAAACTTCCAATAGAATATCCAAACAAACATTTTATCCAATATTTAATCTCAAAATAGATTCCTTTATGTCAACATTCTTACCTCAGTTGTTTTTTTTAAATTTCATTTGTAAGTTACTTTGTTTTTAGTTGTCAAAAGGGGATGATGATAATAAAAATATTTATAGTACTAATAGCTTTATTAAAATTATAATAAGATGTAACAGGGAAGGACTAGCTAACATTTTAAAGCATTTGTGTAACGATTCTTTACAATTATATCTCATTTTACAAAATAAATCTGTTTCTCAAAACTTGCCAGTAGAGTAAATATTTGTGAATCAAAAGTTTTCCCTTCAATTAAATGTGGAGACCAAGAAATAATACATATCATGCTTATAAAATGCTGCACTTTGGGGGCTTACGTGTTTAAAGGAATAAATGAAGCTATTGATAAAACGACAAAAAGCAGGATGTCACAAAATTCAAATAGTGTATTGAATTTGTTAATATTATTGTTGTTCAGTCGTTTCAGTCCTGTCCAATTCTTTGTGACCCCGTTTGGGGTTTTCTTGGCAAATATACTGGAGTGGTTTGCCATTTCCTTCTCCAGATGAGGAAACTGACTCAAATAGGGTTAAGTGACTTGCCCAGAGTCACCCAGCTAGTAAGTGTCTGAGGCCAGATTTAAACTTAGGAAGGTGAATCTTCTTGACTTTAGGCCCAGTACTCATAAATACTTATATACCAAATACAAAATTCTTTGGGGGTAGGAGGTTGCTCCTATGAGAGAGATCAACTAAATTTACTGGTTGGCTTTAAATGTGGGGGTGGGGAAAAAATTCTGTGATGCAGTGGTCAGAGCATTAGATTTGGAGACAGAAGGCATGGGTCTAAATTCTAAGACTGATCCTGTGTGATCTTCTGCAATTCATTTTGCTTTTCTATGGATTTTTTATCATCTGTCAAAAGGGAAAACTAATATATACATTCCCTACCTCCTAGGGTTCTTGTAAGAAAAAAGGTTCTGTAGACATAAATTATTATAGAAATTACCACTGATCAGACTCACTAAGCCCAGTTTCCTCATCTATCTAATGGAAATAATACTTACATTATCTACCCCACAAGGTTTTTATAAGGAAAAAGCCATATAAATACAAGGAATAGTTATTGAATCTGTAACTCTAACTCTGTGCCAATATTTCCCAAGTGTGGGAAAGGCTTGTTCCTCAGGGAATTTATCATATTCCCAAATGGTTAGAGAGGCTTTCTCATACAAAGGTTACAATTACACAGAAAGCTTGTGGCTTAATGCATTTGCATGACAGGTTTTTTGGTTTGTTTGAAAAAAAAATTTCTCTATACTGAGCCTCCTTCTGCTCAGATGGTTTCAGATACTTATTTGAGTCCTCTTTTTGTAATTAATTACTTAAATAAGTGTAGATTTTCAGAAGCTAATTTCATTGCCAAATTATACATTTTCAAAAACATATACAATAATAACACTGAAAATTATATTTTATTCCCCTGAGAGGTAGGTTATAATTTTCTACCTCCCCTGACAGTTACAGACAAATGTCGATATTTAAATCCAAAGGACCCCAGGGAAACTCTAAAATACATAGATGAACCTAGGAAATTATGGGTACTGGACTTACTCTTTTGGAAAATCATCCTTCAGAAATAAGTGACTCCATGTAAGATAACATAAAGATAAACATAAGATAACATAAAGCAAGGTAGGAGTAAGGGGTCCCAGACTTTAGACTATAATAGATGCTAGTGGTCATCTAGGTTCTCTAACCTAGTATCAACTCAGATAAAAGGTTTTAATAAAAGATCAGAAAGATTTTTAAGGCTAAGTTCGGAATGAAATAAATAAATTTTTTTAAAAGAAACTTTGCATGTTCTTAGAGAAAAACAAAATGAGGTTTACTCAAAAAGAGATTTAACATCAATGTTTGTAACATTTTGGATCAGAGACTTTGCATAGAATACTTCAATCTGTTAAAGCCTCACCTTTCAAACATAGACAACAACAAAATGACACAAAGATACTATTAAAAGACATTTTAATATTAATAATGTATTAATATGTAACACAACATTATTCAATAATGATACCTTATATATAATATAGCATGAACGTAGGTTCCATTTAAAATCCATCCAGTTTAATTTGCTGTCTCTTAAAATGGAATGTGTTTAAAATAGGTTGACTTCTGTGTGTGTTTGTAAACAATATTTTTGTGTATATGCTACTGTATATCTTTTCTATTGCATTTTCATAATACATACATACATACAACGTAACATGCAAACGGTTTTTTTAAGAGCAAAGCTTCAGTAGGTTTTCTTGAATTTTATTCTGTCATTTGACTACATTATTTTTCTGATGTTCAATTTTCACGGAACACATTACGGACTTCTCTAGGGAGCAGAAAATATGTGCTTTTTAAAAGTAAATATAAAATGCTTTGAGAAATCAAAACATTTGAATGAGTTTTCCATTTTAAAAATGTTCCATTCTGTTTTGAGTCTTGAAGTAAAGCTCTGTCTTTAACATGACAATAATAAAAACTGGTTTCCCAAAAGGAGAAAGATAAATGCTCATTTGTTGAAGCAGTCAGTGAACAGGTTTTGTTAAAAAAAAAACAAAACCGTAAGTCATTAAAGAAAACGTAAATAATGCCTTTCTATAAGGTAAAGAAAAAGAACTTGAAAACTGAGGGGGACAAATTGTTGCTTTTTTTTTCCTCTTCTACATTTTAATACGCCTGTTAAGAAGTGTGGGTTGCTTGGATATCTAAAAATAAGTCCTCGGACCAAAGATAAGTAATAATGTATCCTCCACAGAAAACTCAGTTGAATCTGTATTAGTACAGGACTGCCCTGTTTAAAGACAACCCAATATAAAATGATCCAAATGTACAAAACTAAAAAAAATGAGGGGATAAGTATTTGCAATGAAAAAAATTGCTCCGAGTACTCAGCTTTCCTGAGGACATTTAGATTTGCTTACTCACCTGTCTGAGAGTCTTGGTTGGAGAAGCCAGAAATCAGTCGTAAAGCTAAAACAGTCCCGCCACATAGCAAATGTTATGAAATTTTAGATCAAGGAATATAGAGATTATTTATTTGTAGCTGGGATTGGAACATGCAAGGTAATAGGCATGTAGGGGACATGCTAGAGAGCAGCCAAGAAGAGATCTCCTGGAATATTCTAGGAACATGTGTGACTCTGTGCTGAAGGTCTTGTTCCTCGAGATGGGTTCTTATGTCATATGCAAGGGCTTTAGCACTGAGCCTGGTGCCAACCTACAAGGATTTGGGAGGGAATCTATTACTAGAAGCACTTGACGACATGGAATAGATGGCCCTGCCAGCCACTTCAGAGCATACACAGGTATTCTGTGACAATTTTCCAGTTGGCTGACTATATGATGATAGAGAACATTTTAATTGACTGCTGAGGTGAAATGAAGTGTGCATACTAGAGGCATCAACAAGCCAAGACTCTTTATTTCCCTCCTGTTGACTACAAGGTATAAGGATGAGAGGGCTGATGAAGGGCTAATGCCCTTTCTTCTCCTACTACTAGGTCAGCTCCTGAGCACATGGCCTCCATGGCCCCTAGGATGGGGCCACCTTTTATTTCCATCTTCTTTCTTTTGGTACAGGGGTTTGGGAGATCTCAAAAGGTCAAAAGGTCAAAAAGCCACAAGATGCTGACTCCCATAATTTATATGTTTTCATATTATTGTTACTATTTATTATAATGTAATTATTAATAACTGGCATTTATATAGTGACTTAAAGTTTACAAAACAATTTACATACATATATCATTTGAGCCTCACAACAATCCTTTGAAGTATAATGTAGGCATTATTATTATTATTCCCATTTTACAGAAGAACAAATTAAGTCTTTGTGTAAGTTTCCCATGTTTGTTGATTTGTCACCTGCGACCACATGGTTAGTAAGTGTCAGAATTTGTGTTTGAATTCAGGTCTTCCTGACTCCAAGTTGTGTAATTTGTTACCATTTCTAGAATTTGGCCTTGGATCCAATCATTCTCAAAGAATGTTTTAGTCTCCATTAAGCCTAGTGTGTTTTGGTTATATTTCTGCTACAGAATACTTTTCTATTTGTATTATGATCTAAAAAAATAATGCTTTTAGATTTTTGCATATCAAACTATTCAGGAAGGCTTTTTTCCCCCTTCTAGCAATATTTAGAAAGGTGGTAGAGAATTTTTTAAAATGTATTTTTCCTTTGTGATATTGAAATGCACAATCTCTGAAGAATCAAAGTTGTCAGTTACCCAAAGGGCAATAGATACAAGTTGATTATAGCATCCAATGATGATTTATTTGCAAGCAGTGTCAGATGGAATATCATTGAGCAAGATCAAGTAAGGTGATCAAAGAAGATCTGAAAAGAAGGTAGACCAGTCACATGATAAAAGCCAGGAAGATGAACATTTTGAGTACTAAGCTGCTTCTACACATTGTAAAAAGATGTATCAAATGCCTCCAGGACACTGTACAGTCCTTTGGGGCAGATTATATAGCAGAACATGGATAAGGAGGAGGAAGAGTGGATGTGTTCTGATCAGCACCACTGGAACGAAGACATCAATGAAATTGCAACTCCACTTGAGTTTGACTGTTCTTGGATTAATTAGGTAGAAGATTCTGTGGAGTGGTCCAATTTTTCTGGACTCTCTGTATATCATGTGTCGCATTCTTCTCCATTTCCTCATGACAGAAGAATACTTTCTAGACTTGATATGGAATCTGTATTAGAGTTCTTTTGATTAAGTGATGCTTTTCTTCTGAGCTACTTGTAAAATCCCCTTTAATCAAGGAAAGTTCTAGAGTTTGACAAGAATATGTCTGACTGAGCTGAATCTTACATTTCTCCCTCAGGGTGTCTGATGAATTCTATCAATTGTAGTCTTTGTTCTTACTTGTGCTAAAAAATTTTCTTCATCAGTTTCCTGAAAAACTAATTCCAATAATTCTTTTGGAGTATTTCTCCAACCTCTTTCTGGTAGAATTGTCCTATAAGCACATTTCACTTGCTGCTTCTGCCAATTTGTTTTCCAGCCTGAGAATTTTATTGCTCATTGATTCCATATCTTCCCATTATTTTCTCCATCTTACAGATTCTTGCTATCAATTTGTCTTATTTCATTTCTATTGATGATAGATTTCTCATTACAGTTGCCAGATCTTTCTTGACTGAAACCAGATCTTTCTTTACCAACTCCAGATCCTCTTCGTTTCTTTGGGACTATTTGTTATGGAATTTGATGTATCTTGTGCTAGGTCCAACTTTTTTCCTTGGGCCACTATGAAAGTTTATTTGTTATTTCTTCCTTATATTGATTTCTCTTTTGGATATTTTAATTTAAAATATTTTCTCACTGTATTGGAATTTTTTTTTAATGTTTGCTCCTTCCTTTGTTCTTTCCTTTTCTATATTTGAGAGACTGTTTGATTTTCAAACTCTTTGGTTGTTCGTCTTCTGTTCTCTCCTTTTTCTTCTTTTTTTATGCTTTTATTTGGGGAGAATTTTTGTCTGTTCATTTGGAGTTGAGAATTGGGGGAGTCTGCCCTCTATCTTGCAAGAATAGACTCCTGAATTCATCTTGTTGATTTTCATTTCCTCATCTTCATAGAGCATATCAAGTACTATGGTGGGTGTGCTGTCATTGACAGTTAAAATATATCACTATTAAAAAGTGGCAAATATTCCATTTCACATCTGCTTGTTGTCCTTCCATTTTAATCTAAAAGTGACTTAGGAGTCATCTAGGCAAGTTATTCTCATGGCAACCTTTCTGTGGGCTTACTTCTCCCTCTATTACTTTTTTTCTCTTTTGTAAGACAATACAACTCTACTTTTCCATCATTTTCTTTCATAGCCATATATCTGTGTGGCAAGAACATAAATTGTTTATTGAATAAGGCAGTTGCTGGACCCTTTGGCTCTTTCTTTTGGCAACTTTCATTCATGTAAATTTCTCTAAGAAATGGAGCTAAGTAGCTCGATGTATTTACTTTTATCCATTTCCCGATTTTCAGCATCAAGATATTTAAATAGATCAAGGGAAACTTCTCACAATTATATTTCTTATTTTCTAATTTTTAATCTTTTCTGGCAATTTAATGTTAATTTTGCCAGTGCTCTAACAAGTCAATAATCTGGATGCACATGGACAGCTGATTGTGAAAATGATTCTCAGGTTAATAACCAGTCATTTCCTGTCTGATAAGATAAAATCAACCCCTTAGTCATGCCTACCATGGCTAGTGCCTCTGGACTTTCTTTCCTGAAGAAAAATGGTATACAAATGGAAGATTTCTGAGTTGATTCATTTCATCTCCTTCCTTGCATCTGAACCATTTTTTCCACATAATCTTTGGCATCCTTTCATGTATCCATCTTCACATTAAAGTCAGTAAATGTCGGAATATTTGGGACTTGTTTTGAGGATCTTATCAAGTACTAGTAAAACTGTTTCATCATCCCTTGCAACAGATGTCAGTGCATATACTGGCATTAATTTCATGGTGGTTATCTTGTCTAAGTTCATCATAAACACTGAAAAAGTAAGATGACCAATTTCCCCATGAAAAATGTTTCTTGTGGTCCCTGAATAAGTGATTTTGTGACATTATTGCTTTAACTTAGAGGGCCTTTGCAGAAGATTTAGACAGTTTCTTGGTTCCACCTTCATTTTGTGCCACAGGGCAATTCTAGGGATCAGGAAAGTTCAAATATTCATAGGGAAGGAGAGAGAGTATCCTGAGGAGGTGGGCCTGACTGATTTCCCCATTTCTAAAGTCATGGGTAGGGAGACACCAGTCAGCAAGGAAAACAGAAGCTTCTAATCAAGATAGAAAGTTCTATGCATAAAAGCTTCCAGCTATGGTGGGTATTACTAGGGACCTTGGAGAGAGAAGTTATAGTAGATCAGTAGGAACGTAAACCAGATTATTGAAACTACAAGAGAATGGGTGTAAGTAGATGATGAGGAAGTAGAGGTGGTAAATGAAGACAATTCTTCCTATAAGTTAGGTAGTAGAGTGAAGAAAAGAAGGAAGATATTAGTTGAGAGAGTGGTAGAGATAAGGAAAGATTTTTTGAGAATATGACAGCACTAAGTAATGTCTGTAGGCAGAGGAGAAGTAAGCAAATAAAGAGGGAGAGGCTGAAGATGAACTATGAATTCAAGTCCTAAAGAACATATAAAAGAAGGAAATCAAGGAGATACACATTGAACAGCTAACTTTGGCAAGGGAGAAGGTCATATCTTTCTCTAAGGAAGGAAGAAAACATGGTTGAAGATATGGGAAAAAAATGTAGTATAAAGAAAAAGAGAGAACTATTGTGAGATTACCTTAATAACTTTGTCGGTAAAACTTCTTCAGAGGTTATATGCTGAGAGAAGAAGAGAGTATTGGCATAGAGAAGAGTGTTTAAAGAGAAAATTTGGAAGAGCTACTGGGAGGAGTGTTGTAGGGAGTCTCTGAGAGATAAACAAAATGTGTAACTGCCTGAAAAGCCATGAGATCCTAGTTGAGAACAGATAGCATATATTTCTAGTTTTGTTATCTCCATCAGTAGCACTCAACAGCTCAGGAAAGGTATTAGAATGCTTTGCAAATCACATTCAGGGACAGCTAACAAAATAATATATAATGTTTCTTGCCTTCAAAGAGCTTGGTCTAGAGTATGATCATGTCCAGGGCTCTGTTAGACAACTGAGTCACTGAAGATGAGGATTTCAATGAGACACTGGGTATCCCTGAGAGCTTGAATCAGGGCAATGGATACATACCATTTTATATAACTAACATATAACATTTGCACATTTAAATGGATATTTTCTCAGAAGCTATGAACACATACACATTCAGAAGGGATGTGTTTATTGTGCTTGTGTCTTCCTGCCTGTATAGCCTAATTCATACCCTCAAACTTTACTCTACCATCCTATATCAATCAGCCAACCAACAAGCGTTTATTAAGGTCCTACCTTGTGTCAGTCATTGGTATTAGGCACTGAAGATATAAAGACAAAAGTCAGATCAACAAACAATTCAACAAGCATTTACTATGTACTAGACACATAAGTGAAATAGTCTCTCCCCCTCAAAGGGTTTTTATTCAGTTGTAGGATGATAGTATATGTATATTTATGACATACATAAGTATGTATTATCATACAAAATAACAGCAACAATGACATCAATAATAATAATAATAATAATCTTGAGGGGAAAGGAAATGACAATAGCAATCAGGAAATACATCACTAAGAAGGTAGTTCTTGAGCTAAATTTTTTAAAAATTATTTTATTTTTAATTTATGGAATAAAACAAGTATTTCCATAATATAACATAATAAAAAAGATGATTGCACATGAAACTATAAGTCTATTATGTACAACTTGCTATTCTCTTTAAGCATATAATAAATTTATCATGTAAATTTCTTTTATTTTTTACACATTAAAACAATTTTTAATATTTGGGTTTTTTTTTTTTTTTAGTTTTGAGCTCCAAATTCTATTCTTCCCTCCTTTTCTCCCATTCCCCTCCAAGATGGTAAGCAATCAGATATAGGTTATACATGTTCAATCTTATAAAACATTTCTATATTAGCCATTTTGTACAAGAAGACTTGAATAAAAGAAAAAAAATAATAAAAGAAAGTGAAAAATTGCGCACATCAGTCTTATTCAAACAATAATATCAGTTCTTTCTTTGGAAGCAGATAGAACGCTTCCACATTAGTCCTTTGGGATTTTCTTGGATCATTTTATTGCTGAGAAATGCTAAGTCATTCATAGTTCATTGATTAATGATTAATATTACCATTACTGTGTATAAATGTTCTCCTGGTTCTGTTCACTTCACTTTGCATCAGTTCATACAAGTCTTCCCATGTTTTTTTTTTCTGAAATCATTCTGTTCTTCATTTCTTATAACATAATAATATTCTATTACAATCGTATACCACAACTTGTTTAGTCATTCCCCAAATGATGGACATCTTTTGATTTTCAATTCTTAGCCACCACAAAAAGAGCTGCTACAAATATTTTTATATAAATAGGTCCTTTTCCCTTTTTAAAAGATGTCTTTGGCATATAAACCTGGCAGTGTTATTGCTGGATCAAAGGGTTTTCACAGTTTTATAGCCCTTTGGGCATAGCTCCAAAATGGAGAGATCACTCTTCAGAATGGTTGGATCAATTCACAACTCTACCAACAACGTATTAGTGTCCCAATTTTCCAACATCCATCATTTTCCTCCTTTGTTCTCTTCATATTAGTCAGTCATATAGGTGGAAGGTGGTACCTCAGAGTTGTTTTAATTTACATTTCTCTAATCAATAGTGATTTACAGCATTTTTCATATATTATATTAATTTATTTAGTTAAATTTTGAAGAAAGCTAGGGGTTCTAAGATCCTACATCCTTCAATTTTTTGTATCTATAGCTAGGGATTCTACATTCCCCTCCCCCACCTCATTCCCCAATGCTAGGGATGGGAAGAGAGTTTCAGGAACTTCTGAGCTATGACAAGGATGCTATAGACTTAATCTTTCAGAAAGTAGTCCTCAACTATAGCTAGAGCCCTTCAAGTTGAGAAAATGAGACAGAATTTTCCTGCTACCACAGCTACAAATTATTCAAATGGAGTGGAAGAATTTCTCAGACACTGTCTTCCCCCTCCCTCTTTGGAGTGTGGGGAAGCATAGCTGGTTGAAAACAATAAGCATTTAGTAAATGCTATGTACCAGGTACTAGGTGCTGGGGATACCCTCAAAGCACTTACATTCTGTGAACAGGGAATGGGAAATCACTGAATTGAAGTAAGGGGTAAGGGAGGTTGTACTGAATGATTTCTGGATTTCTTGGAGCTTTAAATCAATAATCTCGTCAACATCTCTAAGTCCCGTAAACATCTCCTTATCTGTGAATTATACCCACACCAGAGGTTCTTGATTCTGGAGTCAGAAGAGCTGGGTCAAACACTGTATCTGATGCTAATTGCCTGTGACCTTTGACAGGTCATTTCAGTCCTCTGAACCTCAGTCTCCCCAATTTGGGGGGTTGGTCTAAATGGCGGCCAGGTTTTATTCAGCTTTATAGCTACGTCCTTCGAACTGTGAAGAAGGCAAAATACCACATTTGTTCAGATCCTTGGGAGTAAGGACCACATATTACTCACATCACTAAGCCTTGTCACCAGCAAGCATTTTGTCATGTACACCAGAGGAACTCAGTAAATGGTTGTTGATTTCAAATGTCGAATTTACTCAACTTGCCTTTCTTCTCCCCTTTTCTCATCAGTTTCAGGTTTACAATTTGTCTCTATACTTCAATACCTTGATGGATCTATCATCTCATTCATGAGCCCCTTTGTCCAACAGTAAAGACGGCAATTCATCTGTGTCTTAACATCTTGTGTGATTTTTGTCTATGTCCTTCCCCAGATCCTTCATAAAGGATCTACTTAACATACTGGAGAACTTCCTAGAGGTATTTCATGGGCACCAGAAGAACAACACTCAGATAGTCCATGGCTTATCCTATACTCTCATTACCTGACTAATTCACCTTCTTTTCTGGTTCAATGATTATTTCTTTTAAACCACTTCATGGACATGAATCATCCTTGGTAGTGGAATATAAGTCCCAGTAAAATGTGAACTTTTTGAAGGAAAGGATTTTTTTGTGAGTGCATCTTTGTATCTTTGGTGCCAACAACAATGCCTTGTAAATATTACGGAACTAATAAAAGTTTGTTGAAATGAATTCAACTTGATAAAGGCCTACTTATATCCACTCATTTTCCGGTGCCACTTGGATGATCTGTAATTTTCATTTTTTTGTGATCATGGCCTTGCAGACTATCACATGCCATGTGATGGGCAACCCATTAAGTTAGTCCATCAATATTTTTATCTTAGACAGGCCCTTAAAATTGAATTGGAGATGCTGAATAATTAGGATTGCATTTGAAGAATTCCAGAGTGCTTTCAGTGATCACAAGCTGCTTCCTGCTGCAGAAGTCCACTTTTTAACACCAATATTCTCCTAGTGATGCTTCATAGCTGCAAATCTTGCAAGGCCTTGATCACAAAAAATTAAAAAATTACATATTAGTTTTTCCAGATTATTACACACCATTTGATGGGCACCTTCTTTCGAGTGCTTATGGGTATCATTGAAGAGGCCTTATAGAGTTCTAAGACTTGACACAATCAGCTTGGCACTTGCAGATAGGATTATGTGGTAAACTTTATTATTTACATGAAATTCTTTCATTTTTAACTTTGCCTAGAAAATCCTCTTGACACTGCTGAACACCAATGGTGAGCACATATCTTTGTTTTACATCTTGCTTAATAAGGATGATCAGAGGGGCACCAAACAAAATTATCTCTAGTTGCATCCATCCAGGAATTGTATATTAACTTAACATATGCATAGGGAATGCCTTGTTGGACAAGTGCCTTTAAGGCTGCCTTTTGTTCTACTGAGGCAAATGGATTTTTTTGTAGTCAATCAAAAATAAGCACAACAGGATCTTTTTTTCTTTTAAATGTCTCTGTCAGTTGTGAGACAGTGATGTGTTCTGCCATTGAAATTTACCTGTGGGGGTGGAGTCAAGATGGCGTAGAAGCAGAATACTCCATGGCGCCCACCATAACCACCTCAAATACCTATAAAATATGACTCTAAACAAATTTTATAGCTCCAGAGCTCATAAAATGACAGAGAAACAAGGCTCCCACTGAAGGCAGCCCAGCAGACAGATGGAAAGTGCTCATCACAGTGTGCTGGGAGCAGAGCCCAGCCCCATGCGGTTTTAGTCCCAAGCAATCCAGGAGAAGCCCTGGCTGGAGCTTTCAGGAGAGTGGATCAAAGGGAAAAGGTCAGTGGAACTTGGCTAAATTTGGGGGAGAAAGTCTGGCCAACTGCCCCAGAGCTAGAAGTGGTCTGAAGCAGCAGTCCCACAGCTGCCTCCATGTGGCTGCTTCAGAGCTCATGGCCTGCAGATTGCAAGGGGGCCAAGAGATCATTCAGAGGCTAAGTGATCTTGCTTTAAGCTGCCTGGATCGCAGTCTTGTGTGGTGGTCCTGAGGTGCGTTTTCAGTGAGCCAAAGCTGGTGGGGGCTACAGAGACTGGGCCTCCTAATAGCTCCGGCAGCTGCAAAAACCCCAGTGATTTGGGACAGAGCTCTCCCCTCTGAAAACAGAGTTCTACTGTGGCTCAAAAATAAAATTAATTGACTGGTAACATGAGCAGGCAAAGGAAGCAAAGCAAGCTCAGCAATCCAACTTTAGATTCCTTTTTTGGGGACAAAAAAAGATCAAAGCATGGAACAGGAGGAAGACAACACAGTCAGAACTCCTGCACCAAAAGCTTCCAAGAAAAACGTAGACTGGTTACAGTCCATAGAGGAGCTTAAGAAGGATTTTGAAAACCAAATAAGAGAAGTGGAGGAAAAATTGGGAAGAGAAATGAGAATGATGCAAGAAAATCATGAAAAGACAGTCAAGAACCTGACTGAAGAAAATAACACCTTAAAAAATAGATTAACTCAAATGGCAAAAGAGGCCCAAAAAGCCAATGAGGGGAAGAATGCCTTAAAA
>CM053583.1:301863124-301883603 GCA_028627135.1 Pseudochirops cupreus
GTGGGTAACAAGGGAGGAAGGGAAAGAATCTAGAATTTAAAGTTCTAAAATCATATGTTTACATATATATATATGTAATTATTATTTATATTCAACCGGGAAATAAGATATATAGGCACTGGGATAGGGGGATCCTTCTTGTTCTACCAGAACATCAGAGGGGTGATGGAGGAGGATATAGGGGAGAGCATATTGGGGGAGGGGATATACAGTGGGATCACTGTTTTGGGGGGGTGGGTAGGAGAAAGAGAGGGAGAAAATTTGTAACTCAAAATCTTGTGGAAATCAATGATGTAAACTAAAAATAAACAAAAGTTAATTAAAGAATAAAAAAAAGAAAATTACCTATGAAAGCCTGCCTGTTCCCTTCTTATATTTGCATCAAAGATATCTTCAATACCTGCATAGACCATGTCCATAAATATTTTATAGAGATAAGATAGTAGACATGTGGTTTGGTACTTGCTAATGTCCTATCAGGCATCTTGTTTATATAATACTGTCTGTGATCTTTCCCACTCTCTTAGAATCTTCCCCACTTTGAAAAATTTGAAAATATATAACTTAGTGCTCTTAAAATTGCATCACCATTAGCACAGATTTCTTTGATGTGTATTCATTCAGATCCAGAAGTTCTTCCTAACTTCATCTTCTTGAGCGACATTTTCAATTTCATAGCATCACAGAACATTTAGATTAAAGCCATAGAAATAGAGGAGACATCAGAGGGTATCTAGCTAACCCCCTCATTTTATAGATGAGGAACCTGAGCCCCAGAAAAGTTAAATAACTTGCTGTAGGTGACACGGGTAGTAAATGGCAAAGCTGAGACTTCAGCTCCAGTATTGTGACTCAGCCTTTGGCTCTTTAGCATGACGGTGTAACGAGATAGTGGAGTACAAATACCCAGGTTGTGCACTTATAATGGATGAGAATGGATCAATAGAGCAATGCTTGCAAATCAACCCCAATCCCATATCTATTTGTCGCCCTAATTTTAACCAAGCGCTCTCCAAATGTACTATGGCTTGGTTGGGTCTTATGCTAAGCTTTCTTCTGGCTTGTTCTGTCCTCTCGGGTTTTTTACTGTCTCATGAGGCAATGTGCCTCATAATATTTTACCAACTTCCCCCACATTGTTTTACCATTGAGCTCGTATTTGGAAACCATTGCTGACCTTGGCTGCCATTATCTCTCATGTTAGAGTGTAGGTCAAGTGTTTGCTGGCTTTCGTGGTTTCTGGGCTTTTGGGGCTTCCTTCTTGTGGTGACCATTCAACATAGATTAAATTTTCTAAGAAATTATGACGGAGGCAACCTCTTTCCTTAACTCTCATTTTTCAATCACCAGTATTTAGCACAATGCCTCACAAATAGTAGGCACTTAATAAATGTTTATTTATTGTTTCAATAGGTTGAGATATAGTTGCAATTTCATAGGCTTTTGGGGGGGCAGTCTTTAACTTTCCTTTTAATTTGATTAATTTTTACCTTTACATGAACCAATCTTGTCTGACTCTACAAAGAGAATTTATTATGAAATAGTTACCCTGTCAGTAACTAGTTTCCTGTCTGTTGAGCTATAGTCAGGAGAGGTAGTATAGTATAGTGAATAGACAAATGACAGAGGAGACAGGAAGACTCGGGTTCAAGTCCTGTCTCAGTCATATATTGGTTATATAACCTGGACAAGTTACTTCACTTCTCAGTATACCAGGCAACTCTAAAACAGTCAATTCCAGAAAGAAGCTAACCCATATTGATATAAGGAGTTTCCTAAATTGATGAAATTAGTTATATACATGTATATGCATATGCATATAGCACATGAGGGCAGCTAGGTGGCTCTGTGGATAGAGTGCTGGGTCTGGAGTCAGAAAGACCTGAGTTCAGATCTAGTCTCAGACACTAACTAGTGTTAGTGGGCAAGTTAGACTGGGCAAGTCACTTAAGTCACTTAACCTCTGTTTGCCTTAATCCACCAGAGTAGGAAACGGCAAACCACTCCAATATCTTTGCCAAGAAAACCCCATGGACAGTGGGGTCCATGGGGTCACAAAAAGTCAAACATGACTGAACAACAAATATGAGACACATAGACTAGACATACATATGTACATATGTATATATATATATATATATATATATATATATATATATATATGTATACACCCATCATGTATTGCATTTATTTTGTAATGCTGTTCAGCACATTCTGATCCTCTTCTTGCAGAAACCAATGAGATACAGGGTGTTACAAAAGTCTTAGTGCAGTTTTAAGCTACTAAAGCACTTTTGGATGCTGTACAATGCATCAAACTTCTGAATAACCAACCACAAGCTTTGTATTATTTTAGTTCTTAATCCATATTTTTCAACATATCTTCTGCCATTTTATCAAGTCAAACAATGTTTGCACTGAAATCACTGAATATCAAGATATATGCTGACTTGGTTTGGAGCACCTTGTTCAAGTCCTCAGCAGAATTTCTCTTCTTCCTTATCTTCCTCTGCAATTGATGTCGACACATAAAACTGCAACTGCTGGATCTTCATAATTGTCTTTTTGCTTCTATTTTTCACAAGTTCTGCAAGGTGAAATGATAATGTGTGCCATGGGTTGGTATTTCTTTTAACCCTTGGATGGATAATGAAATTAATTCTGTCAACTTCCTCATTTGTCTATCAGAGGAAATCCAGCAAGCCATCTTCCCATTTAACTTCAACTTATTTATTCCTTCTGATTTCATTTGCAGTGGAAATTTTAACATTGTTCCAATAGTATATCAACCATTAGGTTATTTGGTACAAAAATTCATATTCAGAGCAATAAAATATTAATTGATGGTCTAAAAATAAAATCCTTAGTGCTTTCTGCCCTCTTTACCATCATTTTGCACTATGCAAGCATATGGTAGCCACAAAGAATTGAATTTGCTATTACAAAAAATAATTGATTGTCATGGCCAAATATCATATATTGGTCAATCTTTTGGTGATAAACCTCTCTGTATTTTGTTGAGTCTCAGAGAGAAGATACTTGTTGCCAGGACTATAGATTTTTAAAAAGTCTTTCAAGCTCTGTAGAAGTTGTCTGAGTTTACATTCCACTAGTATAAACTCCTAAAACTCAGGGTCATATCCATGCCTCGACAAGGCATTACAGTAGGACTTTTGGAGAGGATGCTTGGATGGTCTGCATATTCATCTCTTCATTTTCTTATGCTGTACATATCTTGTTCATAGATAATGTTCAGGAATAATCAGAAAATTAATAAAGTTTGCCTTTATTGACATTTCTGCTTTAAGCATGATGGTCTATGTATAACTATTATCAATAGAGGATTCTTGAACACCTAAAGAACTGTTTCTCATTTATGATACTCAGTAAACATTATTTCAGAAAAGCACATTTTAACTTTCATTTAAAAGTTCAGATATTACAACATATTAGCCAGAACAAATAAAACAAAACAAAGCTGGGGAGGAAAGATGAAAGATAGGAAGAGAGACAGAGACAGAGACAGAGACAGAGATAGAGAGACAGAGATTGTGTCTATAAACTGGTAAATTTACTGATTTTTAAAAAAATGTGCATATTGAGTTTAACATGGTGGTGACAAAATCATTCTACTTTTTTCTATTACTCAGGGCATGACCTGGAGTTTTAAGAGTGTATCCTAGTCTACGTATTTAACAACATCTGTTGTGGTCCATTCATAGTCTTTTACCATATTTTTTCTTTTGGTTCTGCTTCCTTTATCCCATATCAGAGTAGTATGTATAACCATTTTTCTTTGAATTCTGTACATTTCTCATTTCTTTTTTGTTGCTCTTATTGTTATAGTTGTCTTTTTGTCATTGTGGTACTGGTTTTGTGATTTCATTGGTATAGGAAACTACCAGTGAGGAAATTCTTTTATTAATGCAGATTTGTACCCTCTTGTCTGCTTACAGCATAAGAGACTACTGAACTTGAATCCAGGTCTCCCTTATATTCCTGGAATAGCTTTCTACTCATTACACCACAGTGCCTCTTCATCAATGTTTTTTAACGTAGCAACAATATTCTATTACACTATAATTTATGTAGGCTTTCCCTGATAGTTTGTTAATGAATGCTGTATGTTAATGACCACATGCCAATGACTCCTAATGAAGACAGTAGACTTTGGCTAAATAAATACTAAATACTCCATTAATAAGACACTTTTCAACACAAATATAATCTGCTCATCAATATCTTTGAAATATAATCGGTTCAAAGGTGATTGATGGCCAATAGCTGGTTGATGAGCATTACCCAAGATATTGACACATAGTGCTCATAATTTGCATACACAACATATTTCTGTTCTACTTTTGAGGGAAGTAACTCTGTATCTGACTCTATAGTCATGAAGATTTCCTCTACTTCTAGTTCAACATCCATCATTAAAGACAGGACTCATTTCAATGGTGATTGACATCTCTGCCATTACAATATTGATGCTATCTCTTCCGCTAAAAATAATTATGGAACAATTGACCTAGTTGTATTGGTCTTTTGACGAATGGTACAGCTGAGCACCTTTCACTTTGTTATTGCACTTTTAATATCTCATAGGAAAAGTAGAGGCTGTCTAAGAGCAGCTGAGCTTTATAACTTCATTTATCTTTGATTCTTCCCTCTCCCTCATCCCCATATGCAATCAAGATCCAAGTCTTATTGATTTGGCCTCATCAATATCTCTCCAATCTCTCCCATCCCTTCTATTTTCACTGCAACCACTTTAGTTCAACTTCTTATCTCTTCTTGCTTAGACAATTGTAGTAGCCCTTAATTGATATTCCTACTTTTGGTCTATCTTTACTCCAATCCATTCCTTATATCATGACTGAGTAATCTTATTAATTACCACTCTAATCATGGCACTGCTCTGGTCAAAAACCTTCAGTAATTTCCCCAATCTCTATTGAAAAAAAGTTTAAGTTCCTGATACTGACACTAAAGTTCTTCCCCTCAACAATTTATCAAATATCTCCCCTTTTCTAAGCTTTATTTGATATCATCTCTCCATGATCTAGGTCTTCCTCATTTCCTCTTGCCTAAACTATTACAAGTCTCCTATTTGAACTCCTAGTATACAGTCTCTCTCCTTCCTATAAAAAGACCTCTTGCATAGCTGCCAAAATAATTTCCTTAAAGTATGAATCTGACTAGATTACTCTCCTACTCAAGAATCTTCAGGGGCTCCCTATTGCCTCTAGGATAGAGTATAAATTCTTCAGTTTGACATTCTTCCATCTGGCTCTAACTTGCCTTTCCAGGTTTACTGTACCTTGCTCACCGTCATACACTATATTTTAGCCAAGCTGGCCTACTCATTGTTCATTAAATTTAGCATACTATACACTACCTCTGTAAATTTACACATATGCACCCTCATCATCTTCATTTCTAGCTCATGTGTCACCTCCTGCAGAAAGCTTTTCCTGACCTCCTTAGTTGTTCTTGTTCTCTCTCTCCTCCTCCAATTATAATGTACATACTTCTTTATTCATGTGTTATATCCCTGAATTATAAAGAAGAGGAAAAGGGATCATTTTTCATTTTCTTGTTGTCTTCACAAAGTCTAGTAAAGTACATTACAAAAAAAAACACACAATTTTTTTTAAATTGAACTTGCGGTTTCAATGGTGTAGAGAATGCACAGTAAGTTTTATCTTTGTACAGCAGCCCCTTCTCTGCAAATTATAACCTGAAAAAGTTGCATTAAATGATTTGCCCAGGTTCATGCAGCCTGTGTATGGGAGAGATGACACTTGAATCAGGCCTTTCCAGGACTCTATCCATTACTCCATGTTGTCCTTCCTAAAATAAATTTTATTGAGATGGCTTTGAGGTAATAGGACAGGTTTCTTCTCAACTAGAGCGTGCAGAATGATTACCCTGATCAGGGATTGGACAATTTATTATGTAGTTTAACAATCTATCTAAGATTACTGAAATTAAAATATTAAAAATGTCTGGAATGGTCGGACTGGAGATATCTTGAAAGAATCTAGTAATTCTACATAATAGAAGGATAACAAGAAGCCATATGTAATTAATTGTAGATGTTTTGCTATGTGCTCCAGTGGCTTAAGCTAGTGCAAAACTTGGTCAAGTCTCCAAAGCATCAAGGCTTGCCTTTTCCATATAGGTTTTTTGCTATTATATCTATATTTATATCCAGATCTAGATTTCACTGATTAAGGTGTATGGTTTCTGGCATTTTCAGTTTTAATATTCTTAATCTGTGACTCTTGAGTATTATTATTCAGTCAATTAATAAGTATTTATTTTGTGTGTTTTTGTTTGTTTTTTGGAGGGGGGAAGGCAAGGCAGTTGGGTTTAAGTGACTTGCCCAAGGTCACACAGCTAGTAAGTGTGTCAAGTGTCTGAGGCTGGATTTGAACTCAGGTCCTCCTGACTCCAGGGACAGTGTTCTATTTACTGCGCCACCTAGCTGCCCCAATAAGTATTTATTCAGTGCTTACTACAAGCCAGCTAGGTGGTGCAGTGTTTAGAATGCCCAGCCTGGAGTCAGAAATTCAAATTCAACTTTAGATATTTATTAGCTATGTGACCCTGGCCAAGTCACTTATCCCTGTTTGACTCAGTTTACTCATCTGTAAAATGAACTGGAGAAGGAAATGGCAGTCCACTCCAATATCTTTGCCAAGAAAACACCAAAATGGGTCAGGAAGAGTCAGAGTTGACTGAAAATGACTATACAACAACAATGTGCCAGGGACTCGGCTAAGCCTGGGAATATAAATGCAAGCGGAAAGAAAATCCCTGCCCTCTAAGAGCTTACATTCTAATGGGAAGATAACACATAAAAAGATGCCAAATATCTGGAAGTACAAGTGATGGGGGACCAATAAAGGTACACTAAAAGGGGGCAGATAGACAAAGTCTGAAAATTGGTGGTTCAGCTTGGAGAGCAATGGGATATGGCTGACTTAAATATCCTTCTTAATTGGATGAACCTCCAATCAGGGGGAGACAGGCATGGTAGAGAGTACAGTCACATAAGTTCTCATGCAGCTTCTATTTGAAAATCTTTGAGAAGGGGGAAGCCAACCCCCACCTATTCCCACTACCCCCAGGAGGCAGACCATTCCATCCTGGGACAGCACTAATGGCTAGGAAATCCCTCATTTCCTTGCAATGTGTGACGGGAAGACAGATTTGTTTCATCCTAACACGTGATTTTTATCATGTCCTAAGGACAGATCATTTTCCCTCCATGGTTGTTCTTCATTTGTTCAGTCATGTCTGACTCTTCATGACCCTATTTGGAATTTTCTTGGCAAAGATCCTGGAGTGGTTTGCCATTTCTTTCCCCGGCTCATTTTACAGATGAAGAAACTGGGGCAAATAGGGTTAAGTGATTTCCCCAGGGTCACACAGCTAGTAAGTGTCTGAGACCAGATTTAAATGCAGGAAGATGAATCTTCCTAATTTCAGGGCCTGCACTCTGTCCACTTTACTACCTGCCAACAACATCTTATTTGCTAAATGTGACCCTTCTCTCATTCCTTATTCTTCTTGTCCTCCTGGCAGTGGTTTGACTACCCCTTCTTCTGAGACAGTCTCTGCCCTTTGCTTTTGTCATACTTTTCTCTTTTGGTTCTCCCACCAGTCTGATCACTCCTTCTCAGTAATAGCTCCTGGATTATTATTCACTTCCCACACCCTTTGCATAAGTATAACATTGGGCAAGTCCTGGGTTTTCTTCTTCTCCAAGCTCTCTCACAAAGATCTTACCAGAGTTTAATCAACATTTCCATGCAGAAGACTCCCAAATCTACATATCTGGCTCCTATCTCCTGAGCTCTAGGCTGCCTTCACCAAATTTTCTTGGCTTAAGATACTGGAGTGGTTTGCCATTTCCTTCTCTAGCTCTTTGTACAGATAGGGAAACTGAGGTGAATAGGATTAAGAGACTTGCCTAGGGTCACACAGCTAGCATGTGTCTGAAGCCAGGTTTGAACTCAGGAAGATGTGTCTTCTTGACTTCAGGCCTGGCACTCTATCCACTGGGCCACCTGGATAAGCCAACTGGATATCTGTATATCTGGATTTTCCATTCCCATTCCAAATTCAACCTGTCTGAAACATAATTCATTATTGTTCCCTTGAAACCCACCCATCTTTTGAAGGCACCCAGGCTCGTATCTTAAGAGTCATACTCAATTCTTTATTTTCCTTCTCCCCTCAAGTCAATCACTTTTCAAGTCTTTTCAATTCTGCCTCTATGATACCACTTGCACCAGTCCCCCTCTTTCTGATCACATGGACAAACACCCTAGTACAAATTCTCATCTCCTCTCACCTGGACTATTGCTACAGCTTCATTATTATTTCCTTTTCGCTAGTCTCTCCATTTTCCAGCTCATCCTTTACATAGCTACCAATACAAAAGTACTCAAGTACAAGACTGACCAAGTTGCTCCCCTGCTCAATAAACTTTAGTGAATTCCCATTACCGCTAGGATCAAATATGTATTATTCTATTTGGCATATAAAGCCCTTCATAACTTAGCTCTAAATTACCTTTCCAGCCTTATTATATATTGTATCCCTCCATGCCCTTTATCGTCCACTTAAACTGGTCTTTTTATTATCCCTCACAGGAGACATTCTCTCATCTCCACGCCTTTGCGCAGGCTGTGCCTCATGCCTGAAATGCACTCCCTCTTCACTTCATTGTTGTTCGTCCTTAGTTGTTGAAAAGAACCAGTGATATCAAGAAGATGATGTCTTGACTTGCAAGTGAATTGGATTTAAGTGAGGCAGGGCTGTGCAAAGCCACCACATTCATTCTCTCCTTCAAAGTCACCTAGGTCCAGTGGCAAGACAGAGATCAGGATAATTAGAGATGGCCCTGGATGTGGTGGAAGACCTCAGCCTTTTTAATATAAGATCCTTCCCAGGTCTCAGCTTGTCTGAGGCAACACCCATTCAGTGATTAAGGTTAGGTAAGAAATGAAACCCCCCAAAATGGCCTTTTTTCTCTAGTCAAAAAACCAAAACAACAAGCAACCTTTACTTCTTAGAATCCTGAGTTTGTTTCAAAGTTCTGCCCAAATGTCATCTTCTACCTGAGGTTATTGCTGATTTCCCCCAACTTCTAGAGCACCCTTCCCAAAATCTTGCATCTATTTTGTATATATTTTATATATATTTATGTATATATATATTTACATATATTTTATCTAATAAATGTGCATGTTGTTTCTACTGATAAAATGTAACAATAATAACTTTATATATTGCTTTAAGATCTGCAAAATGATTTATGAATATTATTTCACTTTATGCCCAGGATCTCAAAGCTAATGGACATCTGAGGCTAGATTTGAACTCAAGTCATCTCGACCTCAGGTGCAGCACACTATCCATTGCTCCATCCAACTGTGTAAAAACAAACTCCTTGAGGTCAGAAATGGTTTGTTTTTGTCTTTATGGCCCAGGTACAGGCCCTGGGAGATGGGAGGCCCTTACCAACAAAATGATTGTAGATTGATTGCTTGTGAGTGATTTTCTGAACACAGTATTTCGTTTTCTGCTTCCATCCATGCCTTTGCACAGGCAGTCCTCATGCCTACAATGCTCTGCCTCACCTCCGTTTATAGGGAATCTTTAGTTCTTTTCAAAATTCACTTCATGAGCCACCTACCACACAAGACTTTTATATAATATATAATCCATTCTCCCTGCCCCTAGGCAAAAGTTACGTTTGATTTATTTTGTACATATTTTGCATTTGTGTATATGTTGTTTCTTTGATGAAATGGAACTTCCTTGAGGGCAGGGAGGGTTACACTTTGGTTTTGGTTTTTAGTTCCAGTTTCTGGCTTAAAAGATGCTTACTGACTTCAGTTCTCCTGGAATATTTATCTTACTCTTAAAGAAAATGAATGGATGTGTGGTATGAGGGTGGGGACCTAAATAGGATTCAATACAGGGAAATTCATTTAAACAATATACTTTTTAGAAATATCTCTCAATACTGAAGGGAGCTTTATGTTATCAGTATTAGCAGAATAAATGATATTCTGTTGTTTAAGATCCAGAAATTAATGAGAAGACATGATACTGAAGAGGGCTTTTTTGGTAATAGCTAGTGCTAATGGGCTGAGATTTTTCTCTGGGTTAATTTCGTTTTTAGAATAACCCATGTGCCACCATCACCTAAAGAGAATTTCCCACAGCTACATTAATCAGATGCAGCATCCAAAAAGGGCCAGTGAATCTGTTTGTTACACTCTACTTAAAGGAGCTGTGGCTACAATACTCCAGTGCTGAAGTCCGTGAAAAGGCACCATCCAAACACAATCCAAGGAAAATGCAAGCTGATACAGCACAAAGATGCTTTGTTTAAGAGGGGCAGAAATTTCTAGCAACTATCTGGAAAAAAATGCAGGATGGGAGGGAATGTAATCAAATAACAAAACAAACCCCCAACTAAAAGAGAATCATTATAAACCAGTACAAGGACACTTTGTTTTTAAGTACACACAATGAATTTTAAAGATCTTTGTTCAGAAGGGAAATAAAGCATTATGAAGGACTGACACATTTGATGGATGGGTGGTTTCTGAAAAACCACATTATCAATCACTTTTTCCTTGTTTGGCTCCAGTCCAGTAATTTTTATTTGAACAAGCCGCATGCTAGCATGGTTTTGATTGCAGGAAGTTACTGGTTGTCAAAGGATACTATTTCACTGATGGGCTTATCTCTTCCTCTATCCCTCCCTATTCTGATGGGAGTCTGATAGGAAAGGCCCAGTTTCAAGTTGTTACAAATAGAGTAAGAGGTTGTTTGGTAAACTCCCCCATGTTTTGCTTTGGCACAATCCATGCTGTATTCCTTGCTGGTTCAGAAAACAAACCCTTAGATTTGGCTTTTTCTGGCCCCTAACTTGTTAATCACATTTTGATCAGTTTCCTTATCTACAAAATGAAGGGACCTGAATTGATCTCTTCCTTATATCACATGCAAATGTAGAAGAATATTTGTAGACAGGCCATTTCAAACAGCGTACATGATGTCTTTCCCTTAAAATATTAGCTCAAAAAAGAGTTGTGGAGAAAGGTGCCTGAATAGGAATAATCATGAAACACCCAAACCAAAATAAATGTGGCAAAGAAGACACTGCATTCTTCCTCTGGCTTCACTTACATGTCTACCAGTAGATTTTCTGCTCTCAGGAAAGGTAAAGTTGGAACAAAGTTTAAGAAATACAGCAAATTAATTGCTAGCTTAGAAACGTTTTGTCTGTAATTGGGGATAGCTGTCACCACGGATGTATGTGATCAAAAGCCTGATACTCAGAAGAGATCTGTAATAGCCACGTTGTTTTTCTCAACACTAGCAGAATCCAGCTATTCATTCTTGTTTAGGTTTTTGAATGTAGAAATATAACAGCTCTAAAATGTTACATGTTCCTAGGCTAGTAGGTTAACATTTTGCTTTTAGATAACACACTAGAGAACCCTTTTTATTTCTACTCTTTTTTTATGTCAAATTCTGATTTTGGTGATTATTCTGCTAAAGATAAAAAAAAATGCTTTGAGGGAATAGGCCATTTACTGTTGATCAACAAAAATGAAAACAGTTTGAGTGAATTAGAATCATATATATCTTGCTCAATGGAGGAAAAATAAATTCAGCCTCCATTTGTTGAATCACTCTTTCATATTTAAACTCTTTTAAAGAAAAATCTCACTGCAAGGAGATCAGAAATATGTTAATCTCTGCAATTTACTCCTTGAAAATAAGATTTTAAAAAAAGGTATTCATTTTCTATTTTGCTATGCACAGCTATATGTCTAGATTTGCTATTCCTCTCCAACTGACAAGCTTCTTTTGAAACAGAATAAACATAATGCAAGTTATTCTCTTAATGACTGTGAGACATGATCTCTATTTGGTCAGAAATCCAGAAAATCTTCAGTACCTTAAATCTTTATTCTTAAAATGGCAGATGTTGAAGTTATCGTTACTTAAGTGGCTAACTTAATAGAATATTGTATTTTATGGTAAATTCTTTCCTGACTTGTGATGTTTGTACATACTTAGTTTTAATAATTAGTAAAATTCTACTTATTCAGTAGTCTAACAGATACTCAAAGTTTAATTAAAAATAGTTTGATGCTGCTTTGTTTATGAATTCTCTTAGGCATAGTATAAATAATTCAAAAAATGTATGTGACTAAAATAACTTATTCACCAAAATTTAAAATCCAGTGCTACAAATATCTATGAAGTGCCCTCTATGGGTAAGGAACTACCTAGGCCTGGGATACAAAAACAAAACAGTTCCTGCCTTCAAGGAGCTTACAAATATAAACAATATATCTGCCTATTTGTTCCAGGAAATTGTTGTAGGGATAACAGAAACAGTGCAATTGGCAGAGATCCTGCCATAACCACTGGTGAAACTGTTTCGTTTATATGTAGCATCATTCCCCCTGGGAACCTAAGGCAGCTTTTGAATTTTCACAACATCTCTGTGAAAGAGGAAAACCCATTCATTCTCCATCTCTCCCTCCTGTGTTTCCAAACTGGGGCACCTTTTATAATGCATTCAGACAGAATTTAAAGAGAAATTATGGTCTGGAGGAGGGAAGCTGTGCTAGAAGTAATATTATAATCATCAATACTGACGTCTATCAAGGATATAAACAAAGCAGACTTTTTTTCCTCCTTGCAGGCATTAGAGACTTATTTGTATGCTTTTCTGAAAGGAAATGTTTTATCTTTAAACTGCTGGTGGACTTTAATCATTCCTTAGAACTGTCAGAGAACATAATAATTTGGAAAGTAAGAACAAGGCCATTTGTAAATGGTGGGAAATTGTCATTTATTGAAGAAATACTTAACTTGAAAAGTTTAAATAAAGAACTGCTGGACGTTTATATGTGCTCTATTTTGAAATGGATCAGTAACATCTAAATTACAATTCAGGAATCCATGTTCTTTAACAACTTGCTTTAAAAACAGTAAACACGTGAATAATATTTGTTCACAACAGTATCAAAATCAATTTTTCTAGCTCACACACTGATTACTGAACTTTCTCATGATCACAGTGAATTAATTTATGTAGTCACTACTTAGATTTTTTTTGTCTTTGTTGTTACTGTTCTTTAAAGAAAGTCTAACTTCAGCAACAGGGGACGTTTCATACATGTTGTTACGATTTCTAGTCACCAAAAGATGAATTTGAGTATGAGTCGATCAGTGTCAGATTGCCAGATTCTCTCACTAAGAAAACTTCTAAGTTTTAATAATACTATAGTATGCTCTCAATAATGTTTGTTGAATGGAATAGCTATTAATTCAGGAATTTTAGCTTTCCTAAGTTTATTATAGGTTGGTTTTACTTCCAGATGAATAGTGTAACATTTGCCATGAGGCTTTCTTCATTGTTTGAGAAGTTGCTACTTCTACGCTTTATATCACCAGACTAAGAAATCTTCTATTTAAAAAGAAATTCTTTGCATAATGCATTTATTCCTGCATAATATTATAGTGTACGACCTAATTAAAAATTCTTATTTACCTGGTCAAATTACACCTTTCACATAAAATATATTCAATAATGACTATAAGTCTTTCTTTACTGACTTTAAAAGCCTATCAAAAGTGGTCAAAATAGTTTTGTCTATTTTAAACTAAGGCTGAAAAAAATTATTACTGAGTGAAAATCTCTCAGAGTTTCCTATTTATTTTGATGGAGATTTGGCAAGTGCTATAATTGTTGACTAATAATACTGAATCCGTTTTCTAAAATTAGTAGTATACTGGACAAGATGTTACATGATGGCTCATTCACGATGTCTTAAAAGAATTTCTAAGAAGAAAAGTTGTGTGATAGACCTGACTTGTTCTACGAGAAACTATATAATATTATGGACAAGTCCTGATCTGAAATAAAGTTATAAGAGTTGTATACAGGTATTAAGATTATAGGTTCATAAAATTTGAGTCACACTTAATGACACAAGAAAGATCAGACAGGTCAGTCGAAACAAAAATTAGCTTTGAGGCATTCTTAAACTTCACACATATACAATGTACCAAGTGGTATAGGATTTAGCTCCATGCTCCCTCTTACCCCAATGTATAGCTTTTTTTTTTTTTTTTTTTTGCTTTTTGGAGGGCAGGGCAATTGGGGTTGAGGGAATTGCCCAAGGTTACCTGGCTAGTAAATGTTAAGTGTCTCAGGTCACATTTGAACTCAGGTCCTCCTGACTCCAAGGCCAGTGCTCTATTCACTGCCACCTAGCCACCCTGCCAATATATAGTATTAAGTACTTAAGTATTTAGGTCTGTTTCCCAAGGTGATTGGAATAAAGGAAAAGAACCTATTTGTTCTAAAATATTTCTAGTGGCTCTCTTTGTGGCAGCAAAGAACAGGAAATTGAAGGGATGCCCATCAGTGGCAGAATGGTTGAATAAGCTGTGGTATATGATTGTGATGGAACACTACTGTGCTGTAAGAAATGATGAGGTTGATTAAAAAAAAACATAGAAAGACTTGAATGAAATAATGAGCAGAACCAAAAGAATGTTGTATACACTAACAGCAATAATTTTCAAAGAGTAGCCGAATGGCTAAGCTATTTTGAGTAATACAAATATTCAAATCTACTATAAAGGACTTACGAAGGAAAATGCTACTCATCTCCAGAGAAAGGGCTGATCCATGGAATATTTATTGTATGCTTCTAAATATACATCTATATCAAATGTTGGTCTTTTCTAATGAGGGGTTGGGAAGGAAGGAGGGAGACAAGTTGGAACTCAAAACATAATAACAACAACAAAGTACTTAAGTTTTAAATATTATGTACCTATTAAACCCATAGGAATATGGTTTTAGAGTTGCAAGGGACCTTAGGGTCATGTAATTCGGCTTTTTCATTTTGCAGAGGGGTAACTGGGGCCCAGCATGGCTCTTCAGTGACTAACCCAAACCATACTAAATGGCTGGGTCAGAACTGGCACTGAGGTTCCGACTCCAAATCCAGTGCTCTTTCTACCCCGCTGCTCTCACCCTCTAATTTTCAAAAATTAATACAAATTTCTCCTGTCTGATTTCTGTCTGGGTTGAGGTTGTTAGGGAAGCATAAACCTATTTGAAGACTTGGCAAGAGCAGCTGAAGAAACAACTGTATTAGTAAAAGGTGTAGTAGTTTAGTTCTATGTATATTTCTTCAGCTGCTCTTACCAAGTCTTAAGAGCCTCCAAGGAGTATGAATGGGGGGGTGGGGAAGATGGGGGGGAAGAAAAGGGAGACTTGTGCATTGGGAACCAAGTGCAAGGGGTCCTAGAGGTCACTCTTACTGCAGTCAGCCACAATTTACTACCATAATTCCCTCTACGTTCCCCCTCCTAAATAAATGAGGAATGAATTTTTAAGTAAATATGTTTGAAACTACACATTTTAATTGGTCAGTACCAATTTTAAGAGTATAGAAAACATGAGCTCTGCACAAAGGGCCAGGAAACACAGATTTTCCTTTCTACCTCACTATTTACCAGTTGTGAGATTAGGCAAATCACTTAATCACTTTGAACCCCACTTGCTTCACTGGTGACCCTTAAAGAGCATATCAGCAAGCGAGATTAGAGCTCCACAGTTAACTTGTGAGGTAATATCACAGATATTATTATCCCCACTTTACCGAAGGGGAAACTGAAGCTCAGAAAGGTAAAAAAGGGTATGTTGGCCATGGTCATAGGACTAAACAAATGAAATAGTCTTGGAACCCAGATTTCTCCTGACTATAAACCTTCACTCTGTTTACTGCACCCCAGGTCTCTGGACCAGAAAAAAATTTGAGGTCCTTTCTGACTCTAGACTCTATGACACTCTGAAAGTCAAATAATCTGGGGGTAAGTAGGGAAAATAGTTTGTGGGTAGTTCTTCCATTTCTCAGGTAAATA
Organism: Pseudochirops cupreus; assembly: GCA_028627135.1. Classification (NCBI taxonomy): domain Eukaryota; kingdom Metazoa; phylum Chordata; class Mammalia; order Diprotodontia; family Pseudocheiridae; genus Pseudochirops; species Pseudochirops cupreus. The sequence continues at coordinate 301,879,121 of CM053583.1, forward strand.
ACATATTACCAATTGGCATTATGACAGTTCTGTTAAGATTATAAGCCAAGGATAATTTTTTTTCAATGAGGATCAGTTATAACAATCACATGAATAAATAACAATAGCTAGCATTTATAAACTTTGCAAAGCACTGTATAAATATTATCTCATTTCATCTTTACAACAAACTTGTCAGGTAGTTCATAGATTTATCTATGGAACATTTAAGTCTGCCATGACTGAAGAACTCATGTTGATTTTATATGGTAATTTATTAAATTTTTATAATAAGCATAGTATTACTTTACTGAAAATTGTAATGATTAGGTGACTGCAGATCAATGACTGAGCCTGAATTATGCCCTCAAATCAACTTGAGTCTTTGGTTCAGGGATGATTTTTCTAGACTAAAAACTTTTTCTCTTACTTGTTGCACTTATATGATTGTCACTACATTTCTGCTTCGGGATAGTATTCTGGACTACTTTTTCTCTCTTAGATTTTATAAGTTGTTTCACAACTCAATGATGAGACATGCCTGAGTACCTGGGTTTCATCCTGCTGTTTTTTTTTCCTAAAAAAAAATCCACATTTTGATCTCTCTCTTCCAACTCTCCTGTTGACACACAACTGTCAGGAGATATTATGAGAAAGTTTCCTATTACAAGTTATTTGATATTTCCTAACAGAGCAAAGGACACTCTCTGCTCATTGACCCTCTCAATGTCTCTTCAGGTTCTGATATTAGAAGTCTCATCAAGTTTCCTGTGCTGGGGGGAAGTGGGACTGCTACTCAGAATTTCAATAAATATGGTCCAGTTGATTCAGAGGACTTCTAGGATTGTGCAAGAAGCATATTACAATATTTGCAAGAACTCCAGAGAATACTTCTGTATCCCATAAAGGCAAGTGTAAGTTATTTCAGAAAATATACAAGCAAGAAAGATCCAAAATTTGGAGACAATCTAGGTTCTGACACTTCCTGAGTGAACTTGAGCAAATCATTTAATCTCACTAAACTGGTATACTTCCTGGTAAAATGGAGATGATAATACGTGACCTAACTGGGACTAATTCATTGCGAGAATCATATGAGATATTATATATATAGTGCCTTTAGAGTCATGAATGATTTTGAAAGTACAGCGTACATTGTTGGCCTTTTCTAATGAGAGGTTGGGACTGAAGGAGGGAGACAGCTTGGTCTGAGATGACATTATTACCAAAATTCCCTTGGGTTTTGTTTTTGTATTAGTTTTGGGAGAGGTTCAGGATATGGCTAGGAAGGTACTCCTCTCCCCTTTTGGGGTGGTTGTGGTGGTGTAAAGAACAATATGAGAGCTAGGCACAGTCTCCAGGGAATCTAACTACAACCATCTGTTGTCATTGTCATTTCCCTTCATCATCATCATCATTAAGGTGAGCTTCTTAGGAGAAGGGAAGTGATGGTTCTACACACCTTCTCATCCTTGTCCTCTTTATTTATAGTAGGTGTTCCACATACAATGGAAAAATGGGAGGTTGACTTTTGCATCAAGCAAGGCAGGTTTTTCAAGGCTCTTCAAAAGGTATCCTCATTATCAAATATTCTTATCTTCAAGTGATATTTACTAAGCACTAACAAGTATGGCCCAAATTAAGCTCAATGATACCCCCAGGAAGCTTCTACTCAAAGCCGGACAGGCTAGTGAGCTCAGGAATTCCAAGTCCATCTTTCCATTAACCATGCCTGGCACCTCCCTTAGTTTGGGTCCACTGGCTTAACAAGGTAGCCTGCTTTTGAGCCCTAGGCTTTTCAAAAACTTGGAGCCAGGCTGCATCTTCCAGATGCCTTCAGATCTCCTTTTTCCCTCTCCTGGGAGTGAGCTTCGATTGGCAGGCTGGTGCTTATGAGGGCAGATTGAAGGAAGGGCAGGCTCCCTGGAGCTTGGCACACTCCATCACTGATGCAGCGAATCCTGCTGCTAGTTGGTGACATGCAAGTAGGAGGAACCGGGCATTTGGGATGCCACTTCACCCCGGTGGGCATACAACATTCCAGCCGTCCTTCGTTTTCGTTTTCCCTATGGGAAGCTCAGAGTCCACGGTCTACGGTCTCTCCGGAGCTAAAATGGGGCAACAGGTACGCAGCCTCTAGAGAACTCTCTCCATGGTCCCCATCTCCACTACAATCCGATCCCAAGGCTTTGATTTTTTAGACTGCCAGTGTCAAACATGTTGGCCTGTATTTCTTGCTCAACAAAGGAACTGGAGGGCTGAAAAGAGAGTGCCTTTTTAAAAAAATAAAGTGTAGAGAGCATGGGGAGTGGAGGCTGGAAATAAAGTTTCTTTGGGGTTCCCGAGCCTCCTCTCCCAGTCCTGGAAGCACATGGGCAGCTCACTATTTCTCGGACCCAGGCCTGGGAAGAAGTTGGTTTAGCGGGTGGGGTGGGGGGAAAAACCTTCTTTGGGTACTCTTCTTTCCCCTCGGGTAAGGAGAAAGCAAGCGAGAGCTCCAGGGTTAAATAGCAATCACAGCCGTCTTAAACTCTGTAAGAGTAGGCACCTCCTCCCCCCTCGCCCCCGACAGTTCCAACCCTTTAAACTCCCCCTCCCCCCAAGTCACTGGGCAGTGCTTTGTGTCTCCAAACAAGGGCAGGAGGACTCAGTCCCCGTTCACACGGAAAATTATGCCGGCTCCAGCGGTGCGTAAAATTGATGTGAACTGAAAGAAGTGGGATCAGCGTGATCCTCCCTCTCTTGTCTCAACAGGGGTTTCGGCACGTTACACAAGGCCGAGCTTGTCTCTTTAAGGAGACATTGGACCCTAATTAGTCCGCATTCCTGGCGCGGCTAATGCGGCCGCCGTGGAGGGCAGTGTCGTGTGCATGTTTGGGTTTGGAGTTGGGGGTTTTGTAGGGGAGAGAACAAGGATAAGAAGTTGAGTGTATTTGACCACCACCAAGCCTTCTTCCCTCTAATCCCCTCATACCTTTCCTCTCTATCCACCCCACCCCTTTCCACCCTTCTTATTTTGCCACCATCACCCAGTTTCTGAAGATGCAGCCGCGGCGGCAGCAGCAGCAACACCAGAGGCAGCAGCTCCACCAAGCCCCACGTTACTTTGATTGACAGCTGAACAAATGTTTCCCCTGTTCGAACGCTCGCGCTAAGGAACGTCAGCAACCGCGAAGCTCCACCTCGGGCGGGCCTCCTCTGCCCCGCCCCCGCTCACCTCGTCCCACACTGTTCATTGGCTCGAGCCTCGGGCGACGCCCGGTCCCCACGTGGGAACTAGCCTGTCCGGCTCCTCCCCACTGGCTCCCCATTTGTCAAAAATGAAATGATGGGCAGTAACACAGAACGGCGATTAATGTTCAGCAGTCTCTGATTGGTTGCCTGTGTCTCCCGCGGCACTGGGAGTAGGCGGGGCGTTAGCGGAGGATCCAGGAGTCGTCGTTTGGCCTGGCGGTGATTGTAGTTTATCGGGTTCAATCCTGCAACTTGGAGTAGGGAAGGAGTCACTGGGATAGGACTACATTTCCCGGAATGCTCCGCGCCGCCTTCTTCTATGATTGTGAATATGTATCAGAATGTTAATGATTTGCTGCTGCTAAATTTGGTCAAAGAAGTCACCTAGACAGAGCGTGTTGTTAGAGCTGTTCGGTGCGGTTATTTAGGCTGCTTGCTGCGTTCTTCCTCCTCTCTCACACACTTGTATGTTGTTCTGTGGTGGTGTTCGAGGAGTTTGAAAGGAGAGAGAAATAAAGCCGCAAAGCATTTCTTTTCTTTTTTTTAAAACACCCCTCCTCTTAAAATTTTTTTTTGTCGGGAGGGGGGAGTGAAAAACAAGAAAAACAGGAAGGAAGAAAAATAAGGAAATGAGATGAGGTAAAAGAAGCTGAAAGGTGCATGTTAAAAGATCGTTGCTGTGAACCGAATAATCTCCAGAGAATCACAGAAAGCACCGGGCAAGGACCGCTTCCGAATCAAAGGAGTTTGCTTTTTTTTTTTTAAATGCAAGAAGAGAGGCATTGCATACGGAGAAATAATAACCAATTAAAAGACAAATAAAAGTTTGGAGTGGGGTGGCGAGAGAGACTGTACGGGTACACGGGGTGTTTCGCCACCATCACCACCACCACCACATTTGGAGGGCTGTGACTGGTGCGCTCGGACGGATATTACCCGCCAAAGGAACCTTCCAGGGGCTCCAGGGCAGCCGCTCCTTCGACGGGAACGGACCCTCGGGAACGTGGGGACAGTAGCCTCCGAACGTTGCCGGGGGAGACGTTCCACACTCGACCATGACCGCCGGCCAGTGACAAGACCCCCGTGGAATGTTGGAGCGGTTCCGTTCTGCCGGGGACAGAGACGCCGCCGCCGCCGCCGCCGAGGGTTCCTATTCTTGTGTCACGCGAGACCCGGGGGCGGGGAGGGGGGGCGCAGGGACCGCCGCCGCTGCCGCTGTTGCCGCCGAAGAGGCGCTCCTCAGAGAGCCAGCCAGCCCCGCCGCCCGCCC